>JAHZTW010000001.1:11763622-11820718 GCA_020283515.1 Alliaria petiolata | reverse complement strand
AACAATGATGGCGTTAAGGTTGATCAGTATGCAAACAGCAACTGTGGGAGCTGTATGTATGGATGCAAAGCCAAAGCCATGGCGCTCACGAAATACTGTCAGCTGCATATCCTCAAGGATAGCAAGCAGAAGCTCTACACGGCTTGTACAAACGTCATCAAACGGTTTGTTTCAATTTCCCTTTCTTTAGTTTTTAAACCTTAACAGGTCCTTCAAGATGTGTTCTTTACATAGTAAAGTCGGGTTAAAATGTTGCGAGTGATGATGAATTGAAACTACCTTGCTTGTTTGTGTTGTGTAACGAATGAGCCAAGAAACTGTTTTTGCCCGATTCTGCTAAAGGGATTTGGGAATGGGAGAGAAACAGATTTAAGCTTTGGACACCGAGATAGTGATCCAACTCTGTGTAATTAGCACATGATGATTATTCTAGCAGTTCTCTCGTAACTCTGCGTTGTTTGTGTTGTACATTCAGAGCTCCAGCAGGCCCATTAACTTGTGGAAAACCTACACTTGCATCTACCGTTCCTGCACTGTGTAGTGCGCACTTCCAGAAAGCCCAAAGGAACGTTGCTAAAGCTTTAAAGGATGCTGGTCACAACGTCTCTTCGACAAGCAAGCCTCCCCCGAAGCTGCATGTCATAGTAGCTGCGTTTGTGCATCATATTCAAGCAAAAAGAACAAATCCACGGAACGAGGGTAAACTTAAAAGTGTAGTAAAAGAAGAAAATACAAGCTGAGTCAAGCCGGCCGTTAGCATTCCCAGTAGAAATCTGTTGCACTAAGTCATCCAGAAGTGAAAAGGTGACGAAACTTAGCCTACTGTATCATTCTAAGTGAGAAAGACAGACAACTGAAAATCTCTTTGATTTGCCACAGTTAGGTTGGTAACTTTGTTTGCATTGTAGATTTTGGATACTCAAAGCATTCTCAACTTTATATTTTATTTTTCATTGGAAAGTAAGGTCTCGTTAAGTGCAAAACGCAGTTGTAAAGTCTTTTACCATGTTTTTACGCTGAAACAAACCTATCTCCAAGGACTTGTCTCATACCTTCGTTGGTGCTCTTTCTTTATTTTCATCTATACAATACTATGCTTAACATAATTATAATTTGGTTGCATTATTTTTGCAGGCATAGCGTCACACTCTTCCGCACTGTGCTTGACCTTGTAGTGATCTGACTATTTTTGAATGGAGATTAGCTGAAGATGAAGCGATCTCTTGAGCAAGCATGGAAACAAACACTTGGCCACCTGTCATGGCCGAGCCAGATAGACACACAAAAGTTTAGTTAAGCCTTTCAAATCTGTTCTTTGAGACCTTAATATGAGGAGATTTATAAGGTACAAATAGAATTGATTCGTGAATTATGAGTTTTGGTAGGTGTCTGGGCTGCTTAAAGCTTTTGCATATATTCATCTTTTATGCTTGTGTGCACGGTTTTCATGAGCTCTGCGTCTTAAGAGATACTTTGGTGAATATTATGCGTCCGAATCTTGTGACAAGCATGGTTGAGAGAATGCAAATACGAATCTGAAACATTTTTGAGTAATTCTATGGACTGAGAATTTATTCCTGAATGTTAAAAACTTAAAACTTATTTATAGCGCTCTGCTTCTTCACCAGCTTTCATCTATTTACTGGTTCTTTGTCTGTGCTGAGCTATTAAGACATGTTTTGTTCCAGTGTAAGTATAGTCTCAGAGTTAAGACAGGTCTTAGTTTAAGTGGTAAGACTGGTAGTACTTATTGAGATGAAGATCCTACTGTGTTTTAAAGACTTGATGAAGATGATAATAAATCCATAATCACAAAGACTTAGCTCATGTTATGTTCGTACTCATTCCAACATTTAAAGATGCCCGGCCGGCCCTGTTTTGTTGCAACTTTTGCAACCAGAAAGGAAAGCCAGCCGCGACCTAAGATTAGTGCTTATCTTCCACAGTGACACTCAGTCTCTAGTCTTCAAATCAGCAACGTTCAGCCCCTCAGTCTCATTTGGAGTTTGGGCTAGGAACCCATTGGTTCATGTTTCTTTTACCTTGTCCAGAGTCTCTCATTTGCCAAATAAGTACCGTTTTTCTTTATGAAGAAGAACTTGTTTCTGTGTTTTCCAAATGTTCCACAATATCCATGGAAAACTCATTCAAATCTCCTGCGGTTACTGTATTATCTTTACCAACAACCAATAAATTATGTCGACAATTGGTGAAGACAGAGTTGACTCAAATCCCTTCTCCTTCTCGGAGTGGGGAAGTTTGAAAGTAAAAAAATCGAGAACAAAATTCGGCCGGTTTAGGTGTGATCTGGTTTTCAAAGTCTTGGTTGCAGCAAACCGAATAGGTCTGGTCCTTCGGGTTTCAGCTCGACCGGAGAACCCGGTTTAGGGTTTACGTGCGTTAAACCTTTTTTCCGATTACGCACATAGGAGTTTTGACTTTTGTGCTCCGTCGCTTACAGACTTGTCTGCTGAAAAGCTCAATCTTCAACGAATTTCCGGTTCCGGAGTATCGATCAACTCTCCACCACTGTGAGTTCGTAGGAGAATTGCTGACCGGTTTAGCCAGCGAGAGATTGACGAGTCCTTAGCTCCACTGTCATTGGTCTGTTCAAAAATCTGAAGGTAATTGATATTGAGCTGCTAATGTGTTTCGAGAAAACAAAAAAAATCCCTTTTACAATGTCCCCTGAACACAAAGAATTTGGTGAATGATTGGTCAAAAACAAAAGATGAACTTTGAGATGTGAAATTGCGATGAATTGGATAGGATAACAGTAAATATTCTGAGTTTGGTTAAACCTCAAGAGTATGGCGAATAGCAAGTACGAGTACGTGAAGTCATTCGAATCGGAAGACGAAGTCATGCTTCCTAATTTGATGGTTGTTCGGATCGATGGTCGTGATTTTCCTAGGTAAATTCCTCGCTTATGTAGTATTGGTTTTTGGTTTTGTTCATGAGATTGGTCATCGTGTCAGATGGGTTTTTTTTATTAGATCTTGTTGAATATGTAGTCTCTGTGGAATATTTGAAAGAAAACAATGACTAAAGGCGGCGACTTTGATGAATTTGTTGTAGTTTCACCTCTGTATAGTGTTTCGCATTGTTCTGCAACTGCAACTTGAACAATAATGAAAGATGTATGTTTAGATATGTTGAGAAATGTTATTCGTTTGCTTCTTACACCCGTTTACCTTGTTGATAACTATAGATTCTCTCAAGTTCATGAGTTTAAGAAGCCTAACGATGAAGCAGCCCTCAATCTGATGAATTCGTGCTCAGCTGCGGTTTTGGAAGAGTATCCTGACATAATCTTTGCATATGGATACTGTGACGAATACAGGTGACTAACTCACTTGGTTGACTCTATTTGTCTTAGATTTTACACTTGCTCTCATACCTGTATATGTCATATTCAAGATTTTAAACGTGTTCCATGTCTTCCGTAGCTTTGTATTCAAGAAAACATCAAGATTCTACCTGAGACGAGCCAGGTATTCATTCAATTAGATTTGATCGATATTTCTGTTTAAAATCGAATTATCTTGAAGAAACCTTTTTGTACAATGATATGTAGTTTTCCTTTGTCTGATTGGCTCATAGTTTTTTATGTTCTTGTTTTTATTTAATGCGCAGTAAGATTTTGTCTTTGGTAGCTTCGTTCTTTGCTGCAGTCTATGTAACAAAATGGAAAGAGTTTTTTCCCGAAAGAAAATTAGAATATGCTCCTTCCTTCAATTCAAAAGTTATAAGTTGTGCATCGGCAGATGTCCTTCAAACTTATCTCGCGTGGAGACAACAGGACTGTAAGACCTTCTCACATCATAAATATTGTACTCGACACTTTCATGATAACTTATGCTTCATACTTATTGGCGTGAATTAATTTTCAAAACTTCTCAACAACTTCCATTTCGTGGTTGCAGGCCACGTCAATAATCAATATAACACTTGTTTCTGGAAGTTAGTTGACAGCGGAAATGGCATAAGTGAAACACAAGAGGCTCTGAAGGTGTGTTGTTTGTATTTTTCTATGACAGATTATAATGTTCTTGGCATGGAAAATGTTTAGCACAAAACGGTCCTTTACCTTCACCTGATATAATGCCTAATGCCTCGTAATCATATTTCATTGTTTGATCACGCGATATCCATCGGGTACCTGCAGGATACACAAAAACAGCAGAAAAATGAGATTCTCTTTCAGCAATTTGGTATCAATTACAAAACGCTTCCTGAATTGTTTCGCCAAGGGTCATGCCTTTTCAAGACAAAGGTGATAATTATATATTATTTTATAAATTATATCTATAACACGTTTATGGTTGCCTTGATATGTGCCGTGTATGTGTGTAGAAGAAATTTAGACCTTCCAATTGTAAGTTGAGTCTTTATGAAGATTAGTATAAGCTCTGTTTAAAATTTAGACCTTCCAATTATTGGCCCACATGTACGTTTAGGTTTTTGCATTAAGCTTATATTGTCTGAACCCTTGTAAATCTAGTCATGGGGAAAAGCTTATTACTTCAGCTTGGTTGATTTTTAGGTTTCAAAGTTGTCGTAACTAGCTGAAAATATGTATTATCTGCTGGTGAAAAGTGAGATCTTTTCTTTTCATTGCATCTTGCTTGATGTCATTGTTAATTTGCTTGATGCTATATACCTCGGACTTATTGTGGATTTCCAATATGAGATACTTTATTTTAACTTCATTTAGGTGGAAGAAACTGTAAAGCATGATGAGAATGGCAATCCCGTAAAAAGATTGAGGAGAAAGGCTGTTTTTGTACATTCGGAGAATATTGCCGGAAGAAGCTTTTGGAACGAGCAGCCCTCCCTATATAATGGTCTTGGTCACTTCACGAAAGACATTAGCAAAATGGATCCAGATTTTGTTAGGTCGTTTCAGTTTGAGAACAAATTGTTACCTTTAACTTGGGTCGTGGTTAGGATTGATGGCTGTCATTTTCACAGGTACTATTCTTTAGTTTGTTGTCTTACTTTCATATAATTTTGTTAGACATTTTTATTGCATTGAAGCACTAGACTAGTAAAATCCTTGTGCTCCCTAGGAATCAGCTGCTATAACATGAAATTATATACTACTCTGACTGGCCTGTTTGATTTGCTTATGTTATGTTGTGGTTGCTTTTTTCTAGATCGTATTCTAGTTCTTGAATATTAACTTGCAATTTTAGGGGGGAAAGACAAAAAGTTTATTACTGAATTACTAGAGCGTTATATGTTGTAAATGAAACTCACGGAGCTTGCTTGGATTTTTGATAGATTTTCTGAAGTTCATGAATTTGAGAAGCCAAATGATGAGCAAGCTCTGAAACTTATGAATTCATGTGCAGTGGCTGTTCTCGAGGAGTTTGAGGATATTCGCTTTGCCTATGGTGTCAGTGATGAGTACAGGTCTCCCTCTCTCAACCTCTTTCATATTAGCCTTTACATAGATATTAATTAAGTTCATCATCGGTTGCAGCTTTGTTTTGAAGAAACAATCTGAGCTCTATAAAAGACAGTCCAGGTTCAACTAATTTTCTCATTTACAGTTTCGGCTCTATCTCCCTGATTTTCTTCTTCTTAATTTCTGGTATTGTATTGCAGTAAGATAATATCTGAAATCGCATCCTTCTTTACATCAACGTATGTGATACAATGGGGGAATTTCTTCCCTCACAAAGAATTAAAGTACCCTCCATCGTTCGATGGACGAGCTGTATGCTATCCAACTTACAAGATTCTCTTGGATTATCTGGCGTGGAGACAAGTTGACTGTGAGTACACTGTCTGAGAAATGATTTTGAATCATCTATATCTTTGAGAAATGAAACCTTAAATATATGAGCAGACTCATGTTTACTTTTTTTTTTTCGTTTGGCAGGCCACATCAATAATCAGTATAATACATGTTTCTGGATGCTTGTTAAGTCTGGAGAAACCAAAACTCAATCCCAAGATTACTTAAAGGTACTTTGTTATGATGTATAAAAATTCATCAATGCTTGCTCTTTGTTGTCCATGACTCAAAAATGGTTCTTCTTGTCTTGCTCTTTGTAAATGACTTTTCCAGGGTACCCAAACACGAGAAAAAAACGAGCTGCTTAGCAGTCAATTCGGAATTGAGTACAATTCGTTACCTCTAATCTATCGAATGGGTTCCTCGGTTTTCCGCTTTAAGGTTAGTTATTGCCTTTATCATCAAACTCTAAATCTGTGTGTAGGCGGAATATATACAATGGACTTGGCTAAAGAAGAAGTTGATAAATGCCAATTTTGGTTTTGTTTCTTATCATCTGACCCAATTAAGTAACTCCTCCTGAATGGCTTAAACCACACACCAAACCTGAATGGTTGCTGCTCGTTTCTTATAAAACTCATCAAGCATTTGAATGGTGTAGATATCTGTTTAAAAACTGTCTGAAATCTGAATATTCATTTTCAGGAAGCTGTTGCAGTTGAGAATGGATTAGTTTCAGGGAAGAAACTGGAAGGAGAAGTGGTCGTAGATCATTGCAATATCATCGAACACTCTTTCTGGGAAGAACATCCACACATTCTTAGCTACTCATAAAAACAGCTGTTTTTCACTTCATTTGTAAGACTAGTTTGTTATGCAATGTGGAATCAATTTAATTACATTTTGAATTGTTACAATTGTTCAGAATTTAAAGAATTATTTCGGATTTTGAATGTTTTCAAGTATGAAAACAAATGACATATAATTGTGGGAGATATGTAAGACATTAGATTCACACCATAGTTGTGCATCGATCAACTACTATCTCCT
This sequence comes from Alliaria petiolata, assembly GCA_020283515.1. Taxonomy (NCBI): domain Eukaryota; kingdom Viridiplantae; phylum Streptophyta; class Magnoliopsida; order Brassicales; family Brassicaceae; genus Alliaria; species Alliaria petiolata. The sequence continues at coordinate 11,813,922 of JAHZTW010000001.1, read as the reverse complement.
TGTTGCGTTACGTAAAAGTAACTTTAACTTCATTCTCTCAATTTTCTTTTTATTTTATGGTTAATAAAGACAATCATGTTGTATTATTGTATAGTTAGTTGTACTCTAAATGTCTTGTATTAAGTCGGTCCAACCACTTGATAAGACCTACAACTGAAAATTTCCTGGTGGTTAGATTTTGAGAATTGTTTTTGTTCTCATTCCATATTAAAATCCGACTTTTTGTACGGTGTTGTCAGTGATGAGAAATACAAAAAAAAAAAAAATATATATATATATCTAATGGAATTCTTTTTCTCCAAATTCATTTGATTTAAATAGTTTTATGTATAAAGGTAAATTGATCTCCTCATCGATCAATTTAGCAGGCAAGTGATTTCTAGTTTTGCAAGGCGAATTGTCACGGCTAAGAAATCCGCTATGAGGCGGATTTGACTCGCTTAACAAACTTAACTAATACATATTAGCATGTAATAAATGCAAGAGTTAAAAAGTCAAAGTTCTAGATATTTTACTAACATTCAAGGTAGAAAATCAGGTCAAAATTTAGATACCATCATTGTTCCATTAATTGAAAGCGAATCAGATTTTTCCATTAAGCATCGTCAATAATAATATTAAAAAAAATTATATGGAATTTTACAACTTTTATTTGAAAATTTGATAGCTTTTATGAAATTTATTTTCAATTACTTTACATGAAATTTAATTAAATATTAACGTAATTGAAAAGATATATTTTTGTTTTTGTCTGAGAAAAGTAATTATAATCTTATTTTGAAAAGATATATTTTTGTTCATGTACCGAATAAACAATGAAAGACAAAAAAAGAAAGAAAAAGAAATTATAAAATAAAATCGGGAAACAACAAATATGAAGTCATGGATGCGTACCCCACCACCATTCGTCACAAGAGATTCCTCATTTTGAGCAATCTTGTTCCTGTACATCATTTCTCTACCATATATATATAAATACAAAATATATATGTTGATAATATTTATATTTCTTCTCTCTCTTCAAAAATTAAAACACTCAGAAAGAGAGATAGAGAAGAGACCAACGACACTGCAAATGGCGGATGAATCTCCAAAGTCTATCTACGACTTCACCGTCAAGGTAATGCTTTTTTTTGTTTTATCATTCTTCTTATGTTTAATCTTCCAATGTTGGATCTCTCTCTTTTGTAAGGTTCGTTTAAGAAAGAAGGAAAATAGAAAAAGAGATTTAAGGTTCTTTAACATACATATGTGTTTATATTGATTGTTTAACAATCTCAGGATATCGGAGGTAACGATGTGAGTTTGAGCCAATTCAAAGGCAAAACTCTTCTGATTGTAAATGTTGCCTCCAAATGGTAAGAACCCTTTATTTTATTTTTCACTGTTTTTATAAATCATTCTGTTCGAGGTCACTATGGTTTGTCTAATTCACAAGACATGGATGGAACACAAAAAGAGAGATCTTGTGAAATTCGTAATTGATCAATTCGATTTGCTCTGACTAGTACCAGTCCGTATTTGTACAATTGCGGTTTACCACCATCTTAAAATTTTGTTTGATATAGTAAAACAGAAACTGAATCTCTCATTGCTGCAGTGGTCTGACGGATGCGAACTACAAGGAACTGAATGTTCTGTACGATAAATACAAGGAGCAAGGTCTGTGATTTATATGTATATACTCTCAGAAAATATTTATATAATTATGTAATTTTGAATAATAATTAAGTATATAAAATGCAAATAAAAATATTAGGGTTGGAGATATTGGCATTCCCGTGCAACCAGTTCTTGGGACAAGAACCAGGAAACAATGAAGAGATTCAACAAACTGTCTGCACCAGGTTCAAAGCTGAATTCCCCATCTTTGACAAGGTACACTTAATTTTCTTCTTTGTCAAATTTAAATATGTAATACTTTTACTAATCACGCTCTAATCAAAATTACCATGCTACAACATTTTTCATCCAGTCAAAATTCTAAAACCCAAAGTGGACTTGGACCAAATATATTCGGTTTTTGTTTTTGTTATGTTTCTCTATTGCCTGCCTTCTGTAGTTTTACTAAATCAAATATTGGTCAAAATTTTGACCCTATTTATAGTGAAAAAAGAGTAGTTTTCTTAATGAAAATAGTTGACGGCAATGTAGGTAGATGTGAACGGGAAGAACACGGCGCCGTTATACAAATACCTGAAAGCAGAGAAAGGAGGTTTGCTCATTGACGCCATCAAATGGAACTTCACAAAGTTCTTGGTTTCTCCTGACGGCAAAGTCTCCCAGAGATATTCTCCCAGAACCTCTCCTCTTCAATTCGAGGTACGTACCAATCCCCGGTTCTCTCCTAAACCGGACTCCTCACATTTCCATGTATTAATTTCATACATACACACCATCTCATAACCGGGTTTTGGATTTGTGCAGAAAGACATTCAAACTCTGTTGGGACAGGCTTCTTCTTGATCAGCATATCACAAGTTTCAAGAACGGGATTATAATATTTATTCAACTTTTTTCAATTTTCGTTTGGTCCAAATGATCTTAGAAACATCAACATTGCAAACTTAGTTTCTCTGAATCTGTGTTGTGTTTTAAATAAATGTTGTCTTCTCATTGTTGAGATGCCGTTTCATGGATGATTAATACATCATATTTATCATGTGACTCGTATAAAGCTCGAACTAAAAAAGTAATATTATTGTGTAATATATTCTATTGGCCATTAGACAGTTGTATACGTAGCAGAACATGTGAACGGATCTTGTCTACATTTTGCCCTATCGTACACGACACGTTAAGCGTGTTCACAACTTATGACCACAAGTTTCTGATTCTTTCCTACAAACGGGAAAGAAAAAGACAAAGAATCACAAGGAGATGTGCTTTTTCGACATCTTGTGGCTGAAGCAAAATCACGAGCTTTGCCATCATCTAAGCCAATTTTCCAATGATACAAAAACAAGACAGATCAAGGTCACGAATCATACAGAAGATTTATTGTTATAAAAAAAGAAACTAACTCAACAGTTAGATCAGTTACCTCAGCCAAAAGCAGAGGTCTTTCTTTCAGACTTTAACCAAAATGGTGATATTATCTCTCTAAATCTCACCACTGCATACGAGCCTACGAGGACAAGAACCGTATTCAAATGTCAGATGTTAAAAGTTAAAACAACCACATTGCACTCTGTAGACAAAATAATTTTAAAGTTTTTTCTTCAACGACACATTTGTTTCAAGTTTTATTAAAAATCATTAGACTAAGAATACTACTACGCATACACAGAGCCAAACCAGTTTTATCATCCATGGACCCATTGCAGGTCTATTCTCAGCTAACAATGGCAGAGACTTCATTCATGCAACGAAAGGTCTTGAGTAGATTTTGTCTGGTTCAACCAATTTGTTCATACAAGATGCTGATGATGATGATTTCTTGTTCAGCTGCACAATCGGACGGTGCAAGCTACGGCTTGTGCCCAGTATTTGAGTCTAGCTTTTACTTCATCTGGATTATCACCTGAATCAAAGGCAAAACCATCAAATTTGAACAATCATCAAAGACATTGAAATCAAGAAAATGTTATTTTCAAACGAAATCAAGAGGAAACAAAGATGTAGCACCGAAAGTATCTATAAACAGAGAGATTTATCTACCGGGGCTAGAGATCTTCCAATTTGCAATTGGGCTGGCCGTTGTCGGTGGTGGAGGCGGCGAATCCTCTTCCACCGGAGACATCTCCGGCGACTTCTTGTGGTTTTGCTTATCATCCAAGAACTTCTGGCTCATGGAGTAGCAGAGCTCTAAAGCAGGCAAAGTGTTGCAGAGCTCAGGGATCTCGTCGTAGCTGAATCCAAAACCAAGATCTAAACAACCTTTAAGCTCCTCGAGATCATCATCCGTCAAGCTCTTTGCTCTCGTCAGATCCTCTTGATCATCCATCGCGGCAGCAGCATCGACGTATCCCTCAAGCAACACCTGGCTCCTCCTCTTCTCCAGCTTATTCTTACTCTCTCCGGCGAAATACCCTCCGCCGCCGAAACTTCCACCGCGGTTCCCGATCTCAGCCCAAGCTTCTTGGATTCCACCTCCGCCGTTGTCCTCTTGTGAAGCTGTGTTCGATGATGTTTCGACATTTGGTTTCTCTTGGACAGAGCGTGTCCGTGGATCTGATGATTCGAAGCGAACACAACCCATCTCTCTCTCTCTCTCTTTCCAATTACGTTCTGAGAGTTTGTTTATCGGAATTGAATAATGAGGAGAAGTTGTTATAAAGAGAAGAAGATTTGTGTGGTTTCTTAGAAAAGAAGCATCAATTATTGGATGGCAAATGGCATCTTCTTCTAGTATGCCATCTTGTGGGCCATGTTACGAATCAATGATTCCATCAAAATGTGTGTACAATAAGAAACTATGGGTTACGACTATTTGTTTTTCACAACTACATTAATTTATCAGTAAAAATCCCTGAGGAAATCATCAATTTAGTCTTGATTACATTCAAGAATTGATATAATAATGTTAAAATCAAGTTTCATTGTTTCTTGATTTAGCTTTCCACAAAAGCAATTGGTTCGTTATCATTTCCAAAAGAAATGATTAATTCTCCAACTAGAATGGGATTTAATCATAGATAGATAAACACTTGAGATAGTTCTGGAATAAGATTTGAAGAAAGGCGTCTGATTCGAAGATACGAGAAAAACTATAAACTGTCAAAAGAGGCAGAAAAGTGAAAACCAAAAAGAACAAAATCACATGGAGTAGTAGTAGTGAAAAGGGTTTCTTCTAGGCGACTGGGATCATCTCAGGGTAATCTACGGTCGTGAGTGGTGCTTCCGGCAAAAGGGCAGCCGGAGCAGCAACCTGAGCAGGTGAGGGGTTCTTTTCTTCTTCCTTGGGAGAATGGATGATCACAATATCAGGCAACGGCGTCTTCGGTCCTTTTTTGCCCGTCGGGTCCCAGGCAAGCATGATTTTGACCTTGATTCCAAGCACACCCTGCACATTTGGGTTTAATCGGATGAGGGCTAGACCTTGCAGGTTTACTTAATCACTAAGAGGAAAATGAGCAACTCAGAAGTAGAAGAAGAAACAAACCTGTCTAAGCAGGACGTGTCTCACTGCAGAGTCAATGTATTCCTTTGTTGGTTGACCAGATGAAACCATGTAACCATCCTTGAACTTCATTGACTTGGCTCGTGCTGCACGGAGTTTTCCACTCACAATCACCTGTAATCAAGCATTTTAGTGAATAAGATACGAACAACGTCTGAGATATTTTGTGGAGTTGGTGAATACTGATATTTGTTCTCACCTCACATCCCTTAGCTCCACTCTCCATGACAAATCTCAAGACACCATAGCAAGCCCTATAAAGCACAAGATCATTGCAATATTAACATCTTGGGATGAGAGCTTCAATTGAAAAAAGCAGACAGACTTTTGACAACACCAAGTCCAATTCGTTTCTAAAATCAGCGTGTTGATTAGCAGGATACATGACGACTACACGAAAACATTGACAAAATGCCAGTGTCTATTAAGTTTGGTGAATCAAATCAAACTAAGTACTATCACAGTAAGACAATACAGAAATACGTGTCGTACCTACGAACAGCGAGACCACCGAGAAGCTTGTAACGGAGAGACTCAGCCTGAGCAATGGCACAGAGACCTCTGCTGATGACCTTCTCAGCGTAAAGCTCAACACTGCCTTGTGGGAATCTGAATCTCTTCTGGACAAGAGATGTCAACTCCCTGATTCTCCTTCCCTTCTCACCTAATACCCAACAATTAAAAACAGTTATCGTTACCGGAACTTCACACACAAGTCCCTTCATTTCATATTCAAAAGGAAGAATAGATTCAACATACCGAGAACGTTCTGAGTTCGGGTGGCTCTGATGATAATCTCAGTCCTCATTGGAGTAACCCTGACCTCCACACCTGAGTAGCCATCCTCTGCCAGCTCTCTGGTCAGAACCTCATTCAATTCGGCGTAGAATACACCGTCCGCTACAAACTACAATACTCAACACAGCTACGGAGTCATTTCAAATGCGATGCATCGAAGGAGATCCATTTTGAAAGAAAAAGATATTACAATTCACCTTTCTCTTCTTGCTGATCTGCGTCGCCATGTTGTAGATGTGTAAATCTGCCGATCGCTGAAACCCTAAAGTTTTTGAGGAGGAAGAGCAGTAATCCCAAGAGAATGGTGAAGCTTTGGTGCGTTATCACTCTCAGATGTGAGTATTTATTTTTATACCTAGGTCAGAGAGACTTAAATCATTTGTTTGGGCCAATGGACTTTTAATGGGCTTTTTCATTTGTCAGTTTTCTGGGCTTCCGCATATTTTTCAATATTTCAAAACGAAAACAAAAAAAATCAAGAAATGAGGATTTTTAATTTTCGCGTTTTCGTTCGCGAAGATTTTTCATTTTGACTCTCTGTCATTCTCGAGCGACAACAATGGCGTCAGCTTCCAAGAACCCACAGCAAAACCCTTTCTCTCTAAAACCTCCAAGGCCTCCGTCTTCCGGCGCCGCCTCTACTTCCGCCGTGGCCTCCAACTCGTCAGAACCCCAAATTCGAATCCCTAACCCTAACCCTAGCTCAAACGTCTTACCATCGACGTCAAATTCACCGATTACTATGTCACTGGAGGATCAAATCCTCGCAAGCTCCAGCCACCTCACCCGCCCGGAGCTCCTCCGACGCCGATCGCACAACCTTAAGCAGCTGGCCAAATGCTACAGGGACCATTACTGGGCTCTAATGGAGGATCTCAAGGCGCAGCACAGGGAGTACTACTGGAGATACGGAGTTAGTCCGTTCAAAGAAGAGCAGAATCAACCGAACAAGAGACGGAGGATGGGCACAGAGGGAGAAACCGGAGACGGCGATGCTGTCGAAGGTAGCGGAGACAACGGTACTAACAATGATGGCGTTAAGGTTGATCAGTATGCAAACAGCAACTGTGGGAGCTGTATGTATGGATGCAAAGCCAAAGCCATGGCGCTCACGAAATACTGCCAGCTGCATATCCTCAAGGATAGCAAGCAGAAGCTCTACACGGCTTGTACAAACGTCATCAAACGGTTTGTTTCAATTTCCCTTTCTTTAGTTTTTAAACCTTAACAGGTCCTTCAAGTTGTGTTCTTTACATAGTAAAGTCGGGTTAAAATGTTGCGAGTGATGATGAATTGAAACTGCCTTGCACTTGCTTGTTTGTGTTGTGTAACGGATGAGCCAAGAAACTGTTTTTGCCCCCATTTTGCTGAAGGGATTTGGGATTGGGAGAGAAAAAAAAATTAAGCTTTGGACACCGAGAGAGTGATCCAACTCTGTGTGATTAGCACATGATGATTATTCTAGCAGTTCTCTCGTAACTCTGCGTTGTTTGTGTTGTACATTCAGAGCTCCAGCAGGCCCATTAACTTGTGGAAAACCTACACTTGCATCTACCGTTCCTGCACTGTGTAGTGCGCACTTCCAGAAAGCCCAAAGGAACGTTGCTAAAGCTTTAAAGGATGCTGGTCACAACGTCTCTTCGACAAGCAAGCCTCCCCCGAAGCTGCATGTCATAGTAGCTGCGTTTGTGCATCATATTCAAGCAAAAAGAACAAATCCACGGAACGAGGGTAAACTTAAAAGTGTAGTAAAAGAAGAAAATACAAGCTGAGTCAAGCCGGCCGTTAGCATTCCCAGTAGAAATCTGTTGCACTAAGTCATCCAGAAGTGAAAAGGTGACGAAACTTAGCCTACTGTATCATTCTAAGTGAGAAAGACAGACAACTGAAAATCTCTTTGATTTGCCACAGTTAGGTTGGTAACTTTGTTTGCATTGTAGATTTTGGATACTCAAAGCATTCTCAACTTTATATTTTATTTTTCATTGGAAAGTAAGGTCTCGTTAAGTGCAAAACGCAGTTGTAAAGTCTTTTACCATGTTTTTACGCTGAAACAAACCTATCTCCAAGGACTTGTCTCATACCTTCGTTGGTGCTCTTTCTTTATTTTCATCTATACAATACTATGCTTAACATAATTATAATTTGGTTGCATTATTTTTGCAGGCATAGCGTCACACTCTTCCGCACTGTGCTTGACCTTGTAGTGATCTGACTATTTTTGAATGGAGATTAGCTGAAGATGAAGCGATCTCTTGAGCAAGCATGGAAACAAACACTTGGCCACCTGTCATGGCCGAGCCAGATAGACACACAAAAGTTTAGTTAAGCCTTACAAATCTGTTCTTTGAGACCTTAATATGAGGAGATTTATAAGGTACAAATAGAATTGATTCGTGAATTATGAGTTTTGGTAGGTGTCTGGGCTGCTTAAAGCTTTTGCATATATTCATCTTTTATGCTTGTGTGCACGGTTTTCATGAGCTCTGCGTCTTAAGAGATACTTTGGTGAATATTATGCGTCCGAATCTTGTGACAAGCATGGTTGAGAGAATGCAAATACGAATCTGAAACATTTTTGAGTAATTCTATGGACTGAGAATTTATTCCTGAATGTTAAAAACTTAAAACTTATTTATAGCGCTCTGCTTCTTCACCAGCTTTCATCTATTTACTGGTTCTTTGTCTGTGCTGAGCTATTAAGACATGTTTTGTTCCAGTGTAAGTATAGTCTCAGAGTTAAGACAGGTCTTAGTTTAAGTGGTAAGACTGGTAGTACTTATTGAGATGAAGATCCTACTGTGTTTTAAAGACTTGATGAAGATGATAATAAATCCATAATCACAAAGACTTAGCTCATGTTATGTTCGTACTCATTCCAACATTTAAAGATGCCCGGCCGGCCCTGTTTTGTTGCAACTTTTGCAACCAGAAAGGAAAGCCAGCCGCGACCTAAGATTAGTGCTTATCTTCCACAGTGACACTCAGTCTCTAGTCTTCAAATCAGCAACGTTCAGCCCCTCAGTCTCATTTGGAGTTTGGGCTAGGAACCCATTGGTTCATGTTTCTTTTACCTTGTCCAGAGTCTCTCATTTGCCAAATAAGTACCGTTTTTCTTTATGAAGAAGAACTTGTTTCTGTGTTTTCCAAATGTTCCACAATATCCATGGAAAACTCATTCAAATCTCCTGCGGTTACTGTATTATCTTTACCAACAACCAATAAATTATGTCGACAATTGGTGAAGACAGAGTTGACTCAAATCCCTTCTCCTTCTCGGAGTGGGGAAGTTTGAAAGTAAAAAAATCGAGAACAAAATTCGGCCGGTTTAGGTGTGATCTGGTTTTCAAAGTCTTGGTTGCAGCAAACCGAATAGGTCTGGTCCTTCGGGTTTCAGCTCGACCGGAGAACCCGGTTTAGGGTTTACGTGCGTTAAACCTTTTTTCCGATTACGCACATAGGAGTTTTGACTTTTGTGCTCCGTCGCTTACAGACTTGTCTGCTGAAAAGCTCAATCTTCAACGAATTTCCGGTTCCGGAGTATCGATCAACTCTCCACCACTGTGAGTTCGTAGGAGAATTGCTGACCGGTTTAGCCAGCGAGAGATTGACGAGTCCTTAGCTCCACTGTCATTGGTCTGTTCAAAAATCTGAAGGTAATTGATATTGAGCTGCTAATGTGTTTCGAGAAAACAAAAAAAATCCCTTTTACAATGTCCCCTGAACACAAAGAATTTGGTGAATGATTGGTCAAAAACAAAAGATGAACTTTGAGATGTGAAATTGCGATGAATTGGATAGGATAACAGTAAATATTCTGAGTTTGGTTAAACCTCAAGAGTATGGCGAATAGCAAGTACGAGTACGTGAAGTCATTCGAATCGGAAGACGAAGTCATGCTTCCTAATTTGATGGTTGTTCGGATCGATGGTCGTGATTTTCCTAGGTAAATTCCTCGCTTATGTAGTATTGGTTTTTGGTTTTGTTCATGAGATTGGTCATCGTGTCAGATGGGTTTTTTTTATTAGATCTTGTTGAATATGTAGTCTCTGTGGAATATTTGAAAGAAAACAATGACTAAAGGCGGCGACTTTGATGAATTTGTTGTAGTTTCACCTCTGTATAGTGTTTCGCATTGTTCTGCAACTGCAACTTGAACAATAATGAAAGATGTATGTTTAGATATGTTGAGAAATGTTATTCGTTTGCTTCTTACACCCGTTTACCTTGTTGATAACTATAGATTCTCTCAAGTTCATGAGTTTAAGAAGCCTAACGATGAAGCAGCCCTCAATCTGATGAATTCGTGCTCAGCTGCGGTTTTGGAAGAGTATCCTGACATAATCTTTGCATATGGATACTGTGACGAATACAGGTGACTAACTCACTTGGTTTACTCTATCTGTCTTAGATTTTACACTTGCTCTCATACCTGTATATGTCATATTCAAGATTTTAAACGTGTTCCATGTCTTCCGTAGCTTTGTATTCAAGAAAACATCAAGATTCTACCTGAGACGAGCCAGGTATTCATTCAATTAGATTTGATCGATATTTCTGTTTAAAATCGAATTATCTTGAAGAAACCTTTTTGTACAATGATATGTAGTTTTCCTTTGTCTGATTGGCTCATAGTTTTTTATGTTCTTGTTTTTATTTAATGCGCAGTAAGATTTTGTCTTTGGTAGCTTCGTTCTTTGCTGCAGTCTATGTAACAAAATGGAAAGAGTTTTTTCCCGAAAGAAAATTAGAATATGCTCCTTCCTTCAATTCAAAAGTTATAAGTTGTGCATCGGCAGATGTCCTTCAAACTTATCTCGCGTGGAGACAACAGGACTGTAAGACCTTCTCACATCATAAATATTGTACTCGACACTTTCATGATAACTTATGCTTCATACTTATTGGCGTGAATTAATTTTCAAAACTTCTCAACAACTTCCATTTCGTGGTTGCAGGCCACGTCAATAATCAATATAACACTTGTTTCTGGAAGTTAGTTGACAGCGGAAATGGCATAAGTGAAACACAAGAGGCTCTGAAGGTGTGTTGTTTGTATTTTTCTATGACAGATTATAATGTTCTTGGCATGGAAAATGTTTAGCACAAAACGGTCCTTTACCTTCACCTGATATAATGCCTAATGCCTCGTAATCATATTTCATTGTTTGATCACGCGATATCCATCGGGTACCTGCAGGATACACAAAAACAGCAGAAAAATGAGATTCTCTTTCAGCAATTTGGTATCAATTACAAAACGCTTCCTGAATTGTTTCGCCAAGGGTCATGCCTTTTCAAGACAAAGGTGATAATTATATATTATTTTATAAATTATATCTATAACACGTTTATGGTTGCCTTGATATGTGCCGTGTATGTGTGTAGAAGAAATTTAGACCTTCCAATTGTAAGTTGAGTCTTTATGAAGATTAGTATAAGCTCTGTTTAAAATTTAGACCTTCCAATTATTGGCCCACATGTACGTTTAGGTTTTTGCATTAAGCTTATATTGTCTGAACCCTTGTAAATCTAGTCATGGGGAAAAGCTTATTACTTCAGCTTGGTTGATTTTTAGGTTTCAAAGTTGTCGTAACTAGCTGAAAATATGTATTATCTGCTGGTGAAAAGTGAGATCTTTTCTTTTCATTGCATCTTGCTTGATGTCATTGTTAATTTGCTTGATGCTATATACCTCGGACTTATTGTGGATTTCCAATATGAGATACTTTATTTTAACTTCATTTAGGTGGAAGAAACTGTAAAGCATGATGAGAATGGCAATCCCGTAAAAAGATTGAGGAGAAAGGCTGTTTTTGTACATTCGGAGAATATTGCCGGAAGAAGCTTTTGGAACGAGCAGCCCTCCCTATATAATGGTCTTGGTCACTTCACGAAAGACATTAGCAAAATGGATCCAGATTTTGTTAGGTCGTTTCAGTTTGAGAACAAATTGTTACCTTTAACTTGGGTCGTGGTTAGGATTGATGGCTGTCATTTTCACAGGTACTATTCTTTAGTTTGTTGTCTTACTTTCATATAATTTTGTTAGACATTTTTATTGCATTGAAGCACTAGACTAGTAAAATCCTTGTGCTCCCTAGGAATCAGCTGCTATAACATGAAATTATATACTACTCTGACTGGCCTGTTTGATTTGCTTATGTTATGTTGTGGTTGCTTTTTTCTAGATCGTATTCTAGTTCTTGAATATTAACTTGCAATTTTAGGGGGGAAAGACAAAAAGTTTATTACTGAATTACTAGAGCGTTATATGTTGTAAATGAAACTCACGGAGCTTGCTTGGATTTTTGATAGATTTTCTGAAGTTCATGAATTTGAGAAGCCAAATGATGAGCAAGCTCTGAAACTTATGAATTCATGTGCAGTGGCTGTTCTCGAGGAGTTTGAGGATATTCGCTTTGCCTATGGTGTCAGTGATGAGTACAGGTCTCCCTCTCTCAACCTCTTTCATATTAGCCTTTACATAGATATTAATTAAGTTCATCATCGGTTGCAGCTTTGTTTTGAAGAAACAATCTGAGCTCTATAAAAGACAGTCCAGGTTCAACTAATTTTCTCATTTACAGTTTCGGCTCTATCTCCCTGATTTTCTTCTTCTTAATTTCTGGTATTGTATTGCAGTAAGATAATATCTGAAATCGCATCCTTCTTTACATCAACGTATGTGATACAATGGGGGAATTTCTTCCCTCACAAAGAATTAAAGTACCCTCCATCGTTCGATGGACGAGCTGTATGCTATCCAACTTACAAGATTCTCTTGGATTATCTGGCGTGGAGACAAGTTGACTGTGAGTACACTGTCTGAGAAATGATTTTGAATCATCTATATCTTTGAGAAATGAAACCTTAAATATATGAGCAGACTCATGTTTACTTTTTTTTTTTCGTTTGGCAGGCCACATCAATAATCAGTATAATACATGTTTCTGGATGCTTGTTAAGTCTGGAGAAACCAAAACTCAATCCCAAGATTACTTAAAGGTACTTTGTTATGATGTATAAAAATTCATCAATGCTTGCTCTTTGTTGTCCATGACTCAAAAATGGTTCTTCTTGTCTTGCTCTTTGTAAATGACTTTTCCAGGGTACCCAAACACGAGAAAAAAACGAGCTGCTTAGCAGTCAATTCGGAATTGAGTACAATTCGTTACCTCTAATCTATCGAATGGGTTCCTCGGTTTTCCGCTTTAAGGTTAGTTATTGCCTTTATCATCAAACTCTAAATCTGTGTGTAGGCGGAATATATACAATGGACTTGGCTAAAGAAGAAGTTGATAAATGCCAATTTTGGTTTTGTTTCTTATCATCTGACCCAATTAAGTAACTCCTCCTGAATGGCTTAAACCACACACCAAACCTGAATGGTTGCTGCTCGTTTCTTATAAAACTCATCAAGCATTTGAATGGTGTAGATATCTGTTTAAAAACTGTCTGAAATCTGAATATTCATTTTCAGGAAGCTGTTGCAGTTGAGAATGGATTAGTTTCAGGGAAGAAACTGGAAGGAGAAGTGGTCGTAGATCATTGCAATATCATCGAACACTCTTTCTGGGAAGAACATCCACACATTCTTAGCTACTCATAAAAACAGCTGTTTTTCACTTCATTTGTAAGACTAGTTTGTTATGCAATGTGGAATCAATTTAATTACATTTTGAATTGTTACAATTGTTCAGAATTTAAAGAATTATTTCGGATTTTGAATGTTTTCAAGTATGAAAACAAATGACATATAATTGTGGGAGATATGTAAGACATTAGATTCACACCATAGTTGTGCATCGATCAACTACTATCTCCTTGTTGCGTTACGTAAAAGTAACTTTAACTTCATTCTCTCAATTTTCTTTTTATTTTATGGTTAATAAAGACAATCATGTTGTATTATTGTATAGTTAGTTGTACTCTAAATGTCTTGTATTAAGTCGGTCCAACCACTTGATAAGACCTACAACTGAAAATTTCCTGGTGGTTAGATTTTGAGAATTGTTTTTGTTCTCATTCCATATTAAAATCCGACTTTTTGTACGGTGTTGTCAGTGATGAGAAATACAAAAAAAAAAAAAATATATATATATATCTAATGGAATTCTTTTTCTCCAAATTCATTTGATTTAAATAGTTTTATGTATAAAGGTAAATTGATCTCCTCATCGATCAATTTAGCAGGCAAGTGATTTCTAGTTTTGCAAGGCGAATTGTCACGGCTAAGAAATCCGCTATGAGGCGGATTTGACTCGCTTAACAAACTTAACTAATACATATTAGCATGTAATAAATGCAAGAGTTAAAAAGTCAAAGTTCTAGATATTTTACTAACATTCAAGGTAGAAAATCAGGTCAAAATTTAGATACCATCATTGTTCCATTAATTGAAAGCGAATCAGATTTTTCCATTAAGCATCGTCAATAATAATATTAAAAAAAATTATATGGAATTTTACAACTTTTATTTGAAAATTTGATAGCTTTTATGAAATTTATTTTCAATTACTTTACATGAAATTTAATTAAATATTAACGTAATTGAAAAGATATATTTTTGTTTTTGTCTGAGAAAAGTAATTATAATCTTATTTTGAAAAGATATATTTTTGTTCATGTACCGAATAAACAATGAAAGACAAAAAAAGAAAGAAAAAGAAATTATAAAATAAAATCGGGAAACAACAAATATGAAGTCATGGATGCGTACCCCACCACCATTCGTCACAAGAGATTCCTCATTTTGAGCAATCTTGTTCCTGTACATCATTTCTCTACCATATATATATAAATACAAAATATATATGTTGATAATATTTATATTTCTTCTCTCTCTTCAAAAATTAAAACACTCAGAAAGAGAGATAGAGAAGAGACCAACGACACTGCAAATGGCGGATGAATCTCCAAAGTCTATCTACGACTTCACCGTCAAGGTAATGCTTTTTTTTGTTTTATCATTCTTCTTATGTTTAATCTTCCAATGTTGGATCTCTCTCTTTTGTAAGGTTCGTTTAAGAAAGAAGGAAAATAGAAAAAGAGATTTAAGGTTCTTTAACATACATATGTGTTTATATTGATTGTTTAACAATCTCAGGATATCGGAGGTAACGATGTGAGTTTGAGCCAATTCAAAGGCAAAACTCTTCTGATTGTAAATGTTGCCTCCAAATGGTAAGAACCCTTTATTTTATTTTTCACTGTTTTTATAAATCATTCTGTTCGAGGTCACTATGGTTTGTCTAATTCACAAGACATGGATGGAACACAAAAAGAGAGATCTTGTGAAATTCGTAATTGATCAATTCGATTTGCTCTGACTAGTACCAGTCCGTATTTGTACAATTGCGGTTTACCACCATCTTAAAATTTTGTTTGATATAGTAAAACAGAAACTGAATCTCTCATTGCTGCAGTGGTCTGACGGATGCGAACTACAAGGAACTGAATGTTCTGTACGATAAATACAAGGAGCAAGGTCTGTGATTTATATGTATATACTCTCAGAAAATATTTATATAATTATGTAATTTTGAATAATAATTAAGTATATAAAATGCAAATAAAAATATTAGGGTTGGAGATATTGGCATTCCCGTGCAACCAGTTCTTGGGACAAGAACCAGGAAACAATGAAGAGATTCAACAAACTGTCTGCACCAGGTTCAAAGCTGAATTCCCCATCTTTGACAAGGTACACTTAATTTTCTTCTTTGTCAAATTTAAATATGTAATACTTTTACTAATCACGCTCTAATCAAAATTACCATGCTACAACATTTTTCATCCAGTCAAAATTCTAAAACCCAAAGTGGACTTGGACCAAATATATTCGGTTTTTGTTTTTGTTATGTTTCTCTATTGCCTGCCTTCTGTAGTTTTACTAAATCAAATATTGGTCAAAATTTTGACCCTATTTATAGTGAAAAAAGAGTAGTTTTCTTAATGAAAATAGTTGACGGCAATGTAGGTAGATGTGAACGGGAAGAACACGGCGCCGTTATACAAATACCTGAAAGCAGAGAAAGGAGGTTTGCTCATTGACGCCATCAAATGGAACTTCACAAAGTTCTTGGTTTCTCCTGACGGCAAAGTCTCCCAGAGATATTCTCCCAGAACCTCTCCTCTTCAATTCGAGGTACGTACCAATCCCCGGTTCTCTCCTAAACCGGACTCCTCACATTTCCATGTATTAATTTCATACATACACACCATCTCATAACCGGGTTTTGGATTTGTGCAGAAAGACATTCAAACTCTGTTGGGACAGGCTTCTTCTTGATCAGCATATCACAAGTTTCAAGAACGGGATTATAATATTTATTCAACTTTTTTCAATTTTCGTTTGGTCCAAATGATCTTAGAAACATCAACATTGCAAACTTAGTTTCTCTGAATCTGTGTTGTGTTTTAAATAAATGTTGTCTTCTCATTGTTGAGATGCCGTTTCATGGATGATTAATACATCATATTTATCATGTGACTCGTATAAAGCTCGAACTAAAAAAGTAATATTATTGTGTAATATATTCTATTGGCCATTAGACAGTTGTATACGTAGCAGAACATGTGAACGGATCTTGTCTACATTTTGCCCTATCGTACACGACACGTTAAGCGTGTTCACAACTTATGACCACAAGTTTCTGATTCTTTCCTACAAACGGGAAAGAAAAAGACAAAGAATCACAAGGAGATGTGCTTTTTCGACATCTTGTGGCTGAAGCAAAATCACGAGCTTTGCCATCATCTAAGCCAATTTTCCAATGATACAAAAACAAGACAGATCAAGGTCACGAATCATACAGAAGATTTATTGTTATAAAAAAAGAAACTAACTCAACAGTTAGATCAGTTACCTCAGCCAAAAGCAGAGGTCTTTCTTTCAGACTTTAACCAAAATGGTGATATTATCTCTCTAAATCTCACCACTGCATACGAGCCTACGAGGACAAGAACCGTATTCAAATGTCAGATGTTAAAAGTTAAAACAACCACATTGCACTCTGTAGACAAAATAATTTTAAAGTTTTTTCTTCAACGACACATTTGTTTCAAGTTTTATTAAAAATCATTAGACTAAGAATACTACTACGCATACACAGAGCCAAACCAGTTTTATCATCCATGGACCCATTGCAGGTCTATTCTCAGCTAACAATGGCAGAGACTTCATTCATGCAACGAAAGGTCTTGAGTAGATTTTGTCTGGTTCAACCAATTTGTTCATACAAGATGCTGATGATGATGATTTCTTGTTCAGCTGCACAATCGGACGGTGCAAGCTACGGCTTGTGCCCAGTATTTGAGTCTAGCTTTTACTTCATCTGGATTATCACCTGAATCAAAGGCAAAACCATCAAATTTGAACAATCATCAAAGACATTGAAATCAAGAAAATGTTATTTTCAAACGAAATCAAGAGGAAACAAAGATGTAGCACCGAAAGTATCTATAAACAGAGAGATTTATCTACCGGGGCTAGAGATCTTCCAATTTGCAATTGGGCTGGCCGTTGTCGGTGGTGGAGGCGGCGAATCCTCTTCCACCGGAGACATCTCCGGCGACTTCTTGTGGTTTTGCTTATCATCCAAGAACTTCTGGCTCATGGAGTAGCAGAGCTCTAAAGCAGGCAAAGTGTTGCAGAGCTCAGGGATCTCGTCGTAGCTGAATCCAAAACCAAGATCTAAACAACCTTTAAGCTCCTCGAGATCATCATCCGTCAAGCTCTTTGCTCTCGTCAGATCCTCTTGATCATCCATCGCGGCAGCAGCATCGACGTATCCCTCAAGCAACACCTGGCTCCTCCTCTTCTCCAGCTTATTCTTACTCTCTCCGGCGAAATACCCTCCGCCGCCGAAACTTCCACCGCGGTTCCCGATCTCAGCCCAAGCTTCTTGGATTCCACCTCCGCCGTTGTCCTCTTGTGAAGCTGTGTTCGATGATGTTTCGACATTTGGTTTCTCTTGGACAGAGCGTGTCCGTGGATCTGATGATTCGAAGCGAACACAACCCATCTCTCTCTCTCTCTCTTTCCAATTACGTTCTGAGAGTTTGTTTATCGGAATTGAATAATGAGGAGAAGTTGTTATAAAGAGAAGAAGATTTGTGTGGTTTCTTAGAAAAGAAGCATCAATTATTGGATGGCAAATGGCATCTTCTTCTAGTATGCCATCTTGTGGGCCATGTTACGAATCAATGATTCCATCAAAATGTGTGTACAATAAGAAACTATGGGTTACGACTATTTGTTTTTCACAACTACATTAATTTATCAGTAAAAATCCCTGAGGAAATCATCAATTTAGTCTTGATTACATTCAAGAATTGATATAATAATGTTAAAATCAAGTTTCATTGTTTCTTGATTTAGCTTTCCACAAAAGCAATTGGTTCGTTATCATTTCCAAAAGAAATGATTAATTCTCCAACTAGAATGGGATTTAATCATAGATAGATAAACACTTGAGATAGTTCTGGAATAAGATTTGAAGAAAGGCGTCTGATTCGAAGATACGAGAAAAACTATAAACTGTCAAAAGAGGCAGAAAAGTGAAAACCAAAAAGAACAAAATCACATGGAGTAGTAGTAGTGAAAAGGGTTTCTTCTAGGCGACTGGGATCATCTCAGGGTAATCTACGGTCGTGAGTGGTGCTTCCGGCAAAAGGGCAGCCGGAGCAGCAACCTGAGCAGGTGAGGGGTTCTTTTCTTCTTCCTTGGGAGAATGGATGATCACAATATCAGGCAACGGCGTCTTCGGTCCTTTTTTGCCCGTCGGGTCCCAGGCAAGCATGATTTTGACCTTGATTCCAAGCACACCCTGCACATTTGGGTTTAATCGGATGAGGGCTAGACCTTGCAGGTTTACTTAATCACTAAGAGGAAAATGAGCAACTCAGAAGTAGAAGAAGAAACAAACCTGTCTAAGCAGGACGTGTCTCACTGCAGAGTCAATGTATTCCTTTGTTGGTTGACCAGATGAAACCATGTAACCATCCTTGAACTTCATTGACTTGGCTCGTGCTGCACGGAGTTTTCCACTCACAATCACCTGTAATCAAGCATTTTAGTGAATAAGATACGAACAACGTCTGAGATATTTTGTGGAGTTGGTGAATACTGATATTTGTTCTCACCTCACATCCCTTAGCTCCACTCTCCATGACAAATCTCAAGACACCATAGCAAGCCCTATAAAGCACAAGATCATTGCAATATTAACATCTTGGGATGAGAGCTTCAATTGAAAAAAGCAGACAGACTTTTGACAACACCAAGTCCAATTCGTTTCTAAAATCAGCGTGTTGATTAGCAGGATACATGACGACTACACGAAAACATTGACAAAATGCCAGTGTCTATTAAGTTTGGTGAATCAAATCAAACTAAGTACTATCACAGTAAGACAATACAGAAATACGTGTCGTACCTACGAACAGCGAGACCACCGAGAAGCTTGTAACGGAGAGACTCAGCCTGAGCAATGGCACAGAGACCTCTGCTGATGACCTTCTCAGCGTAAAGCTCAACACTGCCTTGTGGGAATCTGAATCTCTTCTGGACAAGAGATGTCAACTCCCTGATTCTCCTTCCCTTCTCACCTAATACCCAACAATTAAAAACAGTTATCGTTACCGGAACTTCACACACAAGTCCCTTCATTTCATATTCAAAAGGAAGAATAGATTCAACATACCGAGAACGTTCTGAGTTCGGGTGGCTCTGATGATAATCTCAGTCCTCATTGGAGTAACCCTGACCTCCACACCTGAGTAGCCATCCTCTGCCAGCTCTCTGGTCAGAACCTCATTCAATTCGGCGTAGAATACACCGTCCGCTACAAACTACAATACTCAACACAGCTACGGAGTCATTTCAAATGCGATGCATCGAAGGAGATCCATTTTGAAAGAAAAAGATATTACAATTCACCTTTCTCTTCTTGCTGATCTGCGTCGCCATGTTGTAGATGTGTAAATCTGCCGATCGCTGAAACCCTAAAGTTTTTGAGGAGGAAGAGCAGTAATCCCAAGAGAATGGTGAAGCTTTGGTGCGTTATCACTCTCAGATGTGAGTATTTATTTTTATACCTAGGTCAGAGAGACTTAAATCATTTGTTTGGGCCAATGGACTTTTAATGGGCTTTTTCATTTGTCAGTTTTCTGGGCTTCCGCATATTTTTCAATATTTCAAAACGAAAACAAAAAAAATCAAGAAATGAGGATTTTTAATTTTCGCGTTTTCGTTCGCGAAGATTTTTCATTTTGACTCTCTGTCATTCTCGAGCGACAACAATGGCGTCAGCTTCCAAGAACCCACAGCAAAACCCTTTCTCTCTAAAACCTCCAAGGCCTCCGTCTTCCGGCGCCGCCTCTACTTCCGCCGTGGCCTCCAACTCGTCAGAACCCCAAATTCGAATCCCTAACCCTAACCCTAGCTCAAACGTCTTACCATCGACGTCAAATTCACCGATTACTATGTCACTGGAGGATCAAATCCTCGCAAGCTCCAGCCACCTCACCCGCCCGGAGCTCCTCCGACGCCGATCGCACAACCTTAAGCAGCTGGCCAAATGCTACAGGGACCATTACTGGGCTCTAATGGAGGATCTCAAGGCGCAGCACAGGGAGTACTACTGGAGATACGGAGTTAGTCCGTTCAAAGAAGAGCAGAATCAACCGAACAAGAGACGGAGGATGGGCACAGAGGGAGAAACCGGAGACGGCGATGCTGTCGAAGGTAGCGGAGACAACGGTACTAACAATGATGGCGTTAAGGTTGATCAGTATGCAAACAGCAACTGTGGGAGCTGTATGTATGGATGCAAAGCCAAAGCCATGGCGCTCACGAAATACTGCCAGCTGCATATCCTCAAGGATAGCAAGCAGAAGCTCTACACGGCTTGTACAAACGTCATCAAACGGTTTGTTTCAATTTCCCTTTCTTTAGTTTTTAAACCTTAACAGGTCCTTCAAGTTGTGTTCTTTACATAGTAAAGTCGGGTTAAAATGTTGCGAGTGATGATGAATTGAAACTGCCTTGCACTTGCTTGTTTGTGTTGTGTAACGGATGAGCCAAGAAACTGTTTTTGCCCCCATTTTGCTGAAGGGATTTGGGATTGGGAGAGAAAAAAAAATTAAGCTTTGGACACCGAGAGAGTGATCCAACTCTGTGTGATTAGCACATGATGATTATTCTAGCAGTTCTCTCGTAACTCTGCGTTGTTTGTGTTGTACATTCAGAGCTCCAGCAGGCCCATTAACTTGTGGAAAACCTACACTTGCATCTACCGTTCCTGCACTGTGTAGTGCGCACTTCCAGAAAGCCCAAAGGAACGTTGCTAAAGCTTTAAAGGATGCTGGTCACAACGTCTCTTCGACAAGCAAGCCTCCCCCGAAGCTGCATGTCATAGTAGCTGCGTTTGTGCATCATATTCAAGCAAAAAGAACAAATCCACGGAACGAGGGTAAACTTAAAAGTGTAGTAAAAGAAGAAAATACAAGCTGAGTCAAGCCGGCCGTTAGCATTCCCAGTAGAAATCTGTTGCACTAAGTCATCCAGAAGTGAAAAGGTGACGAAACTTAGCCTACTGTATCATTCTAAGTGAGAAAGACAGACAACTGAAAATCTCTTTGATTTGCCACAGTTAGGTTGGTAACTTTGTTTGCATTGTAGATTTTGGATACTCAAAGCATTCTCAACTTTATATTTTATTTTTCATTGGAAAGTAAGGTCTCGTTAAGTGCAAAACGCAGTTGTAAAGTCTTTTACCATGTTTTTACGCTGAAACAAACCTATCTCCAAGGACTTGTCTCATACCTTCGTTGGTGCTCTTTCTTTATTTTCATCTATACAATACTATGCTTAACATAATTATAATTTGGTTGCATTATTTTTGCAGGCATAGCGTCACACTCTTCCGCACTGTGCTTGACCTTGTAGTGATCTGACTATTTTTGAATGGAGATTAGCTGAAGATGAAGCGATCTCTTGAGCAAGCATGGAAACAAACACTTGGCCACCTGTCATGGCCGAGCCAGATAGACACACAAAAGTTTAGTTAAGCCTTACAAATCTGTTCTTTGAGACCTTAATATGAGGAGATTTATAAGGTACAAATAGAATTGATTCGTGAATTATGAGTTTTGGTAGGTGTCTGGGCTGCTTAAAGCTTTTGCATATATTCATCTTTTATGCTTGTGTGCACGGTTTTCATGAGCTCTGCGTCTTAAGAGATACTTTGGTGAATATTATGCGTCCGAATCTTGTGACAAGCATGGTTGAGAGAATGCAAATACGAATCTGAAACATTTTTGAGTAATTCTATGGACTGAGAATTTATTCCTGAATGTTAAAAACTTAAAACTTATTTATAGCGCTCTGCTTCTTCACCAGCTTTCATCTATTTACTGGTTCTTTGTCTGTGCTGAGCTATTAAGACATGTTTTGTTCCAGTGTAAGTATAGTCTCAGAGTTAAGACAGGTCTTAGTTTAAGTGGTAAGACTGGTAGTACTTATTGAGATGAAGATCCTACTGTGTTTTAAAGACTTGATGAAGATGATAATAAATCCATAATCACAAAGACTTAGCTCATGTTATGTTCGTACTCATTCCAACATTTAAAGATGCCCGGCCGGCCCTGTTTTGTTGCAACTTTTGCAACCAGAAAGGAAAGCCAGCCGCGACCTAAGATTAGTGCTTATCTTCCACAGTGACACTCAGTCTCTAGTCTTCAAATCAGCAACGTTCAGCCCCTCAGTCTCATTTGGAGTTTGGGCTAGGAACCCATTGGTTCATGTTTCTTTTACCTTGTCCAGAGTCTCTCATTTGCCAAATAAGTACCGTTTTTCTTTATGAAGAAGAACTTGTTTCTGTGTTTTCCAAATGTTCCACAATATCCATGGAAAACTCATTCAAATCTCCTGCGGTTACTGTATTATCTTTACCAACAACCAATAAATTATGTCGACAATTGGTGAAGACAGAGTTGACTCAAATCCCTTCTCCTTCTCGGAGTGGGGAAGTTTGAAAGTAAAAAAATCGAGAACAAAATTCGGCCGGTTTAGGTGTGATCTGGTTTTCAAAGTCTTGGTTGCAGCAAACCGAATAGGTCTGGTCCTTCGGGTTTCAGCTCGACCGGAGAACCCGGTTTAGGGTTTACGTGCGTTAAACCTTTTTTCCGATTACGCACATAGGAGTTTTGACTTTTGTGCTCCGTCGCTTACAGACTTGTCTGCTGAAAAGCTCAATCTTCAACGAATTTCCGGTTCCGGAGTATCGATCAACTCTCCACCACTGTGAGTTCGTAGGAGAATTGCTGACCGGTTTAGCCAGCGAGAGATTGACGAGTCCTTAGCTCCACTGTCATTGGTCTGTTCAAAAATCTGAAGGTAATTGATATTGAGCTGCTAATGTGTTTCGAGAAAACAAAAAAAATCCCTTTTACAATGTCCCCTGAACACAAAGAATTTGGTGAATGATTGGTCAAAAACAAAAGATGAACTTTGAGATGTGAAATTGCGATGAATTGGATAGGATAACAGTAAATATTCTGAGTTTGGTTAAACCTCAAGAGTATGGCGAATAGCAAGTACGAGTACGTGAAGTCATTCGAATCGGAAGACGAAGTCATGCTTCCTAATTTGATGGTTGTTCGGATCGATGGTCGTGATTTTCCTAGGTAAATTCCTCGCTTATGTAGTATTGGTTTTTGGTTTTGTTCATGAGATTGGTCATCGTGTCAGATGGGTTTTTTTTATTAGATCTTGTTGAATATGTAGTCTCTGTGGAATATTTGAAAGAAAACAATGACTAAAGGCGGCGACTTTGATGAATTTGTTGTAGTTTCACCTCTGTATAGTGTTTCGCATTGTTCTGCAACTGCAACTTGAACAATAATGAAAGATGTATGTTTAGATATGTTGAGAAATGTTATTCGTTTGCTTCTTACACCCGTTTACCTTGTTGATAACTATAGATTCTCTCAAGTTCATGAGTTTAAGAAGCCTAACGATGAAGCAGCCCTCAATCTGATGAATTCGTGCTCAGCTGCGGTTTTGGAAGAGTATCCTGACATAATCTTTGCATATGGATACTGTGACGAATACAGGTGACTAACTCACTTGGTTTACTCTATCTGTCTTAGATTTTACACTTGCTCTCATACCTGTATATGTCATATTCAAGATTTTAAACGTGTTCCATGTCTTCCGTAGCTTTGTATTCAAGAAAACATCAAGATTCTACCTGAGACGAGCCAGGTATTCATTCAATTAGATTTGATCGATATTTCTGTTTAAAATCGAATTATCTTGAAGAAACCTTTTTGTACAATGATATGTAGTTTTCCTTTGTCTGATTGGCTCATAGTTTTTTATGTTCTTGTTTTTATTTAATGCGCAGTAAGATTTTGTCTTTGGTAGCTTCGTTCTTTGCTGCAGTCTATGTAACAAAATGGAAAGAGTTTTTTCCCGAAAGAAAATTAGAATATGCTCCTTCCTTCAATTCAAAAGTTATAAGTTGTGCATCGGCAGATGTCCTTCAAACTTATCTCGCGTGGAGACAACAGGACTGTAAGACCTTCTCACATCATAAATATTGTACTCGACACTTTCATGATAACTTATGCTTCATACTTATTGGCGTGAATTAATTTTCAAAACTTCTCAACAACTTCCATTTCGTGGTTGCAGGCCACGTCAATAATCAATATAACACTTGTTTCTGGAAGTTAGTTGACAGCGGAAATGGCATAAGTGAAACACAAGAGGCTCTGAAGGTGTGTTGTTTGTATTTTTCTATGACAGATTATAATGTTCTTGGCATGGAAAATGTTTAGCACAAAACGGTCCTTTACCTTCACCTGATATAATGCCTAATGCCTCGTAATCATATTTCATTGTTTGATCACGCGATATCCATCGGGTACCTGCAGGATACACAAAAACAGCAGAAAAATGAGATTCTCTTTCAGCAATTTGGTATCAATTACAAAACGCTTCCTGAATTGTTTCGCCAAGGGTCATGCCTTTTCAAGACAAAGGTGATAATTATATATTATTTTATAAATTATATCTATAACACGTTTATGGTTGCCTTGATATGTGCCGTGTATGTGTGTAGAAGAAATTTAGACCTTCCAATTGTAAGTTGAGTCTTTATGAAGATTAGTATAAGCTCTGTTTAAAATTTAGACCTTCCAATTATTGGCCCACATGTACGTTTAGGTTTTTGCATTAAGCTTATATTGTCTGAACCCTTGTAAATCTAGTCATGGGGAAAAGCTTATTACTTCAGCTTGGTTGATTTTTAGGTTTCAAAGTTGTCGTAACTAGCTGAAAATATGTATTATCTGCTGGTGAAAAGTGAGATCTTTTCTTTTCATTGCATCTTGCTTGATGTCATTGTTAATTTGCTTGATGCTATATACCTCGGACTTATTGTGGATTTCCAATATGAGATACTTTATTTTAACTTCATTTAGGTGGAAGAAACTGTAAAGCATGATGAGAATGGCAATCCCGTAAAAAGATTGAGGAGAAAGGCTGTTTTTGTACATTCGGAGAATATTGCCGGAAGAAGCTTTTGGAACGAGCAGCCCTCCCTATATAATGGTCTTGGTCACTTCACGAAAGACATTAGCAAAATGGATCCAGATTTTGTTAGGTCGTTTCAGTTTGAGAACAAATTGTTACCTTTAACTTGGGTCGTGGTTAGGATTGATGGCTGTCATTTTCACAGGTACTATTCTTTAGTTTGTTGTCTTACTTTCATATAATTTTGTTAGACATTTTTATTGCATTGAAGCACTAGACTAGTAAAATCCTTGTGCTCCCTAGGAATCAGCTGCTATAACATGAAATTATATACTACTCTGACTGGCCTGTTTGATTTGCTTATGTTATGTTGTGGTTGCTTTTTTCTAGATCGTATTCTAGTTCTTGAATATTAACTTGCAATTTTAGGGGGGAAAGACAAAAAGTTTATTACTGAATTACTAGAGCGTTATATGTTGTAAATGAAACTCACGGAGCTTGCTTGGATTTTTGATAGATTTTCTGAAGTTCATGAATTTGAGAAGCCAAATGATGAGCAAGCTCTGAAACTTATGAATTCATGTGCAGTGGCTGTTCTCGAGGAGTTTGAGGATATTCGCTTTGCCTATGGTGTCAGTGATGAGTACAGGTCTCCCTCTCTCAACCTCTTTCATATTAGCCTTTACATAGATATTAATTAAGTTCATCATCGGTTGCAGCTTTGTTTTGAAGAAACAATCTGAGCTCTATAAAAGACAGTCCAGGTTCAACTAATTTTCTCATTTACAGTTTCGGCTCTATCTCCCTGATTTTCTTCTTCTTAATTTCTGGTATTGTATTGCAGTAAGATAATATCTGAAATCGCATCCTTCTTTACATCAACGTATGTGATACAATGGGGGAATTTCTTCCCTCACAAAGAATTAAAGTACCCTCCATCGTTCGATGGACGAGCTGTATGCTATCCAACTTACAAGATTCTCTTGGATTATCTGGCGTGGAGACAAGTTGACTGTGAGTACACTGTCTGAGAAATGATTTTGAATCATCTATATCTTTGAGAAATGAAACCTTAAATATATGAGCAGACTCATGTTTACTTTTTTTTTTTCGTTTGGCAGGCCACATCAATAATCAGTATAATACATGTTTCTGGATGCTTGTTAAGTCTGGAGAAACCAAAACTCAATCCCAAGATTACTTAAAGGTACTTTGTTATGATGTATAAAAATTCATCAATGCTTGCTCTTTGTTGTCCATGACTCAAAAATGGTTCTTCTTGTCTTGCTCTTTGTAAATGACTTTTCCAGGGTACCCAAACACGAGAAAAAAACGAGCTGCTTAGCAGTCAATTCGGAATTGAGTACAATTCGTTACCTCTAATCTATCGAATGGGTTCCTCGGTTTTCCGCTTTAAGGTTAGTTATTGCCTTTATCATCAAACTCTAAATCTGTGTGTAGGCGGAATATATACAATGGACTTGGCTAAAGAAGAAGTTGATAAATGCCAATTTTGGTTTTGTTTCTTATCATCTGACCCAATTAAGTAACTCCTCCTGAATGGCTTAAACCACACACCAAACCTGAATGGTTGCTGCTCGTTTCTTATAAAACTCATCAAGCATTTGAATGGTGTAGATATCTGTTTAAAAACTGTCTGAAATCTGAATATTCATTTTCAGGAAGCTGTTGCAGTTGAGAATGGATTAGTTTCAGGGAAGAAACTGGAAGGAGAAGTGGTCGTAGATCATTGCAATATCATCGAACACTCTTTCTGGGAAGAACATCCACACATTCTTAGCTACTCATAAAAACAGCTGTTTTTCACTTCATTTGTAAGACTAGTTTGTTATGCAATGTGGAATCAATTTAATTACATTTTGAATTGTTACAATTGTTCAGAATTTAAAGAATTATTTCGGATTTTGAATGTTTTCAAGTATGAAAACAAATGACATATAATTGTGGGAGATATGTAAGACATTAGATTCACACCATAGTTGTGCATCGATCAACTACTATCTCCTTGTTGCGTTACGTAAAAGTAACTTTAACTTCATTCTCTCAATTTTCTTTTTATTTTATGGTTAATAAAGACAATCATGTTGTATTATTGTATAGTTAGTTGTACTCTAAATGTCTTGTATTAAGTCGGTCCAACCACTTGATAAGACCTACAACTGAAAATTTCCTGGTGGTTAGATTTTGAGAATTGTTTTTGTTCTCATTCCATATTAAAATCCGACTTTTTGTACGGTGTTGTCAGTGATGAGAAATACAAAAAAAAAAAAAATATATATATATATCTAATGGAATTCTTTTTCTCCAAATTCATTTGATTTAAATAGTTTTATGTATAAAGGTAAATTGATCTCCTCATCGATCAATTTAGCAGGCAAGTGATTTCTAGTTTTGCAAGGCGAATTGTCACGGCTAAGAAATCCGCTATGAGGCGGATTTGACTCGCTTAACAAACTTAACTAATACATATTAGCATGTAATAAATGCAAGAGTTAAAAAGTCAAAGTTCTAGATATTTTACTAACATTCAAGGTAGAAAATCAGGTCAAAATTTAGATACCATCATTGTTCCATTAATTGAAAGCGAATCAGATTTTTCCATTAAGCATCGTCAATAATAATATTAAAAAAAATTATATGGAATTTTACAACTTTTATTTGAAAATTTGATAGCTTTTATGAAATTTATTTTCAATTACTTTACATGAAATTTAATTAAATATTAACGTAATTGAAAAGATATATTTTTGTTTTTGTCTGAGAAAAGTAATTATAATCTTATTTTGAAAAGATATATTTTTGTTCATGTACCGAATAAACAATGAAAGACAAAAAAAGAAAGAAAAAGAAATTATAAAATAAAATCGGGAAACAACAAATATGAAGTCATGGATGCGTACCCCACCACCATTCGTCACAAGAGATTCCTCATTTTGAGCAATCTTGTTCCTGTACATCATTTCTCTACCATATATATATAAATACAAAATATATATGTTGATAATATTTATATTTCTTCTCTCTCTTCAAAAATTAAAACACTCAGAAAGAGAGATAGAGAAGAGACCAACGACACTGCAAATGGCGGATGAATCTCCAAAGTCTATCTACGACTTCACCGTCAAGGTAATGCTTTTTTTTGTTTTATCATTCTTCTTATGTTTAATCTTCCAATGTTGGATCTCTCTCTTTTGTAAGGTTCGTTTAAGAAAGAAGGAAAATAGAAAAAGAGATTTAAGGTTCTTTAACATACATATGTGTTTATATTGATTGTTTAACAATCTCAGGATATCGGAGGTAACGATGTGAGTTTGAGCCAATTCAAAGGCAAAACTCTTCTGATTGTAAATGTTGCCTCCAAATGGTAAGAACCCTTTATTTTATTTTTCACTGTTTTTATAAATCATTCTGTTCGAGGTCACTATGGTTTGTCTAATTCACAAGACATGGATGGAACACAAAAAGAGAGATCTTGTGAAATTCGTAATTGATCAATTCGATTTGCTCTGACTAGTACCAGTCCGTATTTGTACAATTGCGGTTTACCACCATCTTAAAATTTTGTTTGATATAGTAAAACAGAAACTGAATCTCTCATTGCTGCAGTGGTCTGACGGATGCGAACTACAAGGAACTGAATGTTCTGTACGATAAATACAAGGAGCAAGGTCTGTGATTTATATGTATATACTCTCAGAAAATATTTATATAATTATGTAATTTTGAAGAATAATTAAGTATATAAAATGCAAATAAAAATATTAGGGTTGGAGATATTGGCATTCCCGTGCAACCAGTTCTTGGGACAAGAACCAGGAAACAATGAAGAGATTCAACAAACTGTCTGCACCAGGTTCAAAGCTGAATTCCCCATCTTTGACAAGGTACACTTAATTTTCTTCTTTGTCAAATTTAAATATGTAATACTTTTACTAATCACGCTCTAATCAAAATTACCATGCTACAACATTTTTCATCCAGTCAAAATTCTAAAACCCAAAGTGGACTTGGACCAAATATATTCGGTTTTTGTTTTTGTTATGTTTCTCTATTGCCTGCCTTCTGTAGTTTTACTAAATCAAATATTGGTCAAAATTTTGACCCTATTTATAGTGAAAAAAGAGTAGTTTTCTTAATGAAAATAGTTGACGGCAATGTAGGTAGATGTGAACGGGAAGAACACGGCGCCGTTATACAAATACCTGAAAGCAGAGAAAGGAGGTTTGCTCATTGACGCCATCAAATGGAACTTCACAAAGTTCTTGGTTTCTCCTGACGGCAAAGTCTCCCAGAGATATTCTCCCAGAACCTCTCCTCTTCAATTCGAGGTACGTACCAATCCCCGGTTCTCTCCTAAACCGGACTCCTCACATTTCCATGTATTAATTTCATACATACACACCATCTCATAACCGGGTTTTGGATTTGTGCAGAAAGACATTCAAACTCTGTTGGGACAGGCTTCTTCTTGATCAGCATATCACAAGTTTCAAGAACGGGCTTATAATATTTATTCAACTTTTTTCAATTTTCGTTTGGTCCAAATGATCTTAGAAACATCAACATTGCAAACTTAGTTTCTCTGAATCTGTGTTGTGTTTTAAATAAATGTTGTCTTCTCATTGTTGAGATGCCGTTTCATGGATGATTAATACATCATATTTATCATGTGACTCGTATAAAGCTCGAACTAAAAAAGTAATATTATTGTGTAATATATTCTATTGGCCATTAGACAGTTGTATACGTAGCAGAACATGTGAACGGATCTTGTCTACATTTTGCCCTATCGTACACGACACGTTAAGCGTGTTCACAACTTATGACCACAAGTTTCTGATTCTTTCCTACAAACGGGAAAGAAAAAGACAAAGAATCACAAGGAGATGTGCTTTTTCGACATCTTGTGGCTGAAGCAAAATCACGAGCTTTGCCATCATCTAAGCCAATTTTCCAATGATACAAAAACAAGACAGATCAAGGTCACGAATCATACAGAAGATTTATTGTTATAAAAAAAGAAACTAACTCAACAGTTAGATCAGTTACCTCAGCCAAAAGCAGAGGTCTTTCTTTCAGACTTTAACCAAAATGGTGATATTATCTCTCTAAATCTCACCACTGCATACGAGCCTACGAGGACAAGAACCGTATTCAAATGTCAGATGTTAAAAGTTAAAACAACCACATTGCACTCTGTAGACAAAATAATTTTAAAGTTTTTTCTTCAACGACACATTTGTTTCAAGTTTTATTAAAAATCATTAGACTAAGAATACTACTACGCATACACAGAGCCAAACCAGTTTTATCATCCATGGACCCATTGCAGGTCTATTCTCAGCTAACAATGGCAGAGACTTCATTCATGCAACGAAAGGTCTTGAGTAGATTTTGTCTGGTTCAACCAATTTGTTCATACAAGATGCTGATGATGATGATTTCTTGTTCAGCTGCACAATCGGACGGTGCAAGCTACGGCTTGTGCCCAGTATTTGAGTCTAGCTTTTACTTCATCTGGATTATCACCTGAATCAAAGGCAAAACCATCAAATTTGAACAATCATCAAAGACATTGAAATCAAGAAAATGTTATTTTCAAACGAAATCAAGAGGAAACAAAGATGTAGCACCGAAAGTATCTATAAACAGAGAGATTTATCTACCGGGGCTAGAGATCTTCCAATTTGCAATTGGGCTGGCCGTTGTCGGTGGTGGAGGCGGCGAATCCTCTTCCACCGGAGACATCTCGGGCGACTTCTTGTGGTTTTGCTTATCATCCAAGAACTTCTGGCTCATGGAGTAGCAGAGCTCTAAAGCAGGCAAAGTGTTGCAGAGCTCAGGGATCTCGTCGTAGCTGAATCCAAAACCAAGATCTAAACAACCTTTAAGCTCCTCGAGATCATCATCCGTCAAGCTCTTTGCTCTCGTCAGATCCTCTTGATCATCCATCGCGGCAGCAGCATCGACGTATCCCTCAAGCAACACCTGGCTCCTCCTCTTCTCCAGCTTATTCTTACTCTCTCCGGCGAAATACCCTCCGCCGCCGAAACTTCCACCGCGGTTCCCGATCTCAGCCCAAGCTTCTTGGATTCCACCTCCGCCGTTGTCCTCTTGTGAAGCTGTGTTCGATGATGTTTCGACATTTGGTTTCTCTTGGACAGAGCGTGTCCGTGGATCTGATGATTCGAAGCGAACACAACCCATCTCTCTCTCTCTCTCTTTCCAATTACGTTCTGAGAGTTTGTTTATCGGAATTGAATAATGAGGAGAAGTTGTTATAAAGAGAAGAAGATTTGTGTGGTTTCTTAGAAAAGAAGCATCAATTATTGGATGGCAAATGGCATCTTCTTCTAGTATGCCATCTTGTGGGCCATGTTACGAATCAATGATTCCATCAAAATGTGTGTACAATAAGAAACTATGGGTTACGACTATTTGTTTTTCACAACTACATTAATTTATCAGTAAAA
Source organism: Alliaria petiolata (assembly GCA_020283515.1). Classification (NCBI taxonomy): domain Eukaryota; kingdom Viridiplantae; phylum Streptophyta; class Magnoliopsida; order Brassicales; family Brassicaceae; genus Alliaria; species Alliaria petiolata. The sequence continues at coordinate 11,781,959 of JAHZTW010000001.1, read as the reverse complement.
ATCCCTGAGGAAATCATCAATTTAGTCTTGATTACATTCAAGAATTGATATAATAATGTTAAAATCAAGTTTCATTGTTTCTTGATTTAGCTTTCCACAAAAGCAATTGGTTCGTTATCATTTCCAAAAGAAATGATTAATTCTCCAACTAGAATGGGATTTAATCATAGATAGATAAACACTTGAGATAGTTCTGGAATAAGATTTGAAGAAAGGCGTCTGATTCGAAGATACGAGAAAAACTATAAACTGTCAAAAGAGGCAGAAAAGTGAAAACCAAAAAGAACAAAATCACATGGAGTAGTAGTAGTGAAAAGGGTTTCTTCTAGGCGACTGGGATCATCTCAGGGTAATCTACGGTCGTGAGTGGTGCTTCCGGCAAAAGGGCAGCCGGAGCAGCAACATGAGCAGGTGCGGGGTTCTTTTCTTCTTCCTTGGGAGAATGGATGATCACAATATCAGGCAACGGCGTCTTCGGTCCTTTTTTGCCCGTAGGGTCCCAGTCAAGCATGATTTTGACCTTGATTCCAAGCACTCCCTGCACATTTGGGTTTAATCCGCCTCGGGTTAGACATTGCCGGATTACTTAATGAGGAACTCAGAAGAAGAAGAAGAAGAAGAAACAAACCTGTCTAAGCAAGACGTGTCTCACTGCAGAGTCAATGTATTCCTTTGTTGGTTGACCAGATGAAACCATGTAACCATCCTTGAACTTCATTGACTTGGCTCGTGCTGCACGGAGTTTTCCACTCACAATCACCTGTAATCAAGCATTTTAGTGAATAAGATACGAACAACGTCTGAGATATTTTGTGGAGTTGGTGAATACTGATATTTGTTCTCACCTCACATCCCTTAGCTCCACTCTCCATGACAAATCTCAAGACACCATAGCAAGCCCTATAAAGCACAAGATCATTGCAATATTAACATCTTGGGATGAGAGCTTCAATTGAAAAAAGCAGACAGACTTTTGACAACACCAAGTCCAATTCGTTTCTAAAATCAGCGTGTTGATTAGCAGGATACATGACGACTACACGAAAACATTGACAAAATGCCAGTGTCTATTAAGTTTGGTGAATCAAATCAAACTAAGTACTATCACAGTAAGACAATACAGAAATACGTGTCGTACCTACGAACAGCGAGACCACCGAGAAGCTTGTAACGGAGAGACTCAGCCTGAGCAATGGCACAGAGACCTCTGCTGATGACCTTCTCAGCGTAAAGCTCAACACTGCCTTGTGGGAATCTGAATCTCTTCTGGACAAGAGATGTCAACTCCCTGATTCTCCTTCCCTTCTCACCTAATACCCAACAATTAAAAACAGTTATCGTTACCGGAACTTCACACACAAGTCCCTTCATTTCATATTCAAAAGGAAGAATAGATTCAACATACCGAGAACGTTCTGAGTTCGGGTGGCTCTGATGATAATCTCAGTCCTCATTGGAGTAACCCTGACCTCCACACCTGAGTAGCCATCCTCTGCCAGCTCTCTGGTCAGAACCTCATTCAATTCGGCGTAGAATACACCGTCCGCTACAAACTACAATACTCAACACAGCTACGGAGTCATTTCAAATGCGATGCATCGAAGGAGATCCATTTTGAAAGAAAAAGATATTACAATTCACCTTTCTCTTCTTGCTGATCTGCGTCGCCATGTTGTAGATGTGTAAATCTGCCGATCGCTGAAACCCTAAAGTTTTTGAGGAGGAAGAGCAGTAATCCCAAGAGAATGGTGAAGCTTTGGTGCGTTATCACTCTCAGATGTGAGTATTTATTTTTATACCTAGGTCAGAGAGACTTAAATCATTTGTTTGGGCCAATGGACTTTTAATGGGCTTTTTCATTTGTCAGTTTTCTGGGCTTCCGCATATTTTTCAATATTTCAAAACGAAAACAAAAAAAATCAAGAAATGAGGATTTTTAATTTTCGCGTTTTCGTTCGCGAAGATTTTTCATTTTGACTCTCTGTCATTCTCGAGCGACAACAATGGCGTCAGCTTCCAAGAACCCACAGCAAAACCCTTTCTCTCTAAAACCTCCAAGGCCTCCGTCTTCCGGCGCCGCCTCTACTTCCGCCGTGGCCTCCAACTCGTCAGAACCCCAAATTCGAATCCCTAACCCTAACCCTAGCTCAAACGTCTTACCATCGACGTCAAATTCACCGATTACTATGTCACTGGAGGATCAAATCCTCGCAAGCTCCAGCCACCTCACCCGCCCGGAGCTCCTCCGACGCCGATCGCACAACCTTAAGCAGCTGGCCAAATGCTACAGGGACCATTACTGGGCTCTAATGGAGGATCTCAAGGCGCAGCACAGGGAGTACTACTGGAGATACGGAGTTAGTCCGTTCAAAGAAGAGCAGAATCAACCGAACAAGAGACGGAGGATGGGCACAGAGGGAGAAACCGGAGACGGCGATGCTGTCGAAGGTAGCGGAGACAACGGTACTAACAATGATGGCGTTAAGGTTGATCAGTATGCAAACAGCAACTGTGGGAGCTGTATGTATGGATGCAAAGCCAAAGCCATGGCGCTCACGAAATACTGCCAGCTGCATATCCTCAAGGATAGCAAGCAGAAGCTCTACACGGCTTGTACAAACGTCATCAAACGGTTTGTTTCAATTTCCCTTTCTTTAGTTTTTAAACCTTAACAGGTCCTTCAAGTTGTGTTCTTTACATAGTAAAGTCGGGTTAAAATGTTGCGAGTGATGATGAATTGAAACTGCCTTGCACTTGCTTGTTTGTGTTGTGTAACGGATGAGCCAAGAAACTGTTTTTGCCCCCATTTTGCTGAAGGGATTTGGGATTGGGAGAGAAAAAAAAATTAAGCTTTGGACACCGAGAGAGTGATCCAACTCTGTGTGATTAGCACATGATGATTATTCTAGCAGTTCTCTCGTAACTCTGCGTTGTTTGTGTTGTACACTCAGAGCTCCAGCAGGCCCATTAACTTGTGGAAAACCTACACTTGCATCTACCGTTCCTGCACTGTGTAGTGCGCACTTCCAGAAAGCCCAAAGGAACGTTGCTAAAGCTTTAAAGGATGCTGGTCACAACGTCTCTTCGACAAGCAAGCCTCCCCCGAAGCTGCATGTCATAGTAGCTGCGTTTGTGCATCATATTCAAGCAAAAAGAACAAATCCACGGAACGAGGGTAAACTTAAAAGTGTAGTAAAAGAAGAAAATACAAGCTGAGTCAAGCCGGCCGTTAGCATTCCCAGTAGAAATCTGTTGCACTAAGTCATCCAGAAGTGAAAAGGTGACGAAACTTAGCCTACTGTATCATTCTAAGTGAGAACGACAGACAACTGAAAGTCTCTTTGATTTGCCACAGTTAGGTTGGTAACTTTGTTTGCATTGTAGATTTTGGATACTCAAAGCATTCTCAACTTTATATTTTATTTTTCATTGGAAAGTAAGGTCTCGTTAAGTGCAAAACGCAGTTGTAAAGTCTTTTACCATGTTTTTACGCTGAAACAAACCTATCTCCAAGGACTTGTCTCATACCTTCGTTGGTGCTCTTTCTTTATTTTCATCTATACAATACTATGCTTAACATAATTATAATTTGGTTGCATTATTTTTGCAGGCATAGCGTCACACTCTTCCGCACTGTGCTTGACCTTGTAGTGATCTGACTATTTTTGAATGGAGATTAGCTGAAGATGAAGCGATCTCTTGAGCAAGCATGGAAACAAACACTTGGCCACCTGTCATGGCCGAGCCAGATAGACACACAAAAGTTTAGTTAAGCCTTACAAATCTGTTCTTTGAGACCTTAATATGAGGAGATTTATAAGGTACAAATAGAATTGATTCGTGAATTATGAGTTTTGGTAGGTGTCTGGGCTGCTTAAAGCTTTTGCATATATTCATCTTTTATGCTTGTGTGCACGGTTTTCATGAGCTCTGCGTCTTAAGAGATACTTTGGTGAATATTATGCGTCCGAATCTTGTGACAAGCATGGTTGAGAGAATGCAAATACGAATCTGAAACATTTTTGAGTAATTCTATGGACTGAGAATTTATTCCTGAATGTTAAAAACTTAAAACTTATTTATAGCGCTCTGCTTCTTCACCAGCTTTCATCTATTTACTGGTTCTTTGTCTGTGCTGAGCTATTAAGACATGTTTTGTTCCAGTGTAAGTATAGTCTCAGAGTTAAGACAGGTCTTAGTTTAAGTGGTAAGACTGGTAGTACTTATTGAGATGAAGATCCTACTGTGTTTTAAAGACTTGATGAAGATGATAATAAATCCATAATCACAAAGACTTAGCTCATGTTATGTTCGTACTCATTCCAACATTTAAAGATGCCCGGCCGGCCCTGTTTTGTTGCAACTTTTGCAACCAGAAAGGAAAGCCAGCCGCGACCTAAGATTAGTGCTTATCTTCCACAGTGACACTCAGTCTCTAGTCTTCAAATCAGCAACGTTCAGCCCCTCAGTCTCATTTGGAGTTTGGGCTAGGAACCCATTGGTTCATGTTTCTTTTACCTTGTCCAGAGTCTCTCATTTGCCAAATAAGTACCGTTTTTCTTTATGAAGAAGAACTTGTTTCTGTGTTTTCCAAATGTTCCACAATATCCATGGAAAACTCATTCAAATCTCCTGCGGTTACTGTATTATCTTTACCAACAACCAATAAATTATGTCGACAATTGGTGAAGACAGAGTTGACTCAAATCCCTTCTCCTTCTCGGAGTGGGGAAGTTTGAAAGTAAAAAAATCGAGAACAAAATTCGGCCGGTTTAGGTGTGATCTGGTTTTCAAAGTCTTGGTTGCAGCAAACCGAATAGGTCTGGTCCTTCGGGTTTCAGCTCGACCGGAGAACCCGGTTTAGGGTTTACGTGCGTTAAACCTTTTTTCCGATTACGCACATAGGAGTTTTGACTTTTGTGCTCCGTCGCTTACAGACTTGTCTGCTGAAAAGCTCAATCTTCAACGAATTTCCGGTTCCGGAGTATCGATCAACTCTCCACCACTGTGAGTTCGTAGGAGAATTGCTGACCGGTTTAGCCAGCGAGAGATTGACGAGTCCTTAGCTCCACTGTCATTGGTCTGTTCAAAAATCTGAAGGTAATTGATATTGAGCTGCTAATGTGTTTCGAGAAAACAAAAAAAATCCCTTTTACAATGTCCCCTGAACACAAAGAATTTGGTGAATGATTGGTCAAAAACAAAAGATGAACTTTGAGATGTGAAATTGCGATGAATTGGATAGGATAACAGTAAATATTCTGAGTTTGGTTAAACCTCAAGAGTATGGCGAATAGCAAGTACGAGTACGTGAAGTCATTCGAATCGGAAGACGAAGTCATGCTTCCTAATTTGATGGTTGTTCGGATCGATGGTCGTGATTTTCCTAGGTAAATTCCTCGCTTATGTAGTATTGGTTTTTGGTTTTGTTCATGAGATTGGTCATCGTGTCAGATGGGTTTTTTTTATTAGATCTTGTTGAATATGTAGTCTCTGTGGAATATTTGAAAGAAAACAATGACTAAAGGCGGCGACTTTGATGAATTTGTTGTAGTTTCACCTCTGTATAGTGTTTCGCATTGTTCTGCAACTGCAACTTGAACAATAATGAAAGATGTATGTTTAGATATGTTGAGAAATGTTATTCGTTTGCTTCTTACACCCGTTTACCTTGTTGATAACTATAGATTCTCTCAAGTTCATGAGTTTAAGAAGCCTAACGATGAAGCAGCCCTCAATCTGATGAATTCGTGCTCAGCTGCGGTTTTGGAAGAGTATCCTGACATAATCTTTGCATATGGATACTGTGACGAATACAGGTGACTAACTCACTTGGTTTACTCTATCTGTCTTAGATTTTACACTTGCTCTCATACCTGTATATGTCATATTCAAGATTTTAAACGTGTTCCATGTCTTCCGTAGCTTTGTATTCAAGAAAACATCAAGATTCTACCTGAGACGAGCCAGGTATTCATTCAATTAGATTTGATCGATATTTCTGTTTAAAATCGAATTATCTTGAAGAAACCTTTTTGTACAATGATATGTAGTTTTCCTTTGTCTGATTGGCTCATAGTTTTTTATGTTCTTGTTTTTATTTAATGCGCAGTAAGATTTTGTCTTTGGTAGCTTCGTTCTTTGCTGCAGTCTATGTAACAAAATGGAAAGAGTTTTTTCCCGAAAGAAAATTAGAATATGCTCCTTCCTTCAATTCAAAAGTTATAAGTTGTGCATCGGCAGATGTCCTTCAAACTTATCTCGCGTGGAGACAACAGGACTGTAAGACCTTCTCACATCATAAATATTGTACTCGACACTTTCATGATAACTTATGCTTCATACTTATTGGCGTGAATTAATTTTCAAAACTTCTCAACAACTTCCATTTCGTGGTTGCAGGCCACGTCAATAATCAATATAACACTTGTTTCTGGAAGTTAGTTGACAGCGGAAATGGCATAAGTGAAACACAAGAGGCTCTGAAGGTGTGTTGTTTGTATTTTTCTATGACAGATTATAATGTTCTTGGCATGGAAAATGTTTAGCACAAAACGGTCCTTTACCTTCACCTGATATAATGCCTAATGCCTCGTAATCATATTTCATTGTTTGATCACGCGATATCCATCGGGTACCTGCAGGATACACAAAAACAGCAGAAAAATGAGATTCTCTTTCAGCAATTTGGTATCAATTACAAAACGCTTCCTGAATTGTTTCGCCAAGGGTCATGCCTTTTCAAGACAAAGGTGATAATTATATATTATTTTATAAATTATATCTATAACACGTTTATGGTTGCCTTGATATGTGCCGTGTATGTGTGTAGAAGAAATTTAGACCTTCCAATTGTAAGTTGAGTCTTTATGAAGATTAGTATAAGCTCTGTTTAAAATTTAGACCTTCCAATTATTGGCCCACATGTACGTTTAGGTTTTTGCATTAAGCTTATATTGTCTGAACCCTTGTAAATCTAGTCATGGGGAAAAGCTTATTACTTCAGCTTGGTTGATTTTTAGGTTTCAAAGTTGTCGTAACTAGCTGAAAATATGTATTATCTGCTGGTGAAAAGTGAGATCTTTTCTTTTCATTGCATCTTGCTTGATGTCATTGTTAATTTGCTTGATGCTATATACCTCGGACTTATTGTGGATTTCCAATATGAGATACTTTATTTTAACTTCATTTAGGTGGAAGAAACTGTAAAGCATGATGAGAATGGCAATCCCGTAAAAAGATTGAGGAGAAAGGCTGTTTTTGTACATTCGGAGAATATTGCCGGAAGAAGCTTTTGGAACGAGCAGCCCTCCCTATATAATGGTCTTGGTCACTTCACGAAAGACATTAGCAAAATGGATCCAGATTTTGTTAGGTCGTTTCAGTTTGAGAACAAATTGTTACCTTTAACTTGGGTCGTGGTTAGGATTGATGGCTGTCATTTTCACAGGTACTATTCTTTAGTTTGTTGTCTTACTTTCATATAATTTTGTTAGACATTTTTATTGCATTGAAGCACTAGACTAGTAAAATCCTTGTGCTCCCTAGGAATCAGCTGCTATAACATGAAATTATATACTACTCTGACTGGCCTGTTTGATTTGCTTATGTTATGTTGTGGTTGCTTTTTTCTAGATCGTATTCTAGTTCTTGAATATTAACTTGCAATTTTAGGGGGGAAAGACAAAAAGTTTATTACTGAATTACTAGAGCGTTATATGTTGTAAATGAAACTCACGGAGCTTGCTTGGATTTTTGATAGATTTTCTGAAGTTCATGAATTTGAGAAGCCAAATGATGAGCAAGCTCTGAAACTTATGAATTCATGTGCAGTGGCTGTTCTCGAGGAGTTTGAGGATATTCGCTTTGCCTATGGTGTCAGTGATGAGTACAGGTCTCCCTCTCTCAACCTCTTTCATATTAGCCTTTACATAGATATTAATTAAGTTCATCATCGGTTGCAGCTTTGTTTTGAAGAAACAATCTGAGCTCTATAAAAGACAGTCCAGGTTCAACTAATTTTCTCATTTACAGTTTCGGCTCTATCTCCCTGATTTTCTTCTTCTTAATTTCTGGTATTGTATTGCAGTAAGATAATATCTGAAATCGCATCCTTCTTTACATCAACGTATGTGATACAATGGGGGAATTTCTTCCCTCACAAAGAATTAAAGTACCCTCCATCGTTCGATGGACGAGCTGTATGCTATCCAACTTACAAGATTCTCTTGGATTATCTGGCGTGGAGACAAGTTGACTGTGAGTACACTGTCTGAGAAATGATTTTGAATCATCTATATCTTTGAGAAATGAAACCTTAAATATATGAGCAGACTCATGTTTACTTTTTTTTTTTCGTTTGGCAGGCCACATCAATAATCAGTATAATACATGTTTCTGGATGCTTGTTAAGTCTGGAGAAACCAAAACTCAATCCCAAGATTACTTAAAGGTACTTTGTTATGATGTATAAAAATTCATCAATGCTTGCTCTTTGTTGTCCATGACTCAAAAATGGTTCTTCTTGTCTTGCTCTTTGTAAATGACTTTTCCAGGGTACACAAACACGAGAAAAAAACGAGCTGCTTAGCAGTCAATTCGGAATTGAGTACAATTCGTTACCTCTAATCTATCGAATGGGTTCCTCGGTTTTCCGCTTTAAGGTTAGTTATTGCCTTTATCATCAAACTCTAAATCTGTGTGTAGGCGGAATATATACAATGGACTTGGCTAAAGAAGAAGTTGATAAATGCCAATTTTGGTTTTGTTTCTTATCATCTGACCCAATTAAGTAACTCCTCCTGAATGGCTTAAACCACACACCAAACCTGAATGGTTGCTGCTCGTTTCTTATAAAACTCATCAAGCATTTGAATGGTGTAGATATCTGTTTAAAAACTGTCTGAAATCTGAATATTCATTTTCAGGAAGCTGTTGCAGTTGAGAATGGATTAGTTTCAGGGAAGAAACTGGAAGGAGAAGTGGTCGTAGATCATTGCAATATCATCGAACACTCTTTCTGGGAAGAACATCCACACATTCTTAGCTACTCATAAAACAGATGCTTTTCCACTTCATTTGTAAGATTACAGTAGTTTGTTTTTTGCATGTGGAATCAATTTTAATTACATTTTAAATTGTTACAGACTTACAGTGGTTCAAAATTTTAAAGAATTATTTTGGATTTTGAAAGTTTTCAGGTATGAAAATAAATGATATATATAATTGTGAAAGACATTAAATTCACACCATACCTGTGATCGATCAACCACTAACTCCTTGTTGCGTTACGTAAAAGTAACTTAATCCTCTCAATTTTGTTGTTTATTTTATGGTTAATAAAGACAATCATGTTGTTTAGTTTAGTTGTACTCCAAATGTCTATTAAGTCGGTCCAACTACTTGATAAGACCCTACAGACTGAAAATTTCAAGTCTGGTGGTTAGATTTTGAGCATTGTTTTTGTTCTCATCCCATATTAAAATCCGACTTTTTATCTATGTACGGTATTGTTGTCAGTGATGAGAAATACAAAATATATATATAAGGATTTCTTTTTCTCCAAATTCATTTGATTTAAATAGTTTTATGTACATAGGTAAATACTAAATTGATCTCCTCGTCAATCAATTTAACAAGCAATGAATTCGATAAAAGATGGCTAGATTAAAATGGCTTTTATGATACGGTAGATACGAGCTAGAATAGTGATCTAAATCTGGAACCTCTTGATTTATTTTCCAAAATTGGGGCATGCCGGAAAGCCATATCGAGGTGAAAGAAAAGGAATCAAATGAATTCCACAAAAAGATTGAAGCAATCAAAGCGTAGCTGGAAAGTGCTAAACTCGACGATAATATATCTAGCGAAGAAGTTCTCAATCTTAAATGGATGCTATGTTCAGCTTACCGGGATGAAGAGTTGTACTGGAAACAGAACAGTCGAACTAATTGGCTTAAAGAAGATCGGAACACTAAATTGTTCCATGCTACCACGAAACCGAGAAGAGCGCGGAATAGAATCACACAACTTAGAGCGGCAAATGGCACCTGGATAGAGACGGAAGATGGTATCATTCAAGTAGCTGATTACTTCCAAGAGATTTTTACGTCTTCAAACCAAGGGAACCATGATGACGCACTCCGGTATATTACCGCGAAAGTGACTGATGAGATGAATACTTCTCCTACGAAAATCCCATTGGACTCCGAAATCAAGCAAGCGGCTTTTGACATAAATCCGGAAAAGGCTCCAGGCCCGGATGGAATGACTGGACTTTTTTCCAAAAAAGTTGGAGTTCGACGCAAAAGGACATTATTAGGACCGTTAAAGGCTTCTTCACGGAGGGAGACTTTTATGCAAGTCTTAACCAGACAAACATCTGTCTTATTCCGAAGAATGAAAGACCTCAGGAAATGGGAAAATTTCGGCCAATTAGCTTATGCAATGTCTGCTATAAGATCATATCAAAGATCCTATGCACACGGCTGAAAAAAATATCTACCAAAGATAATCTCCGAAACCCAATCAACTTTTGTGGCTAAGCGTTTTATCACATATAACATCTTAATAGCCCATGAAGCTTACCTTGCACTCAAGACCAACCCCATTTGCAACTCAAAATTCGTGGCTATCAAGACAGACATGAGTAAGGCATGTGACATAGTGGAATGGAGTTTTATACAGGAACTCATGATAAAAATGGGTGCAATGGATCATGTGGTGCATTAGTTCGGTATCTTATCAAGTTCTAATCAATGGAGAACCAAAAGGTAGTATTGCTCCCACGAGAGGCATCCGACAAGGCGACCCTCTATCCCCATTTTTGTTCATTTTGTGCACTGAAGCGCTTATAAGCTAAATGAAAGGAGCAGAAGAGGAAGGGAGAATTACGTGTATTAAGATAGCACGTGCAAGCCCTGCGATTTCACACTTGCTTTTCGCCGACGACAGTCTGTTTTTCTGTAAAGCAGAAATCCCGCAATGTGCGGAGCTTCTAAAGATTATTAACTCTTATGGCCAAGTTTCGGGACAACAACTTAATTACGCGAAATCGTCTATCTTTTTTTGAAGTAAAGTTGCCCCTGGATGCAAGAATTTATTAAAGAGAACGATTGGGATTACAAAGGAAGGAGGAATGTGAATGTATTTGGGACTCCCTGGAACAGTTTTGTGGATCGAAGAGACAAGTTTTTTGCGTATGTCCAAGAGCGTCTTAACAAGAGAGTGAACTCGTGGTCTGCAAAATTTCTTTCGAAAGGCGGGAAGGAGGTTCTACTGAAGTTTGTGGCGCAAGCGATACCCACTTATGTAATGTCGAGCTATCTCTTGCCCAATTCTGGTGGAGTACGAAGGCCAATAATCGCGGAATGCATTGGATGGCATGAGAAAAAATATGCATTCCTCATAGTAAGGGAAGACTTGGGTTTCGAGACCTTAAAAACTTCAATTTGGCCCTATTGGCTAAACAATTATGGAGACTGCTGAAATATCCGGAATCCCTATTGGCAAAAGTTTTGAAAGGGAGATACTTTCGATATTCCAACCCCTTGGAGGTGGAAAAATCGAACGCTCCATCGTTTGGCTGGAGAAGCATGATGGCGGCCAAAGCTTTGTTAAATGCAGGGCTCCGAACAAGAATAAAATCCGGGTTTGGAGCGACCCATGGATTCCCGTTATCCCGGCTCGTCTGGCATTCAACATTAACGCTTTCCAGGACGAAAATTTATATGTCAATCACTTGATTGATTTTGATACAAAAATGTGGAAAGAAGATATGCTACATAACCTGATCGCACCAGAAGATATCCCCCGGATTTTAAGTATTCGGCCTTCTCGAACTTTCGATTTTGACAGGTACAGTTGGGTTTATACGAAAACTGGTAACTACTCTGTTAAGACAGGATATAAACTGGCGTGCGAGCTGAAAGAGGGAAGCGAGAAACAACATATGTTAGAACCAAGCACGACGGCTTTGAAGAATAAAGTATGGTCCCTCCGAACATCCCGAAAGATTATGCATTTACTGTGGCAGGTTATAGCGGGAACATAGCGACTTGTAGACCGACATTGCGGGAAGGATCGCACATGCCCCCGTTGCGGAGCCGAGGACGAAACGATTAACCATCTATTATTTGAATGTCCTCCGGCGATTCAAACTTGGGCGTTATTGCCTATCCCGTCCATTCCGGAGATATTTCCGTCGGAGGCATTATTCTGTAATTTTGATTTCCTTCTTTTCCGGGCAAAGGACCGAGGAATAACAAAAGATCAACTGCAGATTTTCCCTTGGATCATGTGATATGTATGGAAGTCCAGAAACGATAAAGTCTTCAATGACAAGAATATTTCACCACTGGATACATTAGAGCTCGCATTGAATGAATCCAAAAGCTGGGAAATCGCAAATCTAGTGGAAGTTGGGAATAAAGAACAGAGAACCCAAGATGTTCCGTCACTTGATGTGTCGAATCCAGGTAGTGATTTTCGATGTGAAGTGGATGCATCGTGGGTGAGCAGCGATAAACTGTTTGGGGGTGGGCTAGTACTTCTCCAACATGACTCGATAAAGCTTCTGGACGCTTATACAGGAAAGGCAGCGCTTTCTCCACTCCATGTTGAAATGGAGACAACCATCAGGCCGGGTTTTATTTAATTCATCTTCAAACAGATTGCCTGCAGCTTGTCAAGCTAGTTAAAGGAGACGAGGATTGGCCAAATCTCTCATCAGAATTAGAAGAATTCAATAATTTTCGTTCTGGTTTTGCAGAGTTTTCTTTATCTTATTTATCGCGTACTTATAATGTCTGAACTGATACTTTTGCAAAAGGAGCGAAAACTCCTGATCTCATTTTCTCCCATGTAAACTTGATAGTTCTGGACTGGTTGGCTCATAAGGCCAACTTATTTGAACCAGAGTAAGTTTATATGGATTGTTTTTCGTTGTAAAAAAAATGTATGTAAATGAATTGTCGCGGTTAAGAAATTAAATCCGCTATGGGGCGGATTTGACTCGGTTAGCAAATTTAAACAACATTATGTAATAAATGCAATTGTTAAAAAAGTCAAAGTTCTAGATATTTTACTAGTAACATTCAAGGTAGAAAATCAGGTCAAAATTTAGAAACCATAATTGTTAGCGAATCAGATTTTTCCATTAAACACCGTTAATAATAATTAAAAAAAAAACAATTATATAGAATTTTAAAACTTTCATTTGAAAATTTGAAAGGTGACACAACTTGATAGTTTTTATGAAATTTATTTTCAATTACTTTACACGAAATTTAATTAAATATTAACGTAATTGAAAAGATATATTTTTGCTTTTGTTTGAGAAAGGTAATTATATTCTTATTTTGAAAAGATATATTTTTTGTTCATGTACGGAATAATCAATGAAAGACAAAAAAAAGAAATATAAAATAAAATCGGGAAACAACAAATATGAAGTCATGGATGCGTACCCCACCACCATTCGTCACAAGAGATTCCTCATTTTAGAGCAATCTTGTTCCTATACATCATTTCTCTACCATATATATTTATATTTCTTCTCTCTCTTCAAAAATAAAAAACTCAGCAGAAAGAGAGATAGAGAAGAGACCAACGACACTGCAAATGGCGGATGAATCTCCAAAGTCTATCTACGACTTCACCGTCAAGGTAATGCTTTTTTTTTTTTTATNTGCAAATACGAATCTGAAACATTTTTGAGTAATTCTATGGACTGAGAATTTATTCCTGAATGTTAGACTTAAAACTTATCTATAGCGCTCTGCTTCTTTTACGGCTTTCATATATTTACTGGTTCTCTTTGTCTGTACTGAGCTATTATGACATGTTTTGTTACAGTGTAAGTATAAGTCTCAGGAGTTAAGACGGGTCTTAGTTTAAGATTTTAAGTGGTAGACTGGTAGTACTTATTGAGATGAAGATCCTACTGTTTTTGTAGACTTGGTGAAGATGATAATAAATCCATAATCACAAAGACTTAGCTCATGTTCGAACTCATTCCAACACTATGCCCGGCCCTGTTTTGTTGCAACTTTTGCAACCAGAAAGGAAAGCCAGCCGCGACGTAAGATTAGTGCTCATCTTCCAGTAGTGACTGACACTTCGAGCTATTAAAGAAGCACTTCGATTCATACCAACACACTCAGTCTCTAGTCTTCAAATCAGCAACGTTCAGCCCCTCAATCTCATTTGGACTTTGGGCTAGGAACCATTGGTTCATATTTCTTTTACCTTGTCCAGAGTCTCTCATTTGCCAAATACCGTTTTTCTTTTTGAAGAAGAACTTGTTTCTGTGTTTTCCAAATGTTCCACAATATCCATGGAAAACTCATTCAAATCTCCTGCGGTTACCAACAAGTCAACAACCAATAAATTATGTCGACAATTGGTGAAGACAAAGTTGACTCAAATCCGTTTGAAAGTAAAAATGAGAACAAAATTCGGCCGGTTTAGGTGTGCTCTGGTTTTCCAAGTCTTGATTGCAGCAAACCGAATGATCTGGTCCTTTGGGTTTCAGCTCGAACCGGAGAACCCGGTTTAGGGTTTACGTGCGTAAAACCTTTTTTTCCGATTACGCACATAGGAGGAGGATTTTTTTTTTTTACTTTTGTGCTCCGTCGCTTACAAACTGTCTGCTGAAAAGTTCAATCTTCAACGAATTTCCGGTTCCGGAGTATCGATCAACTCTCCACCACTGTGAGTTCGTCGGAGAATTGCTGACCGGTTTAGCTAGCGAGAGATTGACGAGTCCTTAGCTCCACTGTCATTGGTCTGTTAAAAAACCTGAAGGTAATTGATATTGAGCTGCTAATCTCTTCTACTTGCGATTGTGTTTCCAGAAAAGAAAAAAAAATCCCTTTTACCATGTCCACTGAACACAAAGAATTTGGTGAATGATTGGTCAGAAACAAAAGATGAACTTTGAGACCTGAAAAATTGCGATGAATTTGATAGGATTACAGCAAATATTCTGAGTTTGGTTAAACCTCAAGAGTATGGCGAATAGCAAGTACGAGTACGTGAAGTCATTCGAATCGGAAGACGAAGTCATGCTTCCTAATTTGNTGCAGTCGGTATAGGTATCATACCCGAGACGCTTAGCCGTGGCGAGACTCATAACGTTCATGCTTGCTCTGAGATCACACAAACAGTCTTCAAAGGTGATTCCTCCGAGTGTGCATGGGAGAGTGAATGATCCTGGATCTTCGAGCTTCTTAACTACCAAGGGTTCTTCCTTAGGTTTCTCCTCACGAGCTGCTGCATTTCTTCCTATGGTTGCCATTGCCTCAGCATAGAGCTTGTTCTTCAAAACTACTAGGAAATCCGGAATAGGCTTCGTTTTGTCGCCACTGTTGAAGAGATCTTCAACTTTCTTCAAGGTTTCAATCAATTCGGCCTCTTGTTCCTCAATTAGCCGCTTCTTATGCCTCTGGGGGTATGGCATTGGCGGTTTGTAGACACGCAGGAATGGTGCTTTTGGGGGAACAATGGCTACTTTCTCTTCAGAGGCTTCCAAATTTTTTGAACTCCCTCCCCTTCTTAGGATGTCGATGTCCTCATCGACTTGATTCCGATTTGAGTTGCTGATATCGGCCGTATCCCATTTTTCAATGTCGCTAGTGGTGATCATTTGGCAATACTCCTTGGGGTTTATGATGGCTTTTCCAGGAAGGTTGCTTGTTTAGCTTGTTGATGCTATTCCTTTGTTGTTCTCCAATGCTTTAACACGAGTGGTTAAGGCTTCAATCTTCCCGGATAGTTCCGTGTTAACTCCATCTATCTTGTTATGCACTTCGGCAAAACGCTTGTGAATATCCGCTTGGATATGTGTTTGACCGTGGAGTAGTTGCTTTAGAATAGCTTCCAAGTCAAAACTAGCTTGAGCAGGTGGATTTCCTTGTTGCTGTTGAAAGCCAGGAGGTGCAACGGCTTGTTGTCGTGGCTGATAGCCGTTTTGATTCTGGAACCGTGGTACAAAGCCTTGTTGGTTCGTGTATGTCACGAATTGTTTTGCTCCTCCTGCTTGTTGCTGTGGGTATGTCTGGTCCTGTGGGTTGGCGATGTTTGTGCTCCGGTAGGACAGGTTATTGTTTGGTCTCCAATTGTTGTAACCTCCTTGAGCGTTGATGTAGTTAACATCTTCGTACTGAACGTCCTCCCCTTCTTGGTTTTGAGTGATTTCTTCCACGAAATGTACTTCCTTTTGAGCTTGGACAAGTAGTAACTTGTCAAGTTTCTCATTTAGCTCCTTGATCACTCTTTGGCTTCCATCTACTTCTTCTTTGGAACCTCGGTTGGATCTGTTATAATCCTCGTGGTAAGAGGAGTCACTCTAAGCTAGATTTTCGACTAGAGCAAGACCATCGTCAACATCTTTGGCTAAGAAATTGCCATTGCTCACCGTATCGAGAAGCATCCGAATTTTAGGAATGACACCACGGTAGAGAGTGCTGAGGAGTGATTCTTGACTGAATCCATGGTGGGGACACTGAGTAGTGTATCCCTTGAATCGCTCCCAGGCTTCACCGAAGGTCTCATTGGATTTCTGAGTGAATCCGCTTATCTCGTTCCTCAATCGGGCTGTCCTCGATGTAGAAAAGAACTTCGTCAGAAAAGCCTTTTTGCAATCTGCCCACGAGGTAATTGATCCATGGGGCAGAGTCTTTTCCCAGGCGTGTGCTTTGTCTCCCAACGAGAAGGGAAACAATCTCAGCTTGAAACCGTCTTCGCTTACACCGTTTATCTTTGTCATAGCGCACACACGGTCGAACTGGTCGAGATGATCGAGTGGGTCTTCCAAAGGTAGGCCGAAGAATCTGTTGTTCTGGACCATGGAAATCAGTCCGCTCTTGATCTCGAAATTATTATTTTGGACCGGTGGTGGCTGAATGCCATGTCGGCTTGCTGTCGAAATCGGTGCGTCTTGTGCACCGATTTGCCTTATAGGTCATGGAGCAGCTGCAACGCCAGGCTGTCCTTGGACTCCTTGTACACCCTGTGGACCTTGGGGTCCTTGGTGACCTTGTTCTCCTTGTGCACCAGCTGCGCCCGCAGCTCCTTGAGCACCTTGTTGATTATCCATTGTTACACGGTCTTGTGTTTCAGCTTGTTCCCGATTTCGTCTGGTTGATCGCTCGAGCAGGTGAATATCGTCTATTCGGGGAACAAGATTTGTTGTACCGTGTGAACGTAGGTTCATATACCTGTCAAAACATAGATATGCGAGTAGAAGTGTTAAATGACTGGAAAAATAAAAACTTGTCCTTATAACGACCTAGGACCGAAATGACTAAACTCTCTCCCAAATCGGCAACGGCGCCAATTGATAACAAGGTTTTTAGGCCTGGACCAGTGACCCAACACTGTTAACCGAATGCAGTATAGTGTATGGGGTATCAAACCATTTTGGGAGCGTTAGTTAAACAGATCGGTCATATCGGTGTCATAAGTCAAGTTCGAAATGGGTAAAGATTGAGACTTTACTACTAAAAACGACTAAAAGACAGATCTTGTGTCACTCAAGACCATAAATAAAGCTACTCTAAAGGTTTTAAGCAGAAATTACAGATTTAAACGGTAAAAAGATAAGTTCTCAAGATAAAAGAAGGATCAAGATGGGTTTTATGAACTAGGTGACTCTCGGTTTAGTTTTATCAAGCTAAAGTTTTTGGATCACATCAAGACTTGGTCTTTTGATGGTGATTCTTAGGTAAAGGGATCCTCAAATCGTTTAGCCCATGGTGTTTGGGTCTAAACTCTTTGAATCTCTATCACCATAGACTAGCTCTCGCATAGCGGTACAATAGAAGAAACAAGCATCTGCATCGTCCCTATCGAACCGTAAGACTCTTGGACAGATGGTTAGTCTTAGCCCAAGAAATCGAACCCTTGTTCATGGATCCGGCTAAGCAAGCACGTGGCGTTCATGTCAAGCCGCCTGAGGACTTTAGGCTAGATGGCCAGACTAGACTAAGCTTTGAGAATGATAAACAAGAAAGAATCTAACTTTATGTTTTAGCTAAGCAAGAAATATAAACCCGAGAGTTCCTTGGTCCTTTTAACCCATCAAAATCCTAAAAAGACTACTCACTCGCCATTTGAGAAACCTCAAGATCCATAAGGATAAGAAGGTTACTCATGGCTTGCAAGATAGGCGAAAATAAGAAAAGGAAGAAACTTTCTTGAAATATACTAAGCAATAATACTTAAAACTTCAAGATTGCATAAAAATCAAAGCTTTGAAACAAGCTTCAATGGCGAAATACAAAAGTAGTTCTCGGTTTGAAAGAGAAGACAGAAAAGTAAAATAAGAAAGCGTGAT
>JAHZTW010000001.1:11670357-11742671 GCA_020283515.1 Alliaria petiolata | reverse complement strand
GCATTCATATGCATTGGGAGCAATGATGAGCCTATCCTTGTAGATTGTTAACTTTTGTGATCAATTCAACATCCTAGTTAGTAGTTCTTTGATGCTTGTGAATAAATTTGAAAGTAAGGAAGAACCATGCTTGGACCACCTCATTTGTCACTAGTCTTTGGTTGAAATATAGTCTTGAAATTGATAGCCAACTCTACTCACTTAAACCGAATTTTGACATTTAATTATCAAGCTTGCATTGAAAGTAAATTCATGGATTTAAAATACTTGAGCTTTCTTATCCACTTTGCCACCCTTTTGCTAGCTCAAGTAGCACCCCTACCATAAACCAACCTCCTTTGAAGCCAATTGTTCTTGTGTGTTCACTTGTGAGACCTTTATTTCGATTGAACTTAGCATAAAGTGTTAGGTTTGGGACGACAAGTATAGGTTTTCATGTAGATTCTAGCCTTGCATTTTGGGGCTAGCATTAGGCTTAGGATTTGGGGGTTTGTTGGCTATGGTATTATTTGATATTGGTGAGAAAGTTTGGAAAGAAAGAAGTGATGAATAAGGGGCTTGGTGAAAATAAGGGGAAGAATGATTTGAAATGGAGAGTCTTGTGTTTGAAAATGAATAGCTCTAAGTAAATAAAAATGCTAGGTGAATAAAAATAAAAATATGCATTTATTAAGGCTGCCTAGAGATCAAAGAAGAGGTAAGTAATAAGAATAGACTACTCCATTCACCGAAAATGAAAGGTTGAAGAAGTTCCCCTTAGAGCTTTAAAAGAATAAGTGTTTGGGATTCAAAGGGTTTGGCAAGGCACAAAGAGCCTTGAGAAAAATGGTAGATTCTAGAGGGTTAAGTGAGCTAAAAAATGAATGAGAGGGGACTAGGATCATTGATAGCATTTCGGGTAGATGAAAGTCTATACTTGTATGCATCACTTGTTTCTTACCTTTAGCATTATGCATATAGTTCAATCTTTCTTGAGTGTCACCTTTACTTGAATGCAAAACCCGGATGAATTGAGATCATTTTTTATCTCAAAACCCAGTCCCTTAGCCAAATGGATTTACTTGCCTTGCAATGTCATGATTCACAGTTTCACGCTTAATGAATGTTAAAGAGTTGGTTTGATAGGGAGACTTGTTTTGATTGAATTCTTAGTACACTTGAATGTTGAGATGGGCATGGCTAACTCTTTTGGAGTAGGAAGTATTCACATGCATTCTAGAATTAAGAACTAGGATGTTGAGTTGATCATTATTGTTAACTATCTTGGATTTGAGCTCCCACCTTCAAACCTCTCTCCTTAGCTTGTGTTTCATTTGCTTGAGGACAAGCAAAAGACAAGTATGGGGGAGTTGATATGTCTATATTTTACATCGTATTTACCTCCATTTAGTATAAGTTTCTTATCATATAGGAACCTAATTGAGTATCATTATATTGCATTTTGATCATTTAGAGTTTTTGCATAGTCTTTGCATATTTGCTGCATTTGGAGTTTTTCTTAGGTATCTTGGAGGTGAAGAAGACCATTTGAAGATTGGTGGATAGCTTGGAGTCAAAGAGAAGTTGGAGAACAAGAATGAAGAATTGTCTGGCATCACATCGGGTTGAATCCCATCGGACAACAAGCCGATGTGAGCCTCCTCGAGTTCATATCACGGCTGCATCGGACGGAACGACATCGATCAACAGCCCGATGCACAGCCACTCGAAACTTCAGCTCGTATCCTGACTTGCATCGGACAGAGAGCATCAGACAACAGTCCGATGCAAAGCACCCTGGAGTTCACACCGGGCAGAAGACATCGAGCAGCAACCCGATGCAGGCACGCTCGAGCTTCAGCTTTGTTTCTTCTTTGTTCGCATCGGGTTGCAGTGCATCGGACAACAGTCCGATGCAAACACTTAGCCAAGCCAAAAATCGGGTCAACACCCGGTTTGTTCCGGGTTGACCCGGTTCGATCACTATTCACTATAAATACATTTTACCTAATTTTTCTTAGGTATCTTCTGTTCTTGCTTAGAAACTTTTCATTTTTTAGATCTAAGTGATTTGTGAGACCTTTTGAAAGAGTTTATGCAATTTTAGAGTTTCCCTTGCTTAATCTTTCATCTTTAATCCTTCTAATCATGTTTAGCCTTCCTCTTATTTTTGATTTGATGGGTTTAACCATGATTAGTGAGTAGTTCTTTAGGAACTTGGGGATGGGTTAGATTTAGGGATTTCTAATGGTTCAATCTTGCCATCTAGGATAGATTCTTTCATCTCTCTTCTTATAAAGTAGTTTCTAATGCCAAATAGCTAATCTTTGCTATTTTGGATCATAGGCATTTCATACACCCACCAAGTGTTTGATGAAATGCTTGAACCAACTTTATAAGAGATTTACATTCCTAGCCTAAAACATCATTAGTTGTCTAGGTTGTTTATCATGCTATTAGACTTGTGATTAATGCTTGCTAATCATTTTANTGGATCATAGGCATTTCATACACCCACCAAGTGTTTGATGAAATGCTTGAACCAACTTTATAAGAGATTTACATTCCTAGCCTAAAACATCATTAGTTGTCTAGGTTGTTTATCATGCTATTAGACTTGTGATTAATGCTTGCTAATCATTTTAATGCTAAAACATCATTAGTTCATTAGGGTGATTAGTGAAGGGATATTGCCACACATCATGGATTAGACTATAATTAGTGTTCTAGGCATAGAGATAGCTTGATTAATTGCTTAAAAGATTGTAAGATTGTCCATTTAGTTTCCCAAATCAATGATTTCATCCCTAGATTTCGTTTTTAGTTAATTGTCAATCTTGATTAGTAGTTAATTGTTTAATTAGTACTTGATTAGTGATAATTAAGGCTTAGTTTCATATAATTGCTCTTGTAGTATCTTTCTTAATTAGTAGTTTGCTTTTAATTGTTGTAGGTCACCTTGAATTTGAATTTAACTTAGCTTAAACCAAACTTTGCATTCTAATTGAATCAATTTCCAAAGATGGATTGATACCTCAAATATTCCAATGATATGAGCAATTGAGGAATTGTTACAAGACATAAAAAGTTTTGTTTCACACACGCATCCAACATGTTTTTAAAAATCAAATCATTTCCCATTTCTCAAAATCATCATCCAACCAATAAAATTTAAATAAATCCACACAACCCTAGCTTCTATATTTGTAAATTGTAACCGAAGATGCATGGAATCAGAAACTGATACGTGGAAACAGAATTGTATAGAAACGAGAAAGTTGCTTAGAAAAAAATTTAGGAAACGAGAACGTGTTCAATTCATTTCTCATTTCTCATTTCTCAAATCATCATCCAACTAATAAAATGTAAATAAATCCAGACAACTCTGACTTCTATATTTGTAACCGAAGCTCCATGGAATCAGAAGCTGATACGTGGAGAAACAATTATATAGAAACGAGAATGTTACTTTAAATAAAAATTAGGAAACGAGTACATGTTAAATTCATTTCTCATTTCTCAAATCATCATCTAACCAATAAAATGCAAATAAATCCAGACAACCCTGACTTCAATATTTGTAACCGAAATTGCAAGAAATCAAAAGCCGATACGTGGAAATAGAATCGTATAGAAACGAGAAAGTTGCTTTAAAAAAATTAGAAAACGAGTACGTGTTGGAATCATATGCATATATATAAAGCTAAACATTATATTATATTAATAAATGATTATAAATAATACATATTTAATTGATATTTTATATAATTCAACTTAATCAAAATAAAAGATTCAAAACCCCATTTTGATCCTCAATGTTTTTTAACTTTATCAAATAAAATTACTTAGAATTCTTTGTAGGCGAAAGAAAGATCATACAACTCAATTTATTCGAGTTAATCTCATTCATTTTATCAATTATTCACTTATGTATCTCACATTAAGCTTGCAACACGGAAACAAAAGCATCCAACACGTTATTAAAAATCAAATCATTTCTCAAATCATCATTCAACCAATAAAATGTAAATAAATTCAGAAAGCTCTGACTTCTATATTTGTAACCGAAGCTGCATGGAATCAAAAGCGCATACGTGGAAACAAAATCGTATAGAAATGAGAAAGTGGCTTTAAAAAAGCAAGAAAACGAGTACGTGTTGGAATCGTATATATATATATATATATATATATATAAAGCTAAACATTATATTCATAAATGATTAGAAAAAATAAAAATTTAATTGATATATTTACATAATTCAACTTAGTCAAAATAAAAGATTCAAATCTCCATTTTTATCTTCAATTTTCTTTAACTTTGTTGCAATTGTCCCACATTGGAAGTTTGAAAGATTCTTGGGTAGTATATAATAGGGTGTGGAAAACCTCCCTCATGAGCTATATAATAGGGCGTGGCAAACCTCCCTCATCATTATTCAACCAATAAAATTTAATTAAATCCAGACAACCCTAGCTTTTATATTTGTAAATTGTAACCGAAGATGCATCGAATCAGAAACCGATACGTGCAAACAGAATTGTATAGAAACGAGAAAGTTGCTTAGAAAAAAATTAGGAAACGAGTACGTGTTCAATACATTTCTCATTTCTCAAATTATCATGCAACCAATAAAATGTAAATAAATCCAGACAACTCTGACTTCTATATTTGTAACCGAAGCTGCATGGAATCAGAAGCAGATACGTGGAAAAATAATTATATAGAAACGAGAATGTTACTTTAAATAAAAATTAGGAAACGAGTACATGTTAAATTCATTTCTCATTTCTCAAATCATCATCTAACCAATAAAATGCAAATAAATCCAGACAACCCTGACTTCAATATTTGTAACCGAAATTGCAAGAAATCAAAAGCCGATACGTGGAAATAGAATCGTATAGAAACGAGAAAGTTGCTTTAAAAAAATTAGAAAACGAGTACGTGTTGGAATCATATGCATATATATAAAGCTAAACATTATATTATATTAATAAATGATTATAAATAATACATATTTAATTGATATTTTATATAATTCAACTTAATCAAAATAAAAGATTCAAAACCCCATTTTGATCCTCAATGTTTTTTAACTTTATCAAATAAAATTACTTAGAATTCTTTGTAGGCGAAAGAAAGATCATACAACTCAATTTATTCGAGTTAATCTCATTCATTTTATCAATTATTCACTTATGTATCTCACATTAAGCTTGCAACACGGAAACAAAAGCATCCAACACGTTATTAAAAATCAAATCATTTCTCAAATCATCATTCAACCAATAAAATGTAAATAAATTCAGAAAGCTCTGACTTCTATATTTGTAACCGAAGCTGCATGGAATCAAAAGCGCATACGTGGAAACAAAATCGTATAGAAATGAGAAAGTGGCTTTAAAAAAGCAAGAAAACGAGTACGTGTTGGAATCGTATATATATATATATATATATATATATAAAGCTAAACATTATATTCATAAATGATTAGAAAAAATAAAAATTTAATTGATATATTTACATAATTCAACTTAGTCAAAATAAAAGATTCAAATCTCCATTTTTATCTTCAATTTTCTTTAACTTTGTTGCAATTGTCCCACATTGGAAGTTTGAAAGATTCTTGGGTAGTATATAATAGGGTGTGGAAAACCTCCCTCATGAGCTATATAATAGGGCGTGGCAAACCTCCCTCATCATTATTCAACCAATAAAATTTAATTAAATCCAGACAACCCTAGCTTTTATATTTGTAAATTGTAACCGAAGATGCATCGAATCAGAAACCGATACGTGCAAACAGAATTGTATAGAAACGAGAAAGTTGCTTAGAAAAAAATTAGGAAACGAGTACGTGTTCAATACATTTCTCATTTCTCAAATTATCATGCAACCAATAAAATGTAAATAAATCCAGACAACTCTGACTTCTATATTTGTAACCGAAGCTGCATGGAATCAGAAGCAGATACGTGGAAAAATAATTATATAGAAACGAGAATGTTACTTTAAATAAAAATTAGGAAACGAGTACATGTTAAATTCATTTCTCATTTCTCAAATCATCATCTAACCAATAAAATGCAAATAAATCCAGACAACCCTGACTTCAATATTTGTAACCGAAATTGCAAGAAATCAAAAGCCGATACGTGGAAATAGAATCGTATAGAAACGAGAAAGTTGCTTTAAAAAAATTAGAAAACGAGTACGTGTTGGAATCATATGCATATATATAAAGCTAAACATTATATTATATTAATAAATGATTATAAATAATACATATTTAATTGATATTTTATATAATTCAACTTAATCAAAATAAAAGATTCAAAACCCCATTTTGATCCTCAATGTTTTTTAACTTTATCAAATAAAATTACTTAGAATTCTTTGTAGGCGAAAGAAAGATCATACAACTCAATTTATTCGAGTTAATCTCATTCATTTTATCAATTATTCACTTATGTATCTCACATTAAGCTTGCAACACGGAAACAAAAGCATCCAACACGTTATTAAAAATCAAATCATTTCTCAAATCATCATTCAACCAATAAAATGTAAATAAATTCAGAAAGCTCTGACTTCTATATTTGTAACCGAAGCTGCATGGAATCAAAAGCGCATACGTGGAAACAAAATCGTATAGAAATGAGAAAGTGGCTTTAAAAAAGCAAGAAAACGAGTACGTGTTGGAATCGTATATATATATATATATATATATATATAAAGCTAAACATTATATTCATAAATGATTAGAAAAAATAAAAATTTAATTGATATATTTACATAATTCAACTTAGTCAAAATAAAAGATTCAAATCTCCATTTTTATCTTCAATTTTCTTTAACTTTGTTGCAATTGTCCCACATTGGAAGTTTGAAAGATTCTTGGGTAGTATATAATAGGGTGTGGAAAACCTCCCTCATGAGCTATATAATAGGGCGTGGCAAACCTCCCTCATCATTATTCAACCAATAAAATTTAATTAAATCCAGACAACCCTAGCTTTTATATTTGTAAATTGTAACCGAAGATGCATCGAATCAGAAACCGATACGTGCAAACAGAATTGTATAGAAACGAGAAAGTTGCTTAGAAAAAAATTAGGAAACGAGTACGTGTTCAATACATTTCTCATTTCTCAAATTATCATGCAACCAATAAAATGTAAATAAATCCAGACAACTCTGACTTCTATATTTGTAACCGAAGCTGCATGGAATCAGAAGCAGATACGTGGAAAAATAATTATATAGAAACGAGAATGTTACTTTAAATAAAAATTAGGAAACGAGTACATGTTAAATTCATTTCTCATTTCTCAAATCATCATCTAACCAATAAAATGCAAATAAATCCAGACAACCCTGACTTCAATATTTGTAACCGAAATTGCAAGAAATCAAAAGCCGATACGTGGAAATAGAATCGTATAGAAACGAGAAAGTTGCTTTAAAAAAATTAGAAAACGAGTACGTGTTGGAATCATATGCATATATATAAAGCTAAACATTATATTATATTAATAAATGATTATAAATAATACATATTTAATTGATATTTTATATAATTCAACTTAATCAAAATAAAAGATTCAAAACCCCATTTTGATCCTCAATGTTTTTTAACTTTATCAAATAAAATTACTTAGAATTCTTTGTAGGCGAAAGAAAGATCATACAACTCAATTTATTCGAGTTAATCTCATTCATTTTATCAATTATTCACTTATGTATCTCACATTAAGCTTGCAACACGGAAACAAAAGCATCCAACACGTTATTAAAAATCAAATCATTTCTCAAATCATCATTCAACCAATAAAATGTAAATAAATTCAGAAAGCTCTGACTTCTATATTTGTAACCGAAGCTGCATGGAATCAAAAGCGCATACGTGGAAACAAAATCGTATAGAAATGAGAAAGTGGCTTTAAAAAAGCAAGAAAACGAGTACGTGTTGGAATCGTATATATATATATATATATATATATATAAAGCTAAACATTATATTCATAAATGATTAGAAAAAATAAAAATTTAATTGATATATTTACATAATTCAACTTAGTCAAAATAAAAGATTCAAATCTCCATTTTTATCTTCAATTTTCTTTAACTTTGTTGCAATTGTCCCACATTGGAAGTTTGAAAGATTCTTGGGTAGTATATAATAGGGTGTGGAAAACCTCCCTCATGAGCTATATAATAGGGCGTGGCAAACCTCCCTCATCATTATTCAACCAATAAAATTTAATTAAATCCAGACAACCCTAGCTTTTATATTTGTAAATTGTAACCGAAGATGCATCGAATCAGAAACCGATACGTGCAAACAGAATTGTATAGAAACGAGAAAGTTGCTTAGAAAAAAATTAGGAAACGAGTACGTGTTCAATACATTTCTCATTTCTCAAATTATCATGCAACCAATAAAATGTAAATAAATCCAGACAACTCTGACTTCTATATTTGTAACCGAAGCTGCATGGAATCAGAAGCAGATACGTGGAAAAATAATTATATAGAAACGAGAATGTTACTTTAAATAAAAATTAGGAAACGAGTACATGTTAAATTCATTTCTCATTTCTCAAATCATCATCTAACCAATAAAATGCAAATAAATCCAGACAACCCTGACTTCAATATTTGTAACCGAAATTGCAAGAAATCAAAAGCCGATACGTGGAAATAGAATCGTATAGAAACGAGAAAGTTGCTTTAAAAAAATTAGAAAACGAGTACGTGTTGGAATCATATGCATATATATAAAGCTAAACATTATATTATATTAATAAATGATTATAAATAATACATATTTAATTGATATTTTATATAATTCAACTTAATCAAAATAAAAGATTCAAAACCCCATTTTGATCCTCAATGTTTTTTAACTTTATCAAATAAAATTACTTAGAATTCTTTGTAGGCGAAAGAAAGATCATACAACTCAATTTATTCGAGTTAATCTCATTCATTTTATCAATTATTCACTTATGTATCTCACATTAAGCTTGCAACACGGAAACAAAAGCATCCAACACGTTATTAAAAATCAAATCATTTCTCAAATCATCATTCAACCAATAAAATGTAAATAAATTCAGAAAGCTCTGACTTCTATATTTGTAACCGAAGCTGCATGGAATCAAAAGCGCATACGTGGAAACAAAATCGTATAGAAATGAGAAAGTGGCTTTAAAAAAGCAAGAAAACGAGTACGTGTTGGAATCGTATATATATATATATATATATATATATAAAGCTAAACATTATATTCATAAATGATTAGAAAAAATAAAAATTTAATTGATATATTTACATAATTCAACTTAGTCAAAATAAAAGATTCAAATCTCCATTTTTATCTTCAATTTTCTTTAACTTTGTTGCAATTGTCCCACATTGGAAGTTTGAAAGATTCTTGGGTAGTATATAATAGGGTGTGGAAAACCTCCCTCATGAGCTATATAATAGGGCGTGGCAAACCTCCCTCATCATTATTCAACCAATAAAATTTAATTAAATCCAGACAACCCTAGCTTTTATATTTGTAAATTGTAACCGAAGATGCATCGAATCAGAAACCGATACGTGCAAACAGAATTGTATAGAAACGAGAAAGTTGCTTAGAAAAAAATTAGGAAACGAGTACGTGTTCAATACATTTCTCATTTCTCAAATTATCATGCAACCAATAAAATGTAAATAAATCCAGACAACTCTGACTTCTATATTTGTAACCGAAGCTGCATGGAATCAGAAGCAGATACGTGGAAAAATAATTATATAGAAACGAGAATGTTACTTTAAATAAAAATTAGGAAACGAGTACATGTTAAATTCATTTCTCATTTCTCAAATCATCATCTAACCAATAAAATGCAAATAAATCCAGACAACCCTGACTTCAATATTTGTAACCGAAATTGCAAGAAATCAAAAGCCGATACGTGGAAATAGAATCGTATAGAAACGAGAAAGTTGCTTTAAAAAAATTAGAAAACGAGTACGTGTTGGAATCATATGCATATATATAAAGCTAAACATTATATTATATTAATAAATGATTATAAATAATACATATTTAATTGATATTTTATATAATTCAACTTAATCAAAATAAAAGATTCAAAACCCCATTTTGATCCTCAATGTTTTTTAACTTTATCAAATAAAATTACTTAGAATTCTTTGTAGGCGAAAGAAAGATCATACAACTCAATTTATTCGAGTTAATCTCATTCATTTTATCAATTATTCACTTATGTATCTCACATTAAGCTTGCAACACGGAAACAAAAGCATCCAACACGTTATTAAAAATCAAATCATTTCTCAAATCATCATTCAACCAATAAAATGTAAATAAATTCAGAAAGCTCTGACTTCTATATTTGTAACCGAAGCTGCATGGAATCAAAAGCGCATACGTGGAAACAAAATCGTATAGAAATGAGAAAGTGGCTTTAAAAAAGCAAGAAAACGAGTACGTGTTGGAATCGTATATATATATATATATATATATATATAAAGCTAAACATTATATTCATAAATGATTAGAAAAAATAAAAATTTAATTGATATATTTACATAATTCAACTTAGTCAAAATAAAAGATTCAAATCTCCATTTTTATCTTCAATTTTCTTTAACTTTGTTGCAATTGTCCCACATTGGAAGTTTGAAAGATTCTTGGGTAGTATATAATAGGGTGTGGAAAACCTCCCTCATGAGCTATATAATAGGGCGTGGCAAACCTCCCTCATCATTATTCAACCAATAAAATTTAATTAAATCCAGACAACCCTAGCTTTTATATTTGTAAATTGTAACCGAAGATGCATCGAATCAGAAACCGATACGTGCAAACAGAATTGTATAGAAACGAGAAAGTTGCTTAGAAAAAAATTAGGAAACGAGTACGTGTTCAATACATTTCTCATTTCTCAAATTATCATGCAACCAATAAAATGTAAATAAATCCAGACAACTCTGACTTCTATATTTGTAACCGAAGCTGCATGGAATCAGAAGCAGATACGTGGAAAAATAATTATATAGAAACGAGAATGTTACTTTAAATAAAAATTAGGAAACGAGTACATGTTAAATTCATTTCTCATTTCTCAAATCATCATCTAACCAATAAAATGCAAATAAATCCAGACAACCCTGACTTCAATATTTGTAACCGAAATTGCAAGAAATCAAAAGCCGATACGTGGAAATAGAATCGTATAGAAACGAGAAAGTTGCTTTAAAAAAATTAGAAAACGAGTACGTGTTGGAATCATATGCATATATATAAAGCTAAACATTATATTATATTAATAAATGATTATAAATAATACATATTTAATTGATATTTTATATAATTCAACTTAATCAAAATAAAAGATTCAAAACCCCATTTTGATCCTCAATGTTTTTTAACTTTATCAAATAAAATTACTTAGAATTCTTTGTAGGCGAAAGAAAGATCATACAACTCAATTTATTCGAGTTAATCTCATTCATTTTATCAATTATTCACTTATGTATCTCACATTAAGCTTGCAACACGGAAACAAAAGCATCCAACACGTTATTAAAAATCAAATCATTTCTCAAATCATCATTCAACCAATAAAATGTAAATAAATTCAGAAAGCTCTGACTTCTATATTTGTAACCGAAGCTGCATGGAATCAAAAGCGCATACGTGGAAACAAAATCGTATAGAAATGAGAAAGTGGCTTTAAAAAAGCAAGAAAACGAGTACGTGTTGGAATCGTATATATATATATATATATATATATATAAAGCTAAACATTATATTCATAAATGATTAGAAAAAATAAAAATTTAATTGATATATTTACATAATTCAACTTAGTCAAAATAAAAGATTCAAATCTCCATTTTTATCTTCAATTTTCTTTAACTTTGTTGCAATTGTCCCACATTGGAAGTTTGAAAGATTCTTGGGTAGTATATAATAGGGTGTGGAAAACCTCCCTCATGAGCTATATAATAGGGCGTGGCAAACCTCCCTCATCATTATTCAACCAATAAAATTTAATTAAATCCAGACAACCCTAGCTTTTATATTTGTAAATTGTAACCGAAGATGCATCGAATCAGAAACCGATACGTGCAAACAGAATTGTATAGAAACGAGAAAGTTGCTTAGAAAAAAATTAGGAAACGAGTACGTGTTCAATACATTTCTCATTTCTCAAATTATCATGCAACCAATAAAATGTAAATAAATCCAGACAACTCTGACTTCTATATTTGTAACCGAAGCTGCATGGAATCAGAAGCAGATACGTGGAAAAATAATTATATAGAAACGAGAATGTTACTTTAAATAAAAATTAGGAAACGAGTACATGTTAAATTCATTTCTCATTTCTCAAATCATCATCTAACCAATAAAATGCAAATAAAT
Organism: Alliaria petiolata; assembly: GCA_020283515.1. NCBI lineage: Eukaryota > Viridiplantae > Streptophyta > Magnoliopsida > Brassicales > Brassicaceae > Alliaria > Alliaria petiolata. The sequence continues at coordinate 11,730,240 of JAHZTW010000001.1, read as the reverse complement.
CCAGACAACCCTGACTTCAATATTTGTAACCGAAATTGCAAGAAATCAAAAGCCGATACGTGGAAATAGAATCGTATAGAAACGAGAAAGTTGCTTTAAAAAAATTAGAAAACGAGTACGTGTTGGAATCATATGCATATATATAAAGCTAAACATTATATTATATTAATAAATGATTATAAATAATACATATTTAATTGATATTTTATATAATTCAACTTAATCAAAATAAAAGATTCAAAACCCCATTTTGATCCTCAATGTTTTTTAACTTTATCAAATAAAATTACTTAGAATTCTTTGTAGGCGAAAGAAAGATCATACAACTCAATTTATTCGAGTTAATCTCATTCATTTTATCAATTATTCACTTATGTATCTCACATTAAGCTTGCAACACGGAAACAAAAGCATCCAACACGTTATTAAAAATCAAATCATTTCTCAAATCATCATTCAACCAATAAAATGTAAATAAATTCAGAAAGCTCTGACTTCTATATTTGTAACCGAAGCTGCATGGAATCAAAAGCGCATACGTGGAAACAAAATCGTATAGAAATGAGAAAGTGGCTTTAAAAAAGCAAGAAAACGAGTACGTGTTGGAATCGTATATATATATATATATATATATATATAAAGCTAAACATTATATTCATAAATGATTAGAAAAAATAAAAATTTAATTGATATATTTACATAATTCAACTTAGTCAAAATAAAAGATTCAAATCTCCATTTTTATCTTCAATTTTCTTTAACTTTGTTGCAATTGTCCCACATTGGAAGTTTGAAAGATTCTTGGGTAGTATATAATAGGGTGTGGAAAACCTCCCTCATGAGCTATATAATAGGGCGTGGCAAACCTCCCTCATCATTATTCAACCAATAAAATTTAATTAAATCCAGACAACCCTAGCTTTTATATTTGTAAATTGTAACCGAAGATGCATCGAATCAGAAACCGATACGTGCAAACAGAATTGTATAGAAACGAGAAAGTTGCTTAGAAAAAAATTAGGAAACGAGTACGTGTTCAATACATTTCTCATTTCTCAAATTATCATGCAACCAATAAAATGTAAATAAATCCAGACAACTCTGACTTCTATATTTGTAACCGAAGCTGCATGGAATCAGAAGCAGATACGTGGAAAAATAATTATATAGAAACGAGAATGTTACTTTAAATAAAAATTAGGAAACGAGTACATGTTAAATTCATTTCTCATTTCTCAAATCATCATCTAACCAATAAAATGCAAATAAATCCAGACAACCCTGACTTCAATATTTGTAACCGAAATTGCAAGAAATCAAAAGCCGATACGTGGAAATAGAATCGTATAGAAACGAGAAAGTTGCTTTAAAAAAATTAGAAAACGAGTACGTGTTGGAATCATATGCATATATATAAAGCTAAACATTATATTATATTAATAAATGATTATAAATAATACATATTTAATTGATATTTTATATAATTCAACTTAATCAAAATAAAAGATTCAAAACCCCATTTTGATCCTCAATGTTTTTTAACTTTATCAAATAAAATTACTTAGAATTCTTTGTAGGCGAAAGAAAGATCATACAACTCAATTTATTCGAGTTAATCTCATTCATTTTATCAATTATTCACTTATGTATCTCACATTAAGCTTGCAACACGGAAACAAAAGCATCCAACACGTTATTAAAAATCAAATCATTTCTCAAATCATCATTCAACCAATAAAATGTAAATAAATTCAGAAAGCTCTGACTTCTATATTTGTAACCGAAGCTGCATGGAATCAAAAGCGCATACGTGGAAACAAAATCGTATAGAAATGAGAAAGTGGCTTTAAAAAAGCAAGAAAACGAGTACGTGTTGGAATCGTATATATATATATATATATATATATATAAAGCTAAACATTATATTCATAAATGATTAGAAAAAATAAAAATTTAATTGATATATTTACATAATTCAACTTAGTCAAAATAAAAGATTCAAATCTCCATTTTTATCTTCAATTTTCTTTAACTTTGTTGCAATTGTCCCACATTGGAAGTTTGAAAGATTCTTGGGTAGTATATAATAGGGTGTGGAAAACCTCCCTCATGAGCTATATAATAGGGCGTGGCAAACCTCCCTCATCATTATTCAACCAATAAAATTTAATTAAATCCAGACAACCCTAGCTTTTATATTTGTAAATTGTAACCGAAGATGCATCGAATCAGAAACCGATACGTGCAAACAGAATTGTATAGAAACGAGAAAGTTGCTTAGAAAAAAATTAGGAAACGAGTACGTGTTCAATACATTTCTCATTTCTCAAATTATCATGCAACCAATAAAATGTAAATAAATCCAGACAACTCTGACTTCTATATTTGTAACCGAAGCTGCATGGAATCAGAAGCAGATACGTGGAAAAATAATTATATAGAAACGAGAATGTTACTTTAAATAAAAATTAGGAAACGAGTACATGTTAAATTCATTTCTCATTTCTCAAATCATCATCTAACCAATAAAATGCAAATAAATCCAGACAACCCTGACTTCAATATTTGTAACCGAAATTGCAAGAAATCAAAAGCCGATACGTGGAAATAGAATCGTATAGAAACGAGAAAGTTGCTTTAAAAAAATTAGAAAACGAGTACGTGTTGGAATCATATGCATATATATAAAGCTAAACATTATATTATATTAATAAATGATTATAAATAATACATATTTAATTGATATTTTATATAATTCAACTTAATCAAAATAAAAGATTCAAAACCCCATTTTGATCCTCAATGTTTTTTAACTTTATCAAATAAAATTACTTAGAATTCTTTGTAGGCGAAAGAAAGATCATACAACTCAATTTATTCGAGTTAATCTCATTCATTTTATCAATTATTCACTTATGTATCTCACATTAAGCTTGCAACACGGAAACAAAAGCATCCAACACGTTATTAAAAATCAAATCATTTCTCAAATCATCATTCAACCAATAAAATGTAAATAAATTCAGAAAGCTCTGACTTCTATATTTGTAACCGAAGCTGCATGGAATCAAAAGCGCATACGTGGAAACAAAATCGTATAGAAATGAGAAAGTGGCTTTAAAAAAGCAAGAAAACGAGTACGTGTTGGAATCGTATATATATATATATATATATATATATAAAGCTAAACATTATATTCATAAATGATTAGAAAAAATAAAAATTTAATTGATATATTTACATAATTCAACTTAGTCAAAATAAAAGATTCAAATCTCCATTTTTATCTTCAATTTTCTTTAACTTTGTTGCAATTGTCCCACATTGGAAGTTTGAAAGATTCTTGGGTAGTATATAATAGGGTGTGGAAAACCTCCCTCATGAGCTATATAATAGGGCGTGGCAAACCTCCCTCATCATTATTCAACCAATAAAATTTAATTAAATCCAGACAACCCTAGCTTTTATATTTGTAAATTGTAACCGAAGATGCATCGAATCAGAAACCGATACGTGCAAACAGAATTGTATAGAAACGAGAAAGTTGCTTAGAAAAAAATTAGGAAACGAGTACGTGTTCAATACATTTCTCATTTCTCAAATTATCATGCAACCAATAAAATGTAAATAAATCCAGACAACTCTGACTTCTATATTTGTAACCGAAGCTGCATGGAATCAGAAGCAGATACGTGGAAAAATAATTATATAGAAACGAGAATGTTACTTTAAATAAAAATTAGGAAACGAGTACATGTTAAATTCATTTCTCATTTCTCAAATCATCATCTAACCAATAAAATGCAAATAAATCCAGACAACCCTGACTTCAATATTTGTAACCGAAATTGCAAGAAATCAAAAGCCGATACGTGGAAATAGAATCGTATAGAAACGAGAAAGTTGCTTTAAAAAAATTAGAAAACGAGTACGTGTTGGAATCATATGCATATATATAAAGCTAAACATTATATTATATTAATAAATGATTATAAATAATACATATTTAATTGATATTTTATATAATTCAACTTAATCAAAATAAAAGATTCAAAACCCCATTTTGATCCTCAATGTTTTTTAACTTTATCAAATAAAATTACTTAGAATTCTTTGTAGGCGAAAGAAAGATCATACAACTCAATTTATTCGAGTTAATCTCATTCATTTTATCAATTATTCACTTATGTATCTCACATTAAGCTTGCAACACGGAAACAAAAGCATCCAACACGTTATTAAAAATCAAATCATTTCTCAAATCATCATTCAACCAATAAAATGTAAATAAATTCAGAAAGCTCTGACTTCTATATTTGTAACCGAAGCTGCATGGAATCAAAAGCGCATACGTGGAAACAAAATCGTATAGAAATGAGAAAGTGGCTTTAAAAAAGCAAGAAAACGAGTACGTGTTGGAATCGTATATATATATATATATATATATATATAAAGCTAAACATTATATTCATAAATGATTAGAAAAAATAAAAATTTAATTGATATATTTACATAATTCAACTTAGTCAAAATAAAAGATTCAAATCTCCATTTTTATCTTCAATTTTCTTTAACTTTGTTGCAATTGTCCCACATTGGAAGTTTGAAAGATTCTTGGGTAGTATATAATAGGGTGTGGAAAACCTCCCTCATGAGCTATATAATAGGGCGTGGCAAACCTCCCTCATCATTATTCAACCAATAAAATTTAATTAAATCCAGACAACCCTAGCTTTTATATTTGTAAATTGTAACCGAAGATGCATCGAATCAGAAACCGATACGTGCAAACAGAATTGTATAGAAACGAGAAAGTTGCTTAGAAAAAAATTAGGAAACGAGTACGTGTTCAATACATTTCTCATTTCTCAAATTATCATGCAACCAATAAAATGTAAATAAATCCAGACAACTCTGACTTCTATATTTGTAACCGAAGCTGCATGGAATCAGAAGCAGATACGTGGAAAAATAATTATATAGAAACGAGAATGTTACTTTAAATAAAAATTAGGAAACGAGTACATGTTAAATTCATTTCTCATTTCTCAAATCATCATCTAACCAATAAAATGCAAATAAATCCAGACAACCCTGACTTCAATATTTGTAACCGAAATTGCAAGAAATCAAAAGCCGATACGTGGAAATAGAATCGTATAGAAACGAGAAAGTTGCTTTAAAAAAATTAGAAAACGAGTACGTGTTGGAATCATATGCATATATATAAAGCTAAACATTATATTATATTAATAAATGATTATAAATAATACATATTTAATTGATATTTTATATAATTCAACTTAATCAAAATAAAAGATTCAAAACCCCATTTTGATCCTCAATGTTTTTTAACTTTATCAAATAAAATTACTTAGAATTCTTTGTAGGCGAAAGAAAGATCATACAACTCAATTTATTCGAGTTAATCTCATTCATTTTATCAATTATTCACTTATGTATCTCACATTAAGCTTGCAACACGGAAACAAAAGCATCCAACACGTTATTAAAAATCAAATCATTTCTCAAATCATCATTCAACCAATAAAATGTAAATAAATTCAGAAAGCTCTGACTTCTATATTTGTAACCGAAGCTGCATGGAATCAAAAGCGCATACGTGGAAACAAAATCGTATAGAAATGAGAAAGTGGCTTTAAAAAAGCAAGAAAACGAGTACGTGTTGGAATCGTATATATATATATATATATATATATATAAAGCTAAACATTATATTCATAAATGATTAGAAAAAATAAAAATTTAATTGATATATTTACATAATTCAACTTAGTCAAAATAAAAGATTCAAATCTCCATTTTTATCTTCAATTTTCTTTAACTTTGTTGCAATTGTCCCACATTGGAAGTTTGAAAGATTCTTGGGTAGTATATAATAGGGTGTGGAAAACCTCCCTCATGAGCTATATAATAGGGCGTGGCAAACCTCCCTCATCATTATTCAACCAATAAAATTTAATTAAATCCAGACAACCCTAGCTTTTATATTTGTAAATTGTAACCGAAGATGCATCGAATCAGAAACCGATACGTGCAAACAGAATTGTATAGAAACGAGAAAGTTGCTTAGAAAAAAATTAGGAAACGAGTACGTGTTCAATACATTTCTCATTTCTCAAATTATCATGCAACCAATAAAATGTAAATAAATCCAGACAACTCTGACTTCTATATTTGTAACCGAAGCTGCATGGAATCAGAAGCAGATACGTGGAAAAATAATTATATAGAAACGAGAATGTTACTTTAAATAAAAATTAGGAAACGAGTACATGTTAAATTCATTTCTCATTTCTCAAATCATCATCTAACCAATAAAATGCAAATAAATCCAGACAACCCTGACTTCAATATTTGTAACCGAAATTGCAAGAAATCAAAAGCCGATACGTGGAAATAGAATCGTATAGAAACGAGAAAGTTGCTTTAAAAAAATTAGAAAACGAGTACGTGTTGGAATCATATGCATATATATAAAGCTAAACATTATATTATATTAATAAATGATTATAAATAATACATATTTAATTGATATTTTATATAATTCAACTTAATCAAAATAAAAGATTCAAAACCCCATTTTGATCCTCAATGTTTTTTAACTTTATCAAATAAAATTACTTAGAATTCTTTGTAGGCGAAAGAAAGATCATACAACTCAATTTATTCGAGTTAATCTCATTCATTTTATCAATTATTCACTTATGTATCTCACATTAAGCTTGCAACACGGAAACAAAAGCATCCAACACGTTATTAAAAATCAAATCATTTCTCAAATCATCATTCAACCAATAAAATGTAAATAAATTCAGAAAGCTCTGACTTCTATATTTGTAACCGAAGCTGCATGGAATCAAAAGCGCATACGTGGAAACAAAATCGTATAGAAATGAGAAAGTGGCTTTAAAAAAGCAAGAAAACGAGTACGTGTTGGAATCGTATATATATATATATATATATATATATAAAGCTAAACATTATATTCATAAATGATTAGAAAAAATAAAAATTTAATTGATATATTTACATAATTCAACTTAGTCAAAATAAAAGATTCAAATCTCCATTTTTATCTTCAATTTTCTTTAACTTTGTTGCAATTGTCCCACATTGGAAGTTTGAAAGATTCTTGGGTAGTATATAATAGGGTGTGGAAAACCTCCCTCATGAGCTATATAATAGGGCGTGGCAAACCTCCCTCATCATTATTCAACCAATAAAATTTAATTAAATCCAGACAACCCTAGCTTTTATATTTGTAAATTGTAACCGAAGATGCATCGAATCAGAAACCGATACGTGCAAACAGAATTGTATAGAAACGAGAAAGTTGCTTAGAAAAAAATTAGGAAACGAGTACGTGTTCAATACATTTCTCATTTCTCAAATTATCATGCAACCAATAAAATGTAAATAAATCCAGACAACTCTGACTTCTATATTTGTAACCGAAGCTGCATGGAATCAGAAGCAGATACGTGGAAAAATAATTATATAGAAACGAGAATGTTACTTTAAATAAAAATTAGGAAACGAGTACATGTTAAATTCATTTCTCATTTCTCAAATCATCATCTAACCAATAAAATGCAAATAAATCCAGACAACCCTGACTTCAATATTTGTAACCGAAATTGCAAGAAATCAAAAGCCGATACGTGGAAATAGAATCGTATAGAAACGAGAAAGTTGCTTTAAAAAAATTAGAAAACGAGTACGTGTTGGAATCATATGCATATATATAAAGCTAAACATTATATTATATTAATAAATGATTATAAATAATACATATTTAATTGATATTTTATATAATTCAACTTAATCAAAATAAAAGATTCAAAACCCCATTTTGATCCTCAATGTTTTTTAACTTTATCAAATAAAATTACTTAGAATTCTTTGTAGGCGAAAGAAAGATCATACAACTCAATTTATTCGAGTTAATCTCATTCATTTTATCAATTATTCACTTATGTATCTCACATTAAGCTTGCAACACGGAAACAAAAGCATCCAACACGTTATTAAAAATCAAATCATTTCTCAAATCATCATTCAACCAATAAAATGTAAATAAATTCAGAAAGCTCTGACTTCTATATTTGTAACCGAAGCTGCATGGAATCAAAAGCGCATACGTGGAAACAAAATCGTATAGAAATGAGAAAGTGGCTTTAAAAAAGCAAGAAAACGAGTACGTGTTGGAATCGTATATATATATATATATATATATATATAAAGCTAAACATTATATTCATAAATGATTAGAAAAAATAAAAATTTAATTGATATATTTACATAATTCAACTTAGTCAAAATAAAAGATTCAAATCTCCATTTTTATCTTCAATTTTCTTTAACTTTGTTGCAATTGTCCCACATTGGAAGTTTGAAAGATTCTTGGGTAGTATATAATAGGGTGTGGAAAACCTCCCTCATGAGCTATATAATAGGGCGTGGCAAACCTCCCTCATCATTATTCAACCAATAAAATTTAATTAAATCCAGACAACCCTAGCTTTTATATTTGTAAATTGTAACCGAAGATGCATCGAATCAGAAACCGATACGTGCAAACAGAATTGTATAGAAACGAGAAAGTTGCTTAGAAAAAAATTAGGAAACGAGTACGTGTTCAATACATTTCTCATTTCTCAAATTATCATGCAACCAATAAAATGTAAATAAATCCAGACAACTCTGACTTCTATATTTGTAACCGAAGCTGCATGGAATCAGAAGCAGATACGTGGAAAAATAATTATATAGAAACGAGAATGTTACTTTAAATAAAAATTAGGAAACGAGTACATGTTAAATTCATTTCTCATTTCTCAAATCATCATCTAACCAATAAAATGCAAATAAATCCAGACAACCCTGACTTCAATATTTGTAACCGAAATTGCAAGAAATCAAAAGCCGATACGTGGAAATAGAATCGTATAGAAACGAGAAAGTTGCTTTAAAAAAATTAGAAAACGAGTACGTGTTGGAATCATATGCATATATATAAAGCTAAACATTATATTATATTAATAAATGATTATAAATAATACATATTTAATTGATATTTTATATAATTCAACTTAATCAAAATAAAAGATTCAAAACCCCATTTTGATCCTCAATGTTTTTTAACTTTATCAAATAAAATTACTTAGAATTCTTTGTAGGCGAAAGAAAGATCATACAACTCAATTTATTCGAGTTAATCTCATTCATTTTATCAATTATTCACTTATGTATCTCACATTAAGCTTGCAACACGGAAACAAAAGCATCCAACACGTTATTAAAAATCAAATCATTTCTCAAATCATCATTCAACCAATAAAATGTAAATAAATTCAGAAAGCTCTGACTTCTATATTTGTAACCGAAGCTGCATGGAATCAAAAGCGCATACGTGGAAACAAAATCGTATAGAAATGAGAAAGTGGCTTTAAAAAAGCAAGAAAACGAGTACGTGTTGGAATCGTATATATATATATATATATATATATATAAAGCTAAACATTATATTCATAAATGATTAGAAAAAATAAAAATTTAATTGATATATTTACATAATTCAACTTAGTCAAAATAAAAGATTCAAATCTCCATTTTTATCTTCAATTTTCTTTAACTTTGTTGCAATTGTCCCACATTGGAAGTTTGAAAGATTCTTGGGTAGTATATAATAGGGTGTGGAAAACCTCCCTCATGAGCTATATAATAGGGCGTGGCAAACCTCCCTCATCATTATTCAACCAATAAAATTTAATTAAATCCAGACAACCCTAGCTTTTATATTTGTAAATTGTAACCGAAGATGCATCGAATCAGAAACCGATACGTGCAAACAGAATTGTATAGAAACGAGAAAGTTGCTTAGAAAAAAATTAGGAAACGAGTACGTGTTCAATACATTTCTCATTTCTCAAATTATCATGCAACCAATAAAATGTAAATAAATCCAGACAACTCTGACTTCTATATTTGTAACCGAAGCTGCATGGAATCAGAAGCAGATACGTGGAAAAATAATTATATAGAAACGAGAATGTTACTTTAAATAAAAATTAGGAAACGAGTACATGTTAAATTCATTTCTCATTTCTCAAATCATCATCTAACCAATAAAATGCAAATAAATCCAGACAACCCTGACTTCAATATTTGTAACCGAAATTGCAAGAAATCAAAAGCCGATACGTGGAAATAGAATCGTATAGAAACGAGAAAGTTGCTTTAAAAAAATTAGAAAACGAGTACGTGTTGGAATCATATGCATATATATAAAGCTAAACATTATATTATATTAATAAATGATTATAAATAATACATATTTAATTGATATTTTATATAATTCAACTTAATCAAAATAAAAGATTCAAAACCCCATTTTGATCCTCAATGTTTTTTAACTTTATCAAATAAAATTACTTAGAATTCTTTGTAGGCGAAAGAAAGATCATACAACTCAATTTATTCGAGTTAATCTCATTCATTTTATCAATTATTCACTTATGTATCTCACATTAAGCTTGCAACACGGAAACAAAAGCATCCAACACGTTATTAAAAATCAAATCATTTCTCAAATCATCATTCAACCAATAAAATGTAAATAAATTCAGAAAGCTCTGACTTCTATATTTGTAACCGAAGCTGCATGGAATCAAAAGCGCATACGTGGAAACAAAATCGTATAGAAATGAGAAAGTGGCTTTAAAAAAGCAAGAAAACGAGTACGTGTTGGAATCGTATATATATATATATATATATATATATAAAGCTAAACATTATATTCATAAATGATTAGAAAAAATAAAAATTTAATTGATATATTTACATAATTCAACTTAGTCAAAATAAAAGATTCAAATCTCCATTTTTATCTTCAATTTTCTTTAACTTTGTTGCAATTGTCCCACATTGGAAGTTTGAAAGATTCTTGGGTAGTATATAATAGGGTGTGGAAAACCTCCCTCATGAGCTATATAATAGGGCGTGGCAAACCTCCCTCATCATTATTCAACCAATAAAATTTAATTAAATCCAGACAACCCTAGCTTTTATATTTGTAAATTGTAACCGAAGATGCATCGAATCAGAAACCGATACGTGCAAACAGAATTGTATAGAAACGAGAAAGTTGCTTAGAAAAAAATTAGGAAACGAGTACGTGTTCAATACATTTCTCATTTCTCAAATTATCATGCAACCAATAAAATGTAAATAAATCCAGACAACTCTGACTTCTATATTTGTAACCGAAGCTGCATGGAATCAGAAGCAGATACGTGGAAAAATAATTATATAGAAACGAGAATGTTACTTTAAATAAAAATTAGGAAACGAGTACATGTTAAATTCATTTCTCATTTCTCAAATCATCATCTAACCAATAAAATGCAAATAAATCCAGACAACCCTGACTTCAATATTTGTAACCGAAATTGCAAGAAATCAAAAGCCGATACGTGGAAATAGAATCGTATAGAAACGAGAAAGTTGCTTTAAAAAAATTAGAAAACGAGTACGTGTTGGAATCATATGCATATATATAAAGCTAAACATTATATTATATTAATAAATGATTATAAATAATACATATTTAATTGATATTTTATATAATTCAACTTAATCAAAATAAAAGATTCAAAACCCCATTTTGATCCTCAATGTTTTTTAACTTTATCAAATAAAATTACTTAGAATTCTTTGTAGGCGAAAGAAAGATCATACAACTCAATTTATTCGAGTTAATCTCATTCATTTTATCAATTATTCACTTATGTATCTCACATTAAGCTTGCAACACGGAAACAAAAGCATCCAACACGTTATTAAAAATCAAATCATTTCTCAAATCATCATTCAACCAATAAAATGTAAATAAATTCAGAAAGCTCTGACTTCTATATTTGTAACCGAAGCTGCATGGAATCAAAAGCGCATACGTGGAAACAAAATCGTATAGAAATGAGAAAGTGGCTTTAAAAAAGCAAGAAAACGAGTACGTGTTGGAATCGTATATATATATATATATATATATATATAAAGCTAAACATTATATTCATAAATGATTAGAAAAAATAAAAATTTAATTGATATATTTACATAATTCAACTTAGTCAAAATAAAAGATTCAAATCTCCATTTTTATCTTCAATTTTCTTTAACTTTGTTGCAATTGTCCCACATTGGAAGTTTGAAAGATTCTTGGGTAGTATATAATAGGGTGTGGAAAACCTCCCTCATGAGCTATATAATAGGGCGTGGCAAACCTCCCTCATCATTATTCAACCAATAAAATTTAATTAAATCCAGACAACCCTAGCTTTTATATTTGTAAATTGTAACCGAAGATGCATCGAATCAGAAACCGATACGTGCAAACAGAATTGTATAGAAACGAGAAAGTTGCTTAGAAAAAAATTAGGAAACGAGTACGTGTTCAATACATTTCTCATTTCTCAAATTATCATGCAACCAATAAAATGTAAATAAATCCAGACAACTCTGACTTCTATATTTGTAACCGAAGCTGCATGGAATCAGAAGCAGATACGTGGAAAAATAATTATATAGAAACGAGAATGTTACTTTAAATAAAAATTAGGAAACGAGTACATGTTAAATTCATTTCTCATTTCTCAAATCATCATCTAACCAATAAAATGCAAATAAATCCAGACAACCCTGACTTCAATATTTGTAACCGAAATTGCAAGAAATCAAAAGCCGATACGTGGAAATAGAATCGTATAGAAACGAGAAAGTTGCTTTAAAAAAATTAGAAAACGAGTACGTGTTGGAATCATATGCATATATATAAAGCTAAACATTATATTATATTAATAAATGATTATAAATAATACATATTTAATTGATATTTTATATAATTCAACTTAATCAAAATAAAAGATTCAAAACCCCATTTTGATCCTCAATGTTTTTTAACTTTATCAAATAAAATTACTTAGAATTCTTTGTAGGCGAAAGAAAGATCATACAACTCAATTTATTCGAGTTAATCTCATTCATTTTATCAATTATTCACTTATGTATCTCACATTAAGCTTGCAACACGGAAACAAAAGCATCCAACACGTTATTAAAAATCAAATCATTTCTCAAATCATCATTCAACCAATAAAATGTAAATAAATTCAGAAAGCTCTGACTTCTATATTTGTAACCGAAGCTGCATGGAATCAAAAGCGCATACGTGGAAACAAAATCGTATAGAAATGAGAAAGTGGCTTTAAAAAAGCAAGAAAACGAGTACGTGTTGGAATCGTATATATATATATATATATATATATATAAAGCTAAACATTATATTCATAAATGATTAGAAAAAATAAAAATTTAATTGATATATTTACATAATTCAACTTAGTCAAAATAAAAGATTCAAATCTCCATTTTTATCTTCAATTTTCTTTAACTTTGTTGCAATTGTCCCACATTGGAAGTTTGAAAGATTCTTGGGTAGTATATAATAGGGTGTGGAAAACCTCCCTCATGAGCTATATAATAGGGCGTGGCAAACCTCCCTCATCATTATTCAACCAATAAAATTTAATTAAATCCAGACAACCCTAGCTTTTATATTTGTAAATTGTAACCGAAGATGCATCGAATCAGAAACCGATACGTGCAAACAGAATTGTATAGAAACGAGAAAGTTGCTTAGAAAAAAATTAGGAAACGAGTACGTGTTCAATACATTTCTCATTTCTCAAATTATCATGCAACCAATAAAATGTAAATAAATCCAGACAACTCTGACTTCTATATTTGTAACCGAAGCTGCATGGAATCAGAAGCAGATACGTGGAAAAATAATTATATAGAAACGAGAATGTTACTTTAAATAAAAATTAGGAAACGAGTACATGTTAAATTCATTTCTCATTTCTCAAATCATCATCTAACCAATAAAATGCAAATAAATCCAGACAACCCTGACTTCAATATTTGTAACCGAAATTGCAAGAAATCAAAAGCCGATACGTGGAAATAGAATCGTATAGAAACGAGAAAGTTGCTTTAAAAAAATTAGAAAACGAGTACGTGTTGGAATCATATGCATATATATAAAGCTAAACATTATATTATATTAATAAATGATTATAAATAATACATATTTAATTGATATTTTATATAATTCAACTTAATCAAAATAAAAGATTCAAAACCCCATTTTGATCCTCAATGTTTTTTAACTTTATCAAATAAAATTACTTAGAATTCTTTGTAGGCGAAAGAAAGATCATACAACTCAATTTATTCGAGTTAATCTCATTCATTTTATCAATTATTCACTTATGTATCTCACATTAAGCTTGCAACACGGAAACAAAAGCATCCAACACGTTATTAAAAATCAAATCATTTCTCAAATCATCATTCAACCAATAAAATGTAAATAAATTCAGAAAGCTCTGACTTCTATATTTGTAACCGAAGCTGCATGGAATCAAAAGCGCATACGTGGAAACAAAATCGTATAGAAATGAGAAAGTGGCTTTAAAAAAGCAAGAAAACGAGTACGTGTTGGAATCGTATATATATATATATATATATATATATAAAGCTAAACATTATATTCATAAATGATTAGAAAAAATAAAAATTTAATTGATATATTTACATAATTCAACTTAGTCAAAATAAAAGATTCAAATCTCCATTTTTATCTTCAATTTTCTTTAACTTTGTTGCAATTGTCCCACATTGGAAGTTTGAAAGATTCTTGGGTAGTATATAATAGGGTGTGGAAAACCTCCCTCATGAGCTATATAATAGGGCGTGGCAAACCTCCCTCATCATTATTCAACCAATAAAATTTAATTAAATCCAGACAACCCTAGCTTTTATATTTGTAAATTGTAACCGAAGATGCATCGAATCAGAAACCGATACGTGCAAACAGAATTGTATAGAAACGAGAAAGTTGCTTAGAAAAAAATTAGGAAACGAGTACGTGTTCAATACATTTCTCATTTCTCAAATTATCATGCAACCAATAAAATGTAAATAAATCCAGACAACTCTGACTTCTATATTTGTAACCGAAGCTGCATGGAATCAGAAGCAGATACGTGGAAAAATAATTATATAGAAACGAGAATGTTACTTTAAATAAAAATTAGGAAACGAGTACATGTTAAATTCATTTCTCATTTCTCAAATCATCATCTAACCAATAAAATGCAAATAAATCCAGACAACCCTGACTTCAATATTTGTAACCGAAATTGCAAGAAATCAAAAGCCGATACGTGGAAATAGAATCGTATAGAAACGAGAAAGTTGCTTTAAAAAAATTAGAAAACGAGTACGTGTTGGAATCATATGCATATATATAAAGCTAAACATTATATTATATTAATAAATGATTATAAATAATACATATTTAATTGATATTTTATATAATTCAACTTAATCAAAATAAAAGATTCAAAACCCCATTTTGATCCTCAATGTTTTTTAACTTTATCAAATAAAATTACTTAGAATTCTTTGTAGGCGAAAGAAAGATCATACAACTCAATTTATTCGAGTTAATCTCATTCATTTTATCAATTATTCACTTATGTATCTCACATTAAGCTTGCAACACGGAAACAAAAGCATCCAACACGTTATTAAAAATCAAATCATTTCTCAAATCATCATTCAACCAATAAAATGTAAATAAATTCAGAAAGCTCTGACTTCTATATTTGTAACCGAAGCTGCATGGAATCAAAAGCGCATACGTGGAAACAAAATCGTATAGAAATGAGAAAGTGGCTTTAAAAAAGCAAGAAAACGAGTACGTGTTGGAATCGTATATATATATATATATATATATATATAAAGCTAAACATTATATTCATAAATGATTAGAAAAAATAAAAATTTAATTGATATATTTACATAATTCAACTTAGTCAAAATAAAAGATTCAAATCTCCATTTTTATCTTCAATTTTCTTTAACTTTGTTGCAATTGTCCCACATTGGAAGTTTGAAAGATTCTTGGGTAGTATATAATAGGGTGTGGAAAACCTCCCTCATGAGCTATATAATAGGGCGTGGCAAACCTCCCTCATCATTATTCAACCAATAAAATTTAATTAAATCCAGACAACCCTAGCTTTTATATTTGTAAATTGTAACCGAAGATGCATCGAATCAGAAACCGATACGTGCAAACAGAATTGTATAGAAACGAGAAAGTTGCTTAGAAAAAAATTAGGAAACGAGTACGTGTTCAATACATTTCTCATTTCTCAAATTATCATGCAACCAATAAAATGTAAATAAATCCAGACAACTCTGACTTCTATATTTGTAACCGAAGCTGCATGGAATCAGAAGCAGATACGTGGAAAAATAATTATATAGAAACGAGAATGTTACTTTAAATAAAAATTAGGAAACGAGTACATGTTAAATTCATTTCTCATTTCTCAAATCATCATCTAACCAATAAAATGCAAATAAATCCAGACAACCCTGACTTCAATATTTGTAACCGAAATTGCAAGAAATCAAAAGCCGATACGTGGAAATAGAATCGTATAGAAACGAGAAAGTTGCTTTAAAAAAATTAGAAAACGAGTACGTGTTGGAATCATATGCATATATATAAAGCTAAACATTATATTATATTAATAAATGATTATAAATAATACATATTTAATTGATATTTTATATAATTCAACTTAATCAAAATAAAAGATTCAAAACCCCATTTTGATCCTCAATGTTTTTTAACTTTATCAAATAAAATTACTTAGAATTCTTTGTAGGCGAAAGAAAGATCATACAACTCAATTTATTCGAGTTAATCTCATTCATTTTATCAATTATTCACTTATGTATCTCACATTAAGCTTGCAACACGGAAACAAAAGCATCCAACACGTTATTAAAAATCAAATCATTTCTCAAATCATCATTCAACCAATAAAATGTAAATAAATTCAGAAAGCTCTGACTTCTATATTTGTAACCGAAGCTGCATGGAATCAAAAGCGCATACGTGGAAACAAAATCGTATAGAAATGAGAAAGTGGCTTTAAAAAAGCAAGAAAACGAGTACGTGTTGGAATCGTATATATATATATATATATATATATATAAAGCTAAACATTATATTCATAAATGATTAGAAAAAATAAAAATTTAATTGATATATTTACATAATTCAACTTAGTCAAAATAAAAGATTCAAATCTCCATTTTTATCTTCAATTTTCTTTAACTTTGTTGCAATTGTCCCACATTGGAAGTTTGAAAGATTCTTGGGTAGTATATAATAGGGTGTGGAAAACCTCCCTCATGAGCTATATAATAGGGCGTGGCAAACCTCCCTCATCATTATTCAACCAATAAAATTTAATTAAATCCAGACAACCCTAGCTTTTATATTTGTAAATTGTAACCGAAGATGCATCGAATCAGAAACCGATACGTGCAAACAGAATTGTATAGAAACGAGAAAGTTGCTTAGAAAAAAATTAGGAAACGAGTACGTGTTCAATACATTTCTCATTTCTCAAATTATCATGCAACCAATAAAATGTAAATAAATCCAGACAACTCTGACTTCTATATTTGTAACCGAAGCTGCATGGAATCAGAAGCAGATACGTGGAAAAATAATTATATAGAAACGAGAATGTTACTTTAAATAAAAATTAGGAAACGAGTACATGTTAAATTCATTTCTCATTTCTCAAATCATCATCTAACCAATAAAATGCAAATAAATCCAGACAACCCTGACTTCAATATTTGTAACCGAAATTGCAAGAAATCAAAAGCCGATACGTGGAAATAGAATCGTATAGAAACGAGAAAGTTGCTTTAAAAAAATTAGAAAACGAGTACGTGTTGGAATCATATGCATATATATAAAGCTAAACATTATATTATATTAATAAATGATTATAAATAATACATATTTAATTGATATTTTATATAATTCAACTTAATCAAAATAAAAGATTCAAAACCCCATTTTGATCCTCAATGTTTTTTAACTTTATCAAATAAAATTACTTAGAATTCTTTGTAGGCGAAAGAAAGATCATACAACTCAATTTATTCGAGTTAATCTCATTCATTTTATCAATTATTCACTTATGTATCTCACATTAAGCTTGCAACACGGAAACAAAAGCATCCAACACGTTATTAAAAATCAAATCATTTCTCAAATCATCATTCAACCAATAAAATGTAAATAAATTCAGAAAGCTCTGACTTCTATATTTGTAACCGAAGCTGCATGGAATCAAAAGCGCATACGTGGAAACAAAATCGTATAGAAATGAGAAAGTGGCTTTAAAAAAGCAAGAAAACGAGTACGTGTTGGAATCGTATATATATATATATATATATATATATAAAGCTAAACATTATATTCATAAATGATTAGAAAAAATAAAAATTTAATTGATATATTTACATAATTCAACTTAGTCAAAATAAAAGATTCAAATCTCCATTTTTATCTTCAATTTTCTTTAACTTTGTTGCAATTGTCCCACATTGGAAGTTTGAAAGATTCTTGGGTAGTATATAATAGGGTGTGGAAAACCTCCCTCATGAGCTATATAATAGGGCGTGGCAAACCTCCCTCATCATTATTCAACCAATAAAATTTAATTAAATCCAGACAACCCTAGCTTTTATATTTGTAAATTGTAACCGAAGATGCATCGAATCAGAAACCGATACGTGCAAACAGAATTGTATAGAAACGAGAAAGTTGCTTAGAAAAAAATTAGGAAACGAGTACGTGTTCAATACATTTCTCATTTCTCAAATTATCATGCAACCAATAAAATGTAAATAAATCCAGACAACTCTGACTTCTATATTTGTAACCGAAGCTGCATGGAATCAGAAGCAGATACGTGGAAAAATAATTATATAGAAACGAGAATGTTACTTTAAATAAAAATTAGGAAACGAGTACATGTTAAATTCATTTCTCATTTCTCAAATCATCATCTAACCAATAAAATGCAAATAAATCCAGACAACCCTGACTTCAATATTTGTAACCGAAATTGCAAGAAATCAAAAGCCGATACGTGGAAATAGAATCGTATAGAAACGAGAAAGTTGCTTTAAAAAAATTAGAAAACGAGTACGTGTTGGAATCATATGCATATATATAAAGCTAAACATTATATTATATTAATAAATGATTATAAATAATACATATTTAATTGATATTTTATATAATTCAACTTAATCAAAATAAAAGATTCAAAACCCCATTTTGATCCTCAATGTTTTTTAACTTTATCAAATAAAATTACTTAGAATTCTTTGTAGGCGAAAGAAAGATCATACAACTCAATTTATTCGAGTTAATCTCATTCATTTTATCAATTATTCACTTATGTATCTCACATTAAGCTTGCAACACGGAAACAAAAGCATCCAACACGTTATTAAAAATCAAATCATTTCTCAAATCATCATTCAACCAATAAAATGTAAATAAATTCAGAAAGCTCTGACTTCTATATTTGTAACCGAAGCTGCATGGAATCAAAAGCGCATACGTGGAAACAAAATCGTATAGAAATGAGAAAGTGGCTTTAAAAAAGCAAGAAAACGAGTACGTGTTGGAATCGTATATATATATATATATATATATATATAAAGCTAAACATTATATTCATAAATGATTAGAAAAAATAAAAATTTAATTGATATATTTACATAATTCAACTTAGTCAAAATAAAAGATTCAAATCTCCATTTTTATCTTCAATTTTCTTTAACTTTGTTGCAATTGTCCCACATTGGAAGTTTGAAAGATTCTTGGGTAGTATATAATAGGGTGTGGAAAACCTCCCTCATGAGCTATATAATAGGGCGTGGCAAACCTCCCTCATCATTATTCAACCAATAAAATTTAATTAAATCCAGACAACCCTAGCTTTTATATTTGTAAATTGTAACCGAAGATGCATCGAATCAGAAACCGATACGTGCAAACAGAATTGTATAGAAACGAGAAAGTTGCTTAGAAAAAAATTAGGAAACGAGTACGTGTTCAATACATTTCTCATTTCTCAAATTATCATGCAACCAATAAAATGTAAATAAATCCAGACAACTCTGACTTCTATATTTGTAACCGAAGCTGCATGGAATCAGAAGCAGATACGTGGAAAAATAATTATATAGAAACGAGAATGTTACTTTAAATAAAAATTAGGAAACGAGTACATGTTAAATTCATTTCTCATTTCTCAAATCATCATCTAACCAATAAAATGCAAATAAATCCAGACAACCCTGACTTCAATATTTGTAACCGAAATTGCAAGAAATCAAAAGCCGATACGTGGAAATAGAATCGTATAGAAACGAGAAAGTTGCTTTAAAAAAATTAGAAAACGAGTACGTGTTGGAATCATATGCATATATATAAAGCTAAACATTATATTATATTAATAAATGATTATAAATAATACATATTTAATTGATATTTTATATAATTCAACTTAATCAAAATAAAAGATTCAAAACCCCATTTTGATCCTCAATGTTTTTTAACTTTATCAAATAAAATTACTTAGAATTCTTTGTAGGCGAAAGAAAGATCATACAACTCAATTTATTCGAGTTAATCTCATTCATTTTATCAATTATTCACTTATGTATCTCACATTAAGCTTGCAACACGGAAACAAAAGCATCCAACACGTTATTAAAAATCAAATCATTTCTCAAATCATCATTCAACCAATAAAATGTAAATAAATTCAGAAAGCTCTGACTTCTATATTTGTAACCGAAGCTGCATGGAATCAAAAGCGCATACGTGGAAACAAAATCGTATAGAAATGAGAAAGTGGCTTTAAAAAAGCAAGAAAACGAGTACGTGTTGGAATCGTATATATATATATATATATATATATATAAAGCTAAACATTATATTCATAAATGATTAGAAAAAATAAAAATTTAATTGATATATTTACATAATTCAACTTAGTCAAAATAAAAGATTCAAATCTCCATTTTTATCTTCAATTTTCTTTAACTTTGTTGCAATTGTCCCACATTGGAAGTTTGAAAGATTCTTGGGTAGTATATAATAGGGTGTGGAAAACCTCCCTCATGAGCTATATAATAGGGCGTGGCAAACCTCCCTCATCATTATTCAACCAATAAAATTTAATTAAATCCAGACAACCCTAGCTTTTATATTTGTAAATTGTAACCGAAGATGCATCGAATCAGAAACCGATACGTGCAAACAGAATTGTATAGAAACGAGAAAGTTGCTTAGAAAAAAATTAGGAAACGAGTACGTGTTCAATACATTTCTCATTTCTCAAATTATCATGCAACCAATAAAATGTAAATAAATCCAGACAACTCTGACTTCTATATTTGTAACCGAAGCTGCATGGAATCAGAAGCAGATACGTGGAAAAATAATTATATAGAAACGAGAATGTTACTTTAAATAAAAATTAGGAAACGAGTACATGTTAAATTCATTTCTCATTTCTCAAATCATCATCTAACCAATAAAATGCAAATAAATCCAGACAACCCTGACTTCAATATTTGTAACCGAAATTGCAAGAAATCAAAAGCCGATACGTGGAAATAGAATCGTATAGAAACGAGAAAGTTGCTTTAAAAAAATTAGAAAACGAGTACGTGTTGGAATCATATGCATATATATAAAGCTAAACATTATATTATATTAATAAATGATTATAAATAATACATATTTAATTGATATTTTATATAATTCAACTTAATCAAAATAAAAGATTCAAAACCCCATTTTGATCCTCAATGTTTTTTAACTTTATCAAATAAAATTACTTAGAATTCTTTGTAGGCGAAAGAAAGATCATACAACTCAATTTATTCGAGTTAATCTCATTCATTTTATCAATTATTCACTTATGTATCTCACATTAAGCTTGCAACACGGAAACAAAAGCATCCAACACGTTATTAAAAATCAAATCATTTCTCAAATCATCATTCAACCAATAAAATGTAAATAAATTCAGAAAGCTCTGACTTCTATATTTGTAACCGAAGCTGCATGGAATCAAAAGCGCATACGTGGAAACAAAATCGTATAGAAATGAGAAAGTGGCTTTAAAAAAGCAAGAAAACGAGTACGTGTTGGAATCGTATATATATATATATATATATATATATAAAGCTAAACATTATATTCATAAATGATTAGAAAAAATAAAAATTTAATTGATATATTTACATAATTCAACTTAGTCAAAATAAAAGATTCAAATCTCCATTTTTATCTTCAATTTTCTTTAACTTTGTTGCAATTGTCCCACATTGGAAGTTTGAAAGATTCTTGGGTAGTATATAATAGGGTGTGGAAAACCTCCCTCATGAGCTATATAATAGGGCGTGGCAAACCTCCCTCATCATTATTCAACCAATAAAATTTAATTAAATCCAGACAACCCTAGCTTTTATATTTGTAAATTGTAACCGAAGATGCATCGAATCAGAAACCGATACGTGCAAACAGAATTGTATAGAAACGAGAAAGTTGCTTAGAAAAAAATTAGGAAACGAGTACGTGTTCAATACATTTCTCATTTCTCAAATTATCATGCAACCAATAAAATGTAAATAAATCCAGACAACTCTGACTTCTATATTTGTAACCGAAGCTGCATGGAATCAGAAGCAGATACGTGGAAAAATAATTATATAGAAACGAGAATGTTACTTTAAATAAAAATTAGGAAACGAGTACATGTTAAATTCATTTCTCATTTCTCAAATCATCATCTAACCAATAAAATGCAAATAAATCCAGACAACCCTGACTTCAATATTTGTAACCGAAATTGCAAGAAATCAAAAGCCGATACGTGGAAATAGAATCGTATAGAAACGAGAAAGTTGCTTTAAAAAAATTAGAAAACGAGTACGTGTTGGAATCATATGCATATATATAAAGCTAAACATTATATTATATTAATAAATGATTATAAATAATACATATTTAATTGATATTTTATATAATTCAACTTAATCAAAATAAAAGATTCAAAACCCCATTTTGATCCTCAATGTTTTTTAACTTTATCAAATAAAATTACTTAGAATTCTTTGTAGGCGAAAGAAAGATCATACAACTCAATTTATTCGAGTTAATCTCATTCATTTTATCAATTATTCACTTATGTATCTCACATTAAGCTTGCAACACGGAAACAAAAGCATCCAACACGTTATTAAAAATCAAATCATTTCTCAAATCATCATTCAACCAATAAAATGTAAATAAATTCAGAAAGCTCTGACTTCTATATTTGTAACCGAAGCTGCATGGAATCAAAAGCGCATACGTGGAAACAAAATCGTATAGAAATGAGAAAGTGGCTTTAAAAAAGCAAGAAAACGAGTACGTGTTGGAATCGTATATATATATATATATATATATATATAAAGCTAAACATTATATTCATAAATGATTAGAAAAAATAAAAATTTAATTGATATATTTACATAATTCAACTTAGTCAAAATAAAAAATTCAAATCTCCATTTTTATCTTCAATTTTCTTTAACTTTGTTGCAATTGTCCCACATTGGAAGTTTGAGAGATTCTTGGGTAGTATATAATAGGGTGTGGCAAACCTCCCTCATGAGCTAGCTTTTGGAGCTTGAGTTAGGCCCATTCTAATAAACTTCATCAAATAAAATCACTTAGAATTCTTTATAGTCGAAAGAAAGATTATACAACTCAACCTTTCCGAGTTAATCTCATTAATCTTATCCATTTATTCACTTATGATATCTAATCTCACATTAAGCTTCCAAAACGGAAACGCAAGCATCCAACATGTTTTTAAAAATCAAATCATTTCTCATTTCTCAAAATCATCATCCAACCAATAAAATGTAAGTAAATCCAAACTACCCTAGCTTCTATATTTGTAAATTGTAACCGAAGATACCTGGATTCAGAAGCCGATGCGTGGAAACAGAATTGTATAGAAACGAGAAAGTTGCTTTAATAAAAAAATAGGAAACGAGTACTTGTTGAATTCATTTCTCAAATCATCATCCAACCAATAAATGTAAGTAAATCCAGACAACTCTGACGTTTATATTTGTAACAGAAACTGCATGGAATCAAAACCTGATACGTGGAAATAGAATCGTATGGAAACAAGAAAGTTGCGTTAAAAAAAATTAGAAAACGAGTACGTGTTGGAATCATATGTATATATATATGTAAATCTAAACATTATATTATATTAATAAATGATTATAAATAATACATATTTAATTGATATTTTATATAATTCAACTTAATAAAAATAAAAGATTAAAACCCCCATTTTTATTCTCAATTTTTTGAACTTTATCAAATAAAATCCCTTAGAATTCTTTGTAAGCGAAAGAAAGATCATATAACTCAATTTTCTCGAGTTAATCTCATTCATTTTATCAATTATTCACTTATGTATATCACTTTAAGCTTGCAACACGGAAACACAAGCATCCAACCCGTTATTAAAAATCAAGTCATTTCTCAAATCATCATTCAACCAATAAAATTTTTAATAAATTCAGACAACTCTGACTTCTATATTTGTAACCAAAGTTGCATGGAATTAGAAGCACATACATGGAAATTAAATCGAATAGAAATGAGAAAGTGGCTTTAAAAAAAGCTAGAAAACGAGTACGTGTTGTAATCGTATATATATATATATATAAAGCTAAACATTATATTAAATTAATAAATAAGTATAAAAAATAAAAATGTTATTGATATATTTACATAATTCAACTTAGTCAAAATAAAAGATTCAAAACTCCATTTTTATCTTAATTTTTTTTAACTTTGTGGGAATTGTCCTACATTGAAAGTTTGGGAGATTCTTGGGTAGTATATAATAGGGTGTGGCAAACTCCTTCATGAGCTAGCTTTTGGAGCTTGAGTTTGGCCCATTCTAATAAACTTAATCAAATAAAATCACTTAAAATTCTTTATAGTCGAAAGAAAGATTATACAACTCAACCTTTCCGAGTTAATCTTATTAATCTTATCCATTTATTCACTTCTGATATCTGATCTCACATTAAGCTTCCAAAACGGAAACGCAAGCATCTAACACGTTTTTCAAAATCAAATCATTTCTCATTTCTCAAATTATCATCCAACCAATAAAATATAAATAAATCTAGACAATCCTGACTTCTATATTTTTAAATTGTAACCGAAGTTGCATGGAATCAGAAGCTGATTCGTGAAAACATAACTGTATAGAAACAAGAAAGTTGCTTTAATACAAAATTAGGAAATGAGTACATGTTTAATTCATTTCTCATTTCTCAAATCATCATCCAACCAACAAATGTAAATAAATCCAGACAACTCCGACTTCTATATTTGTAAGCGAAGCTGCGTGGAATCAGAAGCACATAGGTGGAAACAAAATCGTATAGAAATAAGAAAGTGGCTTTAAAAAAACCTAGAAAATGAGTGTATTGAAATCGTATATATATATAAAGCTAAACATTATATTATATTAATAAATGATTATAAAAAATAAAAACTTAATTGATATATTTACATAATTCAACTTAGTCAAAATTGAAGATTCAAAACTCCATTTTTATCTTCAATTTTCATTAACTTTGTTGGAATTGTCCCACATTGGAAGTTTGAGAGATTCTTGGGTAGTATATAATAGGGTGTGGCAAACCTCCCTCATGATCTAGCTTTTGTAGCTTGAGTTAGGCCCATTCTAATAAATTTCATCAAATAAAATCACTTACAATTCTTTATTGTCTAAAGAAAGATTATACAACTCAACCATTCCGAGTTAATCTCATTAATTTTATCCATTTATTTACATATAATATATGATCTTACATTAAGCTTTCAAAACGGAAACGCAAGAATCTAACACGTTTTTGAAAATCAAATTATTTCTCATTTCTCAAAATCATCATCCAACCAATAAAATTTAAATAAATCCAGACAACATAACTTCTATATTTGTAAATTGTAACCGAAGCTGCATGGAATCAGAAGACTATACGTGGAAACAGAAATGTATAGAAACGAGAAAGTTGCTTTTTATAAAAATTAGGAAACGAGTACGTGTTAAATTCATTTCTCATTTCTTAAATAATCATCCAACCAAGAAAATGTAAATAAATCCACACAACTCTAATTTCTAAATTTGTAACCGAAGCTGCATCGAATCAGAAGCTGATACGTGGAAACATAATTGTATAGAAACAAAAAAGTTGCTTTAAAACAAAATTAGGAAACGAGTACATGTTAAATTCATTTCTCATTTCTTAAATCATCATCACACCAAAAAAATGCAAATAAATCGAGACAACCCTGACTTCTATATTTGTAACCGAAACTGCATGGAATCAAAAGCTGATACGTGGAAACAAAATCGTATAGAAAGAAAAAATTGCTTTACAAAAAAATTAGGAAACGAGTACGTGTTGGAATCATATGCATATATATATATATATAAAGCTAAACATTATATTATATTAATAAATAATTTTAAATAATACAAATTTAATTGATATTTTATATATTTCAACTTAATCAAAATAAAAGATTTAAAACCCCATTTTTATTCTCAATTGTTTTTAACTTTATCAAATAAAATCACTTAGAATTCTCTATAGGCGAAAAAAGATCATACAACTCATTTTTTCGAGTTAATCTCATTCATTTTATCAATTATTCACTTATGTATCTCACATTAAGCTTGCAACACGGAAACACAAGCATCCAACACGTTATTAAAAATCAAATCATTTCTCAAATCATCATTCAACCAATAAAATGTAAATAAATTCAGACAATTGTGACATATATATTTGTAACCAAAGCTGCATGGAATTAGAAGCACATACGTGGAAACAAAATCGTATAGAAATGAGAAAGTGGTTTTAAAAAAAGCTAGAAAACGAGTACATGTTGGAATCGTATATAAATATATATATATAAAGCTAAACATTATATTATATTAATAAATGATTATAAAAAATAAACATTTAATTGATATATTTACATAATTCAACTTAGTCAAAATAAAAGATCCAAAACTTTATTTTTATCTTCAATTTTTTTTAGCTTTGTTGGAATTGTCTCACATTGGAAGTTTGAGAGATTCTTGGGTAGTATATAATAGGGTGTGGCAAACCTGCCTCATGAGCTAGCTTTTAGGGTTTGAGTTAGGCCCATTCTAATATGATATCAGAGCCCATGTCATACCCAACTTCTCAATTGATTGGCCCCAACTCGTGGATGTCTTGTCCCACAAATTCACGCTTCAGATGTCCAGCCCAGAACGTGAGTGGGTGTGTTGGAATTGTGGCACATTGGAAGTTTGGGAGATTCTTGGGTAGTATATAATAGGGTGTGGCAAATCTCCCTCGTGAGCTAGCTTTTGGGGCTTGAGTTATGCCCATTCTAATAAACTTCATCAAATAAAATAACTTAGAATTCTTTATAGTCGAAAGAAAGATTATACAACTCAACCTTTTCAAGTTAATCTCATTCATCGTATTCATTTATTCACTTTTGATATATGATCTCACATTAAGCTTCGAAAACGGAAACACAAGCATCCAACACGTTTTTAAAAATCAAATCATTTCTCATTTCTCAAATCATCATTTAACCAATAAAATGTAAATAAATCCAGACAACCCTAACTTCTACTCCCTCTGTTTTTTATTAAGTGTCGTTTTAGACTTAATTTTTTGTTTCAAAATAATTGTCGTTTTCAGTTTTCAATGCATATTTATGATAATTTTTCCATTTTTATCCATATATTTTTAGATTATTAATTATTCTTATCAAACAATATAATGTTTTAATGAGGGGTAAAATCGAAAAATTTAATGTTTTCTTAATCGGTGTGAAGTATTCTAAAACGACACTTAAAAGAAAACGGAGGGAGTATATTTCTAAACATTATATTATATGAATAAATGATTATAAAAAATAAAATTTTAATTGATATATTTACATAATTCAACTTAGTCAAAATAAAATATTCAAAACTTTATTTTTATCTCCAATTTTTTTTAACTTTGTTGGAATTGTCTCACATTGGAAGTTTGAGAGATTCTTAGGTAGTATATAATAGGTTGTGGCAAACTTCCCTCGTGAGCTAGCTTTTGGGGCTTGAATTAGGCCCATTCTAATCAACTTCATCAAATAAAATCACTTAGAATTCTTTATAAGCGAAAGAAAGATCATAGAACTCAACCATTCCGAGTTGATCTCATTAATCTTATCCATTTATTCGTTTCTGATATCAGATCTCACATTAAGCATCCAAAACGGAAACGCAAACATCCAACACGTTATTAAAAATCAAATCATTTCTCATTTCTCAAATCATCATCTAACCAATAAAATGTAAATAAATCGAGACAACCATAACTTCTATATTTGTAAATTGTAACCGAAGCTGCATGGAATCAGAAGCCGATACGTGGAAACATAATTGTATAGAAACGAGAAAGTTGCGTTAAAAAATCTAGGAAACAAGTACTTGTTGACTTCATTTCTCATTTCTCAAATCATCATTCAACCAATAAAATGTAAATAAATCCAGAAAACCATGACTTCTATATTTGTAACCGAAACTGCATGAAATAAGAAGCCAATACATGGAAATATAATCGTATAGAAACGAGAAAGTTGCTTTAAAAAACTATTAGGAAACGAGTATGTGTTGGAATCATATGCATATATATATATATGTATATATATAAAGCTAAACATTATATTATATAATTAAATAATCATAATTAATACAAATTTAATTGATATTTTACATAATTCAACTAATCAAAATAAAAGATTCAAAACCCTATTTTAATTCTCAAATTTTTAATTTCATTAAATAAAATCATTTAGAATTATTTGTAGGCAAAAGAAAGATCATACAACTCAAATTTTTTCGAGTTAATCTCATTCATTTTATCCATTATTCACTTATGTATCTCGCATTAAGCTTCCAACACGAAAACACAAGCATCCAACACGTTTTTAAAAATCAAACCATTTCTCATTTCTCAAATCATCATCCAACCAATAAAATCTAAATAAATCCAGACAACTCTGACTTTTGTAGTTGTAACCGAAGCTGCATGGAATCAGAAGCACATTGATGGTGTCAAATTAGTGTTCCGAAATTGGATTGCTTCTTAGGGACTCGTCGAGTTTTAAATTTGTAAGACTCTAAGCTGTAAGTGCATAACGTGTGTTGTAGTACGTAGGGTATTGATCCACAGGGGGAAGGTCAACTGCAAAACATAAAATCAGGACAACCAAAAACGCAGAGAAATGGGGATTTGGGGTTTGTGTCACGGTTTCTAAAGAAAAGAAAGAAAGGCAGCCACGTCTTAGATAGAGAAGGGTGTCGACCAACTCTATAACAAACGTGAAAAGGAAAATCGACTTAAAGACTTGTAAAAAAGAAATCAGGTGAGCAATGCAGAAAAAGTAAATATTGAAGTGCGTAAATCTCAAGATGAAAGGCAGATAGGAGAAACACGTTGGGGATCTCTTCGGGAAATATATGGGGTTCTAACCAGGCGATCTTTCCTAAACTGGAATCACTGGTTTTACGATCTAACTCTTTCAAGCTAGACCGACAATGTTATGTAAAATTCGCAGGTATACGTAGTATCCTACGTCCTAAACAAACACGCAATATAGATTAGGTTCAAAAACGCCACCATTCCCCTCATAGATATGCGTTACCATCCCGGAGGTGTTCGCTCATTCAAACTAGATTCAGATGTGAAATTCAACACGTTAGCAATTCTCAACAATCCTAAAATCAGACTCTAGTGCATGACGCTCGATTCATGCAATAAGAATAAGTTTGAGCCGAAAGAAGATCCTAATCTACGGTCTAAACAATCAATGCAGCCAGTTTAAGAACAGTTAATGAAATTCCCCATAGATACCCTTAAAGAACACCTAACCAAATAAACTACTCAGACATAGAAGAAGGAGTATAATTCAAGATTGATGAATGCATACTTGTATAAATCGACAGAAAGTAAAGAGGGTACAAGAAGAAATCAATCTCCCTCAAAAAACAAAGTGAAACCATGAAAAGAGATTCGCGGCCACCAAAAGTGATGCTAGAAGTTGTGTAACGAAAAGAGTGATTTCTTGATGCTAATAAAAACCCTAAACATCGAGTATATATAGGTTTTCAAGATGATTTCTTGGCGTGCATAAGACTGCTGCATGTTTAAGTTGGGCTTCAAATGAGCTCAGGAATCGCTAAGTGTCTGGCCGCACGAGCGAGTGGCAGTGGCGCGGCCACTGGTCTTCTGGCTCAGTCGTGGCGCGGCCACTGGTCTTCTGGCTAAGCCGTGGCGCGGCCACTGTTCTTCTGGCTAAGCTGTGGCGCGGCCAGCTTGCTCTTCTTGATGCTTGACGGACCTTCTTGCTTCCTTCATAACTTGAGATCCAACTGTGGGATTGAACTAAAACCACTTCGAGGTGAAAGACAACTGATAATGCATTCGTGTCTCCAAATATGAGGTTGATCTTGTGGTGGGAAGGTCCTCATCTGATGTTGAACTTATGTCTTTGAGCACTTTTTCCGGAAATGTCCATTTTGCTCCAAAATATGCTTCTTTTGCTAAGATTACCTAAAAAGAGTCTTGAACAACCAAATACTTGAAATCTAGTGTTTATGCATTAAAACCTTAGTGATATGCTTATTAAAGAACTCACTTTTAGTAAAAACAGGTAAAATATGCATGTTATCAAACACGTCAAGTCTAGCAATCGACCCGTTGAGCCACGTAACTCGGAATTCAAACTCAAAGCGTTTGGGTATAGTTACCTTGAGCTTTTCACCCTTTTCGGATATGTTTCATGGTCCCTTTGAGTATTTCGAGCTCTCTCTTGTAGACTCCTTTATTCATTTAGGCGTGTGGTCTCATTCAACGGAGTATCAGTCAACGAGACATTATACTTTTCTCTTCCAAACATCCAACAAAGATGTTTCCAGACACAACTTTCCTATTTTCTCCCCCCTTAGTCGATTTCTCCCTACTTTTCTAGGGAATCATTTTAGTTTTTCTATCGAATTTCTTTTTATATTTTTCTTTTATTTTCTTATTAATCTGAGAACGATCACTTCTTCGAAGTTTTCATGATGTCTACGAACCGTCATCGTTCTTTGAGGAACTCGGGTTGCCGTTCTCAAACTATGAATTTTCTTTTCCCTTTTTTTTCTTTTCTGTAATAAGGGAAGATCAAGGAGAGGTTGCATTGCATCTATAGAATCTTGCTAGAGTTTAAAAGAGGAGCAAAGTTCGATGTACCTCAAACTCCTTGACGAGAAGTTTTTATTCATTAAGTGCGGAGTCAACGCAAGATCCTTCGAGTATGCTAGAGATTAGAACTTTCTCCGTTGGAATGATCCACTCGCAGTGTTCAACTTAATAAGCCTTGCTTCTAAACCCGTGACAATGGTCATTAAGGTTCCTTGTTCGAAGTGACTTGTACCTAGCAAAGTTCATAGTTTCCGACTAAAAGAAAAACGTTTTGACTCTATAAAACGACTCGATAATGCATGTATGATTAAGACTCATCAAATCAAAGAATAGTTAGTAATATAAGAAACTCTTCTAGACTTAAATCAAAATTTTCCCAGTTTGTTTAAATCGAGTTGAGGTGTAAAAGATAGGTAATTACAAGTACAAGCTTGTGAAGACTTTCTTGAAAGTGGTGATGGGTTTGGTGTGCGTGTTTGGGCGTATGGTATGATTGAGTTAAGGACTTAATCATGTTCCTTATGTCCCTGCTTAGAATCGATTTAATTGAACAAAATAAATCGAAAACTTAGCTCGAAAGGAAATGTGATGTGCGGTTTGAGATTCCTTGCTTCGTTTGGTGGTGGTGGGCGTGTGGTGGTGACGGATGATGATGGTGATAGGCATTTGGTGGTGATAATTGGCTCGCCTTTGTCATGAAGAACAAGTACTTCGGTTGTTGAGTACTTGTCTTGGTCCCTTGAACTTTGTAAAACACCTTGAATGAGAGATGGAAAATCTTCTGTCCTTGTGTCTTGAAGATTGCGTCATCTCAGAAACTTGCAGTTTGAGTCTATGATGGCCTATCCGGTGATGTGTTCAGAATCCCGGAAGACAGGTGTTGCTAGTTTGAACTTCAATGCCATATGATATTCTTACTTGGCTTCGGTAAAGGTCTCGGTCGCGGAAGGTAGAAGCTAGTCTTCATAAACTTTTCTCTTCAAGGTTTGGTGAAGGAAGTTGCATCTTTTTCCTTCTGGAGCTTGCACAACGGTTCTGGAGGATGAGACCGTTGTATTCTTCTTCGTCTTCGTGGATACATGTCCATTGAACGTACGGAAAGAAGTATGTAGAGAGATGGATCATTGAATTAACTTGACTTGGATGGAGCCTTGTGTTGTCTCGCCGTCTTTGATGCAACAGCAACATGCCGCGGTTGTGGAAGTTGTCTTTGCGGTCTTTAGGACGTGTTCAAGTCTTTGAACAAAAAGGAAACTTGCAAGGCTTGACAGGAGTTGAAGGAGGTTCAGTTTGGTGAAGTTCGGGATGGAAGAGGTGTGGAGGAAGGCTGACCGCGTGACGGGTTGTCGCGGCCGCAGCCAGGCTCCTCTGGCCGGCCCACGGGCGGTTCGTCGCCCGGTGAGTGTTCTTCGAATCTCCTTCTTCATATCTTTGGTATTTTTCGAGTTTTTCTGATTTTTTGTGCTTTTCTTGGTTTTCTGATTTTTTTCTTTTTTTCTTTTGAGGTTTATATGAATGTTGTAGCTAAGAAGAAGGCAAAACTAAAAATAAATATGGTTACAGAGATGAGAAAGAAAAAGAAAATACCTAAAATGGGTTGTCTCCCATTAAGCTGCTTTTGTTTACAGTCTTTTAGCTAGATTTTGGTATTTTGAGAGCTCAATTGGAGGGTGAGCTCGACCTTAAGCATGGTCTCTTTGCCTTCTGCGCAGATTCTTCTGTCAAATATTTTCTAGCCTCTCCATGATTGCATCTTCATCCATTTCAAGAAGATGTTTCTCCATGGTGTATGAGATCGCAGGATATAAGTTTTTCCCATCCATATTGGCAATGAGAATCGCCTATTGGGCCAATCCATGATGGCTCCTGCAGTGGCTAAGAATGGCCATCCCAAGATGAGAGGTGCAACTTCTTCTTGGCGAGTGTTGACTATGTAGAAGTCTACCGCGATTCCACAATCGCCAATGATGACCGGGAGATCAAGACGTAGCCCTCTTGCTTTGACTGAAGTTTGGTTAGCAATTCTGATCTTCACCCTCGTTGATTAGGCGTATCTAAGTCTCAGCTTGCAAGCTAGCTCCTTAGACAGTATGCTAACAATGGAGCTGGGATCACTTAGTGCATCCTTGATTTCAATTCTCTTGATGGAGCACGTGATAGAGAATTGTTCCTGGTCTCAAATTTCGTTCAAACTTCGAGCTTCTTTGCCCACTCTTACAAGTTCGTAGAGATCAAGTATCTCTTGCACAGTCTCGTCACTTTCACAAAAGTAATACCCAATCAAATGCTCTTTCCAAACCGCAGTGAAAGTAGTTTCCGGGGGAAGATTGCCCACTACTTTGTTGAATTCTGCGATATCTTCTCTGCTGACCAGGTCACGAACCTTCTCGATCCTCTTGTATCTATAAATGTCGACGACCCTAGCGGCAGCAGTCTAGAATCTCGCTTGCATAAAATGGCGCCTGATGTTGTCCACGTCTTCATTGCTATTCTTGAAGCATTCCTTCAGGTCTTTCTTTCTCCATGCTTCATCGAAACCAATATACATTGGAATCTTCCTGACCTTCTTATGGAACTCGATCAATCTTTCCCTTTTTTATGCAGTCCCAGAACCGTGATTCTTTCTGCATCCTCTCATTGTTTGATCGGCAGACTAAAGTGTCATCTTCTGACGGTTCCGGAGATGATTCTCTAGAGTTGTGAGATGAGAACGTTTGGCATGGTCGATGATTCGGATAGTCGAACCTGCCATGGGCGTGCTTTGCTTTAGGAACATCATCATTCTTTCCTTCGAAGTGGGTGATAGCTTGCAAGGTGCAAAGATAATATGCCTGAGCTTCTCGTTCGACGGATGATTTGGTGTGGCCGGTGTGGTGTCTTCCTCGCTTGAAGAGTCAGAGGTCTCTTTGTTCCTCCCTGGCGAGAAGTTCACGAGCCTCTTGAAAGGGGGCAGCAGTTCGATGAGATTTTGTTGATCCTTGGCGAGTCTTTCGAATATGTCGCCGTTTCTTTTAAATTACGCGGTGATGCTTTCAATTGCTCTGCTGTGGCTGCTGGCTTGGCTCTTGATCGCGAGGCGTCCTTCTCTCGCCTCCTCTATGTATCTCATGAGGTGAGCTTTGACTACATCAATAGCTTCCTTAGTTTCTTCGAGCTTGCAGCCATACCCTCAAATTCTTCGCTTGATCTGAGTTAGGTAGTAATCATGGCAACCTAATCCTTCTTCCATCTCTAGCAACTTGTTTCGGTCCTTTGAAGCTTGGGTTTCAAGTTTTCTGACCTGATTGCACCTTGTGAGACACCTCAGCTTGCATTGAATCGATCCGAGAGTGAAAGAACTTCTCAGAGTTAGGTATGCGGTCCATGACGACTTTCATCAGCTCCATGATCTGGTCCAATCATTGATGCATGAGAGAAGGCGTGGTCTTCTGATCGTGGTGAGGAAGGACATAAATTTGGTGATGAGAACTCTCGTTTCCATCTTTCGTTATGGGCGTGGGTTCTTCCTGCGGTCTAGGCGTGAAGAGCTCGTGTGGCAGCAACATCGAAGGTGGTCTCCGAGAAGTGTGCAGAGATTCTGCAAGTGGGCGTGTGTTTGGAGGGATACAAGGGTCGATCCTTGCGTTCTACATCGTCTGGAAGTTCCTGAAACTCATAGAAAGAAATCTAGAAGTCAGAGAAAAAGAATGTCTTTGAGTTGTGATCCCGACCTTTGCTTTGGACAGCGGAACGCAGCTTCCCCGGCAACGGCGCCAAAAACATGATGGGGTCGAAATTAGCATTCTGAAATCGAATTGCTTCATAGGGACTCGTCGAGTTTTAAATTTGTAAGACCCTAAGATGCAAATGCACAACGTGCGTTGTAGTACTTAGGGTATCGATCCACATGGAGGAGGTCAACTGCAAAACAGAAAATCAGGACAACCAAAGACACAGAGAATTGGGGATTTGAGGTTTGTGTCATGGTTTCTGTAGAAAAGAAAGAAAGGCAGCCACGTCTTATATAGAGAAGGGTGTCGGCCAACTTTATAACCAATGGGAAAAGGAAAATCGACTTCAAGACTTGTAAAAAAAAAATCAGGTGAGCAATGTAGAAAAAGTAAATATAAGCAGATAGGGGAAACACGTTGGGGATATTTTCGGGATTTCTATGGGGTTCTAACTAGGGCTGTTAAATCTGAATATCGGTTCGGTTTCGTTTCGGTTTTCTCGGTTTTTTGGTTTTTCGATTAGTAAAAAATAGTTACCGTTTTAAAACCATATCTAGTTTGATTTGGTTCGGTTTGGATATCTTTGATTTTTGCTTTATTCGGTTTTAAAATAAAAACAAAAAAAATTGTTTGGTATAACGTAGATTTCAGCTTTTTGTATAGAAAATTAAAAATATTAAAGAAACCCAGTTGATTATGAAACATAGAATCATAAAAAGGGAAAATTATGGTTTAAACTTGTTTCGACTCTTCTCGTTCTCTTCCAAAGAAATTCCATTTTACAAATTTACAATGATACAATCAAATAATATAATTAGCAAGACATACCCTCAAGCGAATTGTAAAAGAAGACTATCGCCAAGATCAATAATGGTATTACTATTATAGAAGAGATGATACTTTGACGGCGCCTAAAAAATAAAGAGGAGTTCAGAGTTTTTTTTTCATTTTTAACAATTTAAAACAATAAGTTTTCAGGGTTACATAATTTACATACTTAGTCTATAGTATATACTATTATATTATACTTTAAAATTAATCAGGTTTTTTCGGTTTTATCAGTTCATATCCAAACCATATCCGGATCCTTCGGTTTTAAAATTATCACATCCGTACGGTTAATATGGTATATACGAAATCTAACCATATGTTCTATTTCGGTTTGGTTCAGTTCGGTTTTACTGAATTGAACAGCCCTGGTTCTAACTAGAAAATAAACACACATCGGTTCAGACAAACGAGACTAGGCGAGCTTCCCTAAACTGGAATCACTGGTGTACGATCTAACTCTTTCAAGCTAGACCGACTATGTTCTGCAAAATTCGCAGGTATACGTTAGTATCCTACGTCCTAAACAAACACACAATATAGTTCAGGTTCATAAACGCTCACGTTCCCTTCATAGATATGCGTTAGCATCCCGGAGGTTTTCGCTCAGTCAAACTAGGTTCGGATGTGAAATTCAACACGTTAGCAGTTCTCAACAATCTTAAAATGAGACTCTAGTTCATGACGCTAGATTCATGCAATAAGAACAAGTTTGAGCCGAAAGAAAATCCTAATCTACGGTCTAAACAATCGATGCAGCCAGTTTAAGAAGAGTTAATGAAATTCCCCATAGATATCGTTAAAGAACACCCAACGAAAATAAACTACTCAGACATAGAGAAGGAGTAGAAATCGAGATTGATGAATGCATACTTGTATAAATCGACAGAAAGTAAAGAGGGATCAAGAAGAAATCAATCTCCCTCGAAGAACAAAGTGAAACCGTGAAAAGAGATTCGCGACCACCCGGAAGAGATGCTAAAAGTTGTGTAACGAAAAGAGTGATTTCATAATGTTAAGAAAAACCCTAAACATCGAGTATATATAGGTCTTCAAGTCCCCTTGGGCGTCATTTAGATCTTGGCATGCATAAGACGGCTGTAAGTTTAAGTTGGGCTTCAAATGGGCTCGGGAATCGCTAAGTGTCTGGCCGCACGAGTGAGTGGCCGTGGCGCGGCCACTGGTCTTCTGGCTAAGCCGTGGCGCGGCCAGCTTGCTCTTCTGGATGCTTGACATACCTTCTTGCTTCCTTCATAACTTGAGATCCAACTGTGGGATTGAACTCAAACCACTTCGAGGTGACAGACAACTGATACCTTGTCTCCAAATATGAGCTTGATCTTGTGGTGGGAAGGTCCTCATCTGATGTTGAACTTATGCTTTTGAGCACTTTTCCCGGAAATGTCTATTTTTCTCCAAAATATGCGTCTTTTGCTAAGATTATCTGAAAAGAGTTTTGAACAACCAAATACTCGAAATCTAGTGTTTATGCACTAAAACCTTAGTGATATGCTTATTAAAGCACTCACTTATGATAGTAAAAACGGGTAAAATATGCATGTTATCACACGAAACGAGAAAATGACTTTAAAAAAAAAAGAAACGAGTACGTGTTGATCGTATATATATAAAGCTAAACATTATATTATATTTATAAATGATTATAAAAAATACAAATTTAATTGATATATTTTACATAATTTAACTTAGTCAATATAAAATATTCAAAACTCCATTTTGATCCTCAATGTTTTTTAACTTTATCAAATAAAATTACTTATAATTCTTTGTAGGCGAAAGAAAGATCATACAACTCAACCTTTTCGAGTTAATCTCATTCATCTTATCCATTTATTCACTTCTGATATCTGATCTCACATTAAGCTTTTAAAACGGAAACGCAAGCATCCAACACATTTTAAAAATAATATTTTTGAAATTGTTATAGAAGAAAGATTCCAAAAGCTTTCAATCCGATTTTGAAACGGACAGACTTCAAAGCTTCCTGGTATATAGTTTGTAACAATGACAATTATTATTTTGGTGTCTAACACTCCAAAGTTATCTTTGCTATTATGCATTGGACCTTCAAACGATTCACACTCTCCTTATCATCACCACATGGTTGAGACAGGTTTTATCAACTCTCTCACATGTCTTCGCACACTCGTGTGGCTTCTGACTTAAACAACTCACAATTATGAGAGCTCTTGAACATGGTAGTTACGGTTGTATCCACAGACAAACAAACTCATTTATATTCGTCTCAAGCTATGAGAGCCATGATTAGTAACAGTCGACCAACCCTGAAGTGCATCAGCCAACATTTCAGAGATATTTGCCTCTTGAACTCTTCTTTCAATGAGACAACCTAAGGAAGACAATAATTGAATTTGTGGAAGAAGACCATGGAGAAGCAACATGACATTCTGCTTCTGGAAACTGTAACACAGACACTTCTGTGAAATCAACCCACAGAGGAAGCAACGACAGGTCAGGACAGCTGGATTACTATTCTAATCAAAATCTATCTAATTTGATCTCTTTAACGAAGTTGTTAACTACAAACTTCATTTAGGCGTACTTTGTATACATAGTTTCGATGCTCAGCTGCAAAAATCGTTTGAAGCGGTTCTTCCATAGGTACGTAGAGTTAAGAGTATAACCTCTTCTACCTGCAACTCTCAAGGTAGAGGCAATGCACATAGTCATCACGGGAGCCAACAAAAATCCGGCCACCGATCATCACTGGTGAAGAGAAAATGTCTGCCTGCAACTCCAACCTCGCGATTTCTCCTACTTCTGGTTCTTGTGAGTCTCTACTGAGATTGAGTCTCACACGAAGGACATGGACTCTTCCCGAGCTTGAGCATACAGACACCAGCCTGGAAAATACATGGAAACACAAGGAGGAAGGCATCATCATACCTCCTTGATAATTAAATACATTCATATGTGCCTATTCTTGTTCATACCTGTCCGAAGCAAGAAGTCGTTGTGACTCAAAATGCAGATTCTCATCGATGTATGCAGATGCTGTGATCGGGCCCCCGATATTGTGTTCCCACAGAAGACACCCGGATTCCTAGAGCAAAATTCCACAAAACAGACTCAGGATACTGAAGTTTTGAGACGAGTACCACAACAACTGATACTCATGAACCTATCAATGTCTTTGTGGTCCCAAAAATCAACCTAATATAAAAATGTTTAGTACAAAACTAAATCTGACTTCTCCACTGATTTAGCTACATATTCAAGAATTACTTTAGTGCATGATAAACTTGTACTTGCTTGCAATAAGGTTTCAGTAGTTCAAAACAAAAGCACATCTCACAAAATATATTACTGTAGACAGCAATAAGTACTATACACTACCCATGTCCAAGGGATATAAGAAAGTACCGGCTCTAGTGAATAAACAGTTCCATTTCTACAGCATACGAGCACCTGCAGCAAATTAGACGTTTAATCAGCCTTAGCCAGAAACCTCTACGCAAAAGGAGAGCAGATACTCAGGAAGAAAATGATGCAAAAAGAATTTTCCGATGGAACGACAAAGAATACCTGAGAAGGAAGCACATGTGACATGCAAGCCCCAGCAAATATTGGCCCACCAGTTCTATACTGCATCGACGTAATAACAGAGTAGTTTGAGCACTGTGAGATAATCAAACTGACAGGAACAAAAGATGCTGAAAGCCCCTTTTGAGTAGATATATAATTATCATTATTCTGTAACTAATAAATAGTCGTAAGAATCAGGGGACCCTATGTGGACTTTACGATATTTTTCAAATGCACTGAGATTATATCATACACATACCCTCCAAATAATAGTTCCAGACGGACTCATTGCCACAACTTGGCCATCAACTAGGCAGCAAATCACTGTAACAGAAAATAGAGAATAACAAAGATGCTGAAATCAAGGAAACAGAAATAAAATCGAAAAAAAAATAAAGGAAAAAATACTGCTTCGGCTTGTCGGGCTAATGGTTAGGGAACCAAAAACCGGTGCCTCTAGTTCAAGTACCCACAAGGTGTGGAATGGTGAATCCTGCATTTGCAAGTTAACCGGAATATTAATATTTACAAAACAAATCCCACTCTGGAGCCATGTAAGACGTAATGGAGATCAGTAGAGCTAAACATCTTTATAGAGTAAGGCAGACCCTGCAGGACACAATTTTGGCCCAAATCTTTGGTAGTGAGCCATTACTTCCAAGGACTATTCTACTTAAGTTACGTCGAGCAAAAAAATCTACATTCTAGATCTGACCTGCCCTATTCATATCATACCAGCTAACTGAAATACAAAAAAATGAGGCAAAGAAATTCATAAGTTCAACAAATCTTCAGTTTTAAATGGAATACAAAAGATATACAAGCACCAACACATATGGCTTTAAGAATATGGATTAAAAGGCCCATACCTCTATTGACACAGCTATCACACGACCACTTGTAGAAGCCACGTAAAGTGATCTATGACCCTGGGTGAAGCATCAAAGATGAATCAGGTGATATCAAGAAAACTCCAGTAATAAAAAAACTTCGACCACAGATGACGAGCTTTTAGATTTAAACAAGCAACTATGCATAAGTGGATAGAGTAGTTAAAGCCTCACCTCATCAATTATAGGTGAAGCAAATATGCTTCCACCACACTGCAGCTTATAAACAAAGCTTTGGCTCCTATAGTCAAGGGCATAAAGATTATGGTCATGTGATCCGCACCTGCATGAATATTGCAAAACTAAGCTTGGGGGTTGGTGACTTTACAACAGCTTTGGGCAAAGTATAGTCTACAGAATGAAAGAACTTTTAAGTAAACAGACAGGGAGCTAAAACAGTAAAAAATTTTACTTCAGTCGCTGGTCCTAATTACTCTCTTCAAAATCCTTTGTTAGTTGCTATATATTTTAACTAAGGTCAAATCCCTTCACAGACCTAGTTCATATTGGTCGTCATTACAATGTTCAAGAACCTAATGAATTCTTCAATTCTCTATGAGAAACAATGTACATGGATCTAATCACATCAGGCTATAATCAGTTCAATGGAATGGCAACCATATAATCCACCATTGATAAGCATGACTGTATGAATGGAAGATCCACTCCAGCGAATAAAGATTAGAAAGAAATTCAAATTGTGGAATAATATTTTGACTATGATCACAGAACAACGGTCCTTAAATTAAGTACATTGACTAGGTGGATATGATAACATAAAAAGTCATCACAGTATTACCATATCAGTTGTGAAGATGTGTCCACAACAGGTTGGCACTTTATCTTCATCGGAAAAAGAAAAGAAATTGTAAGTCAGCTAGCTATCTGAGAACAAATAGAGCACGTATATGACACAGAAATTAAAGCTGCAATAATGTAAACAAACAGAGTACAAATCTTGATCAATCAATTTTCCTTCAGGTCATACCTCACCACATGCTTGAAATGTCCAACATAAGCTTCCAGTAGAGAAATCTAAGAAATATAATTTTCCTTTGTAGCATCCAATAACGACCTAGCATTGGAGATGTCCCTAAAACTATTCAAATAAATTAGAAAGGAAACAATGAGCTACACAAATTAATGAGAAGGCTAACCTGAGAAAAATCACCAACTACCATGGCTGAACCTTCGATCCTTCCTTCTAGAACAGTCTCCCAACAAATAGAACCCCTATTTAGCACAGTAAAGTGTATCATTTGTTAAGAGTCCCGCCTAATTCCTTACAAAATTTAAACCCAATCCCCTTATTTTATCTTAGATCCAAATCCAATAATCAGTAGTTCAAGAAAAATTTAACACTTCATATGCTAGATACAGAAGATTAACAAAGATGCATACCTTTTCGCGTCGATGCAGAAAAATTTACGTGAATGAGACCCAATAAATACATAAGTTTTTGAATGCTTCAACACAACTAGGGGCGAGGCATCTACACAAGACTCCATATGAACTTTCCATAACTCTCGCATAGAGACCATTTGGTTCCTTGGAAACTCTACCGACCAGATTTCTTGGTTTCCCTTTTCAGTACTACATGAGTTTGGATAATGTACCCTGTTGCACCGACTGAATGCACATTGTATTTGGGAAAATCCTGAATCCCATGATTTTGTATCTTTCATTATTTCGGAAGAAAACTGTTCTGATTCAATTTTCAATCGCTTTGCAGAGATGTTCTTCTCGCACTGAATTCTTAAAGGTGTTGGATCTAGTGTAACACCAGAATGAAGTGGAATAGTTCTACTAACAAACTCGTTACCATTCTGACTCTCTCTCTCGTGGTCTAGCTTCGGAGTGGTGTTGTGTTGCATATCTTCTCTTAACTGTCCTTCCTTCTCTGACAGACAGATCAAAAGCTTAGATGGACTTCGAAATTGGTAAATCAATCTCATATCAATACCAAGAATATGAGAAAGATGCGCTGCGGCTAAAGAGTCTCCACCAATCGTAAAGAAATCATCATCGTCTGTAACTTCTTTGACCAGTAATGCATCACAAATGGCCTATATCAAAAGTTCGAGAAATGCTTTAACTCCTCTTGTCTGGTCAATTAGATTATGCAGATAAAAAGTTAATAAACAAAGTTCTCTACATTTTTTCGTAAGCATAATCACTCAAACAAATTTTAAGATTCTAAGCTGATCTGTTCCTGAAGAATTTTATAATCAGTATGCCAACAAATATTTGCATTTGCTTTTATTTTCCTTGCACCTCATGTTCTCTAGTCCCTGTTCCTTTCGTCGAGGCTCAACATTATGATAGAAAATCTGACAGAAAAAATACCCTTAAACGCCCCTAAATCGTCAACTTTCTTATCAAATTCCTCTGCACAACTCTAGTCTCTTCCCGTTTGAACTATATTTCCCACCCAGAATGGCAACCCTCCAAAGGTCACCCAAAGAAAGTTAAGGGAGAAAGAGCAATCAGATACCAAAAAGGCTTACACATAAGAAGAAAATAAAACACAGCATGGAAACTGTCTGACCTTTTTAATAGTTTCCAATAAACTATTGGTTCCATTGCTATGCATCATATCTTGAGCATGGGTTCTAGGACCTTTCGACCTTGCTAGTGCTTCATAATCAACTTTTCCACTTGAAGTACTTGGCAAAGACTCCACCAAAACAAAATGGTTAGGAATCATCACCGGAGGAAGTTTTTGGCTCATCCAATTTCTGACGGAGTATATGATACCTTCATCGGACTTGGTTTCCTTGTTCAGTACTAAAAAGGCCTCAAGTGAAGCAAGCTCTGTCTGATCTCTGTTAAGTAGAACAACAGCTTCAGAAACATCTGGATTTAGTTCTAGAGTTGTTTCAATCTCTTCAAGGGCAATGCGCTGTCCATTGAGTTTAACAGTTCGATCCCTTCTCCCAATAAAAATCAAATCACCGCTAGAAAGCTTTCGGCCATAATCACCAGTTCTATAATAAAGCTGACTTCCACAATCATTGGTTAAATGATTACAGAGTGAGTTATTATGTAGCTTCACGTAGCTTTGGGACTCTATCGAGGAATGCAGGTATCCTTGCGAAAGACAGAGACCACCAACACATATTTCTCCCTCATAAGGTTTATCTTCGTCACCAAGAAGTACAACTTTGCAATTGGATATTGGCTTGCCAATGGGAACACTACCAATCTTCTCGGTCTTCAAGAGTTTTGGCAACCCACTGCAGTCAAAATAAGTGCAGTCCCCCGATACCTAAACAAAACAAAAGGCTAATTGATACAAATTCAATTTTTACGAACTGCTGCATAAGTTAAGAGAATGCAGAAAGGATATAATCACAACTCTGACCAGCTACAACAAGCTAGACTCAGCTTAAGTATCAAACAAGCGAAACTAGGAAATCTTCAAGTTATCAACATCATTCAAATCAAAAGCAGTGCGTAGTTATTAAAATCTTTCAAACTATAAACACATGCCCGTACCAACTAGCTGACACTGCTACTGACTTTTGAAATACACCAGCTTAAGAAGATTTCTTGAGATTAAATCATAATACGCATATTTTTCTCACCTCTGTACTCCCATAAAGATTCAGAAAACGTGTTTGAGGAAGTAGGTTGTGAAGTGAATCCCACAGGCTCACAGGAAAGGGTTCGCCACTTAAAATTACCAGCTTCAGGCAATTTTGGAGCTTATTGAATCCACGATGTTGTAAAGTAGGAAGAATAGCTCTGATCATCGATGGGACAGCAAGGAGCCTACTGATAGAATATGCCTATAGAGATGGATAAAGTTTCCCGACCATTACTCAAATGGAAAGTAAAAGTAATACAATGAAAGATAAATCACTTTTCCTATAATGACAGGAACCTTAACTTAAGCAACCAACAAAAGAGGCTAGATCTGCTCTTCATCATGACTTAATGATTTACTTCATTCATGCTCCAATTAAAAAATCTATGCGGTTCTTGAAGATAAATCATAAGTAGATTGAAGTTCAAAAAAAGAAACTAGAAAACTATCATTAAGCAACATGGCATCCAATGGATTTATCAAAACAAAAATAAGATATGATACAGTAGCACTTTATGCATTGTTTATTGTTCTAAGTTACGTATTTGATCCCCAAACATATGCAGCCTAGTGAAAGTTATCCTTAAAACCATTTTCCCAATTTGAAAATGGATATATGAAAGCAATCAAGAACAGAAAAACGAGAAACGACTCAGGAACATCTAAAAAGAATTGCCAACAAATACTTTGCTTAGGAAAAAAAATTCAGGGACCTCAACAGCATTACATCTACAGAAGCTGGTTTTTTTTTTTTCCGAACTATAAAAACCATAACCCTTACCTCCAGAAAATCGAGGATGGATATCATATTCTCTTTGAGGTAAGTAAATGGAGGGGTGACTAATGGGG
This sequence comes from Alliaria petiolata, assembly GCA_020283515.1. NCBI lineage: Eukaryota > Viridiplantae > Streptophyta > Magnoliopsida > Brassicales > Brassicaceae > Alliaria > Alliaria petiolata. The sequence continues at coordinate 11,685,421 of JAHZTW010000001.1, read as the reverse complement.
TGGAATTCAGAATAGCACCAAGAAACTCCTGCAGATGATCAATAAATCCAACTGAAGTCTTGAATGCCAATTGCTGCTCTCCAACAACAGGATAGTGCTCTTGCATCCACAGGAAGCAATTTAAAAGTCCTTGAGAGATCAAAGAACAGGAGTTTCAGATGCTACCACTTTGAATGAAAAAGAAGAAAACAAAGGACGGAAATTATAGATGAATTCATTTAAATTAGTTACAAAGAAAATTTATCAGTCATTAGCTATTACTGGTGTTAAGCTCTAAAATAAACCGTATAAAAAAAAAGAACATAATTTATAGAATGATCAAATGAGAAGATTGAAATACGTAAAACAGCTACGGGACAACTTTTGGTAAACTATAATGTAGAAGAAAGCTACAGACATCTATTCCAATGAATATCCCAAAGGTCAAAGTTTGATGCAATTTCAGAGAGTTATGGCTCTCATGTTTACAGAGAACAATCAATAATCTAACATTACATGCTATATTTACTCAGAGCGAGAAGGTACATTCTCATATAAATTTGCACCCGTTTCAATGTCAAACTTGTGATCTATTGATAAATGCTGAATGCTATAAGCAAATCCTTTTCTGGAAGGAATTATTCAGAAAGAGAAAAAAGAGAGAGAGAAGCAGAGAACACTGATAAGACTTTCAAATTTCTAACAGTTTATTTGCAATTACAAAAGAAGCAGAAACAGTTTCAAACAGTTGTATCAAGAAAAGAAAAAAAACAGCCTAACCTTGCTCAGTGCCACATACTCCTTTTGGCTTCCCAGTAGATCCTGAAGTGTACATCAGATAACAAAATTTCCTTTGCTTTTTTTTCTTACAAGGCCAAACAAAGCTTAAGCGACTAGCTTCCACACTCAATCTTTCACTCATCGAAAAGAATAACATAGGGCAGACGACGCTTTCGACAAGCCAATGTGATCTCTCGAACGGCTTACACCCGAATTGGTCGAAAGAAGAGCCACAAGCAATGACAAGAGCAACATTTGAAGAGGAGATAATAGACAAAACCCTTTCTCTTGGCCATGAAATATCTAAAGGTAAAAAGGCTTCTCCACATCTCATAACAGAAAGCACACTGATTATGTATTCAACTGAAGGTGGCATATATAAAGCCAATACCTTTGGCATATAAACATCTGCATCAGCCTCGGAGTCAAGTTTCTCTGCAATGTCAAATGATTTAAACTTTATGAGATGGGTAAAGAGAAATTGTTGCTATTATACTCATATAACCTTAAAAAGAGCTAAAAAGGGTAACCTTGAAATCGCGGTCTGATGAGATAAGGATCATCTGAACGAGTATCATCGAGAATACGACGGAGACGAGAGCTCAGGGAATCGATAGATGACGATACCTCGCCGAACGTGAAACACTTGTCTCCGTCGTAAACAGGCGGTGTGCACGACGGAGGATCACAAGGTTCAGCTGATTCAGATTCTGATTCCGATTCCGGCTTAATCCTCGCCGCCCAGCCCGAGGCATGAATCGCCGCTATTTTATCAGGGTTTATGGAGACTGCATCGACGAATTCGTGAGAAATGCAGCAATTTCTACGCTTCTGAGACTTGATTCGGCTGCTTTCAGCCATCTTCTCCCAGGAACAGCAGAAATTTTGAGTCGCCACTCTCTTACTTCAACATTCAAATGATCAGAACGCTTCTTCTACAGTGGAGGAGTCCCTGAGAAGAAGCTGCATAAACGTAAACAAGACATTATGAGGCCCACGTAGGCCCATATTTTAATCTCTAAATCCTCCTGCAACTAATTTGGGATGCGTGGGTTTTTTTTTTTTTACCATCTTCTTAGAGCATTCCTAGAAAAAACGGCCAATCCATACCCGAACTTATAAAAGTGTAACCAATTAGAATATGAATAATTTTGATATACTAATAAGTAGAATCAATGGCTGAAATGCCACTTTTTGTGAAAAAAAAAAATTTCGTATGTCATGGCTATGTTTCACAATTTTTTTTAATTTTCTTTTAAAGCCAAAATACAAGAAATCCCTTTTATATCCTTAATGAATCAAAGAAATTACACAATTCAACCAAAGGTATCCAACAAAACCCATCAACCCAAACTAAATGTGGATCATAAAATCAGGTCCCCTCATCGTCTTTTCATTCTAGAAAGAGAGAGAGATTTTGTGTTTCCATTAATTCCAAAAGGAGATGCTGCTGATCCAGGTCGATTGGGTGATTCCGAATCGAAATTGGGTGATTTCAAATCGAAATTGGGTGTTGCAGCTGTTGATGTGTCTGTGATCCGTTTTCCATTGAATACTCGTGGTGTACTCGGACGAGCTTGTTCCAGCTCTAGTCGAGTTCGACTCTCGGATCAAGCGTCCAGAGATCGGGCACGAATCGTTGGTATTGCTGCTGGTGCTTGTCACAATCTCACCGTCTCATGTGGTTTCTTGTATTCATATGTATAAATTCACTTTTCTACTAGCGTCTGCTGCTGATTTGATCAAAATAATTTTTATTTGAAAAATAGGTGACTCTAATGATCAAAAGATTTTGTTTTATAAGATTATCTCCCCTTTTTATATATCCATGACCTTATATTTGTGAATTGAAAATTATGCTTAGTTTGTATATGATACAAATGATGGTGATGGCGATAATGTTTAAGCTTAATTAATTTTATGCTCTTGTGAGGTTCTTCTTTTGGATGTGTCAATTTCTTAATATTGTTATCGAAAGGGCTTGTGAGTTTAGTTTATAAGGATCATGGACTCCAAATACGAACATAACCTTGTTCAGGTATATTTTTATGAATCTGATATGACATGGATCTGTATTGACCATTCTCTTGTCTTTTGTGTCTTTTGTCTTGCAAGCTTTTGGCAGATAATGGCACGGTTTTGGTGTTGGGGTTATAACATTTGTATTTTCTATATGAACATGTCTAGGTTGATATGATTTTTTATCACTGCATAATTTTTGTTCTGATCTCTGCATTAGCTGCTACAATCCATAATGGTAGTCGATAATGGCGGTTTAGTCACTTATTCCTGAATGTTTTTTTGTAGACATTGCATGAGCAAAACAAATCAGGAATGTTAAAGAAGAAGCCGGAGCTCATAGATCAGTTGAAAAAGAGTCGCAGAAGAAGAAGACTTGCTAATACTGTCACAATAAACTCGATTTATGAGAAGATTTTTTTGGCCATGAACCGCGTTTTGGAAGTTGTTATTATCAAGGAAATTGCAAATTCTCTAGGTGTGATCTTTTTTTAGTATTTGTACAACTTAGGTATTTTAGGACAACTGTAACATTTATGTACAATTATGTGTTTATTAAGTACAATTGGATCGCTTGGAAACAACTGAGACCATTTCGGTACAAATGAAATTATTTGGTACTACTATGTGTTTATTAGGTACAACTAGGTGTATTACAAATAACTGAGCTTTGAAATGATCGCTTGGTACAACTGAGCTTTAAAATTAATTAAAATAGTAGGCAAAAATGAATAAAAAACACGTATTTAAAAAATGGCGCCGTCAAAAATCAGAAAAAAAAATAAATTAAAAAAACCACGTCTTTAAAAATTGGCACCGTCAAAAACCACATCTGAAAAAACAATTAAAAATTGGTCAAATAGTTGTATTCAAGCTATTAGTTGTACTAAATTGCACACAGTTGTATTTTGACACTTTTCACGTTTATTTAGTTGAACACTGATTTAAATTAATTTTTTGTAGTTGTACTTACGATAGTAGCTAATTAAAATATATTTACTATGATTTCATATAATAACATGTGTTAAGAAAAAAAAAACTCATGTGGCACATGGTGCCGCCAAAAACCACATGTGAAAAAAATAATTAAAAATTGGTCAAATAGTTGTACTCAAGTTATTAGTTGTACTAAACTGCACACAGTTGTATTTTGACACTTTTCACGTTTAATTAGTTGAACCATGATTTAAATTAAATTTTTGTAGTTGTACTTACCATAGTAGTTAATTAAAATACATTTACTATGTTTTCATATAATAACTTGTGTTAAAATATGTTGTTTGTTTGTTTCACATAACGATGAGGTTAGTATTTACACATTAACCATATAAGTGTACGATAGTTTAAGTAAAAATAAGATGGTATGTATCTAGTGACCAAAATTTTTTTTATAGACTAATTTAGATGTCTCATAAAACAATATGAATTTATTATTTACTGTATGAAATAAATATTGGATTAATACTCTTGTTTTGTGATTTTTTTTTTTTGATAATGCAGTTATACTTAGTTGTACCACACATCGAATTAGTTAAACCTAGTTGTATCATGATAAAAAAAATAACATAGATGAGTTACAAATACAAACATTTACATCTTTTATCCAAATTTATACTAAAATATATTGTTTGTTTGAAAGCATCTTGCCAATAACATCGAATAAGTTAACTCCTCTGTGGATGATGCTTTTAACGATAAACCGTAGATGTGATCTTCTCTTTCAATCCATTGATACTCTTCTTTGGTCTTTGAATAATATTCTCTATAATCAAAATGTTTGTTTTGTGGAACGGTTGCTGCTCATTGTTTTCTGCAAACAGAATAAAAAACTCAATCGACAGTTAAACTCATTTGTACAATTGTCCACTGTATCTCAATTTTACCATTTGTACCAGTTGTACCAATTGTGAGTTGTCATATTTCTCTTAGTTGTACCATTTGTACCAGTTGTCTTATATCTCTTAGTTGTACCATTTGTACCAGCTCTACTATATCTGTAGATTTGGGGATTTCAAATCTGAATCTACCTAAGAATTACTATGAATCAACAACTACAATCGATTAATTATTGATGCAAAAGCTTAATTGATCCAGAAAACATGGTTCCCAGTCCAATTCGCATACCAAAAGAATCAATTTTCAAATCAAATCTCTAAATTGTGAAATCCCTAAATAACACCATAACTTAGAGACAAGAGAAAAAACTCATCTCTGTGTTGAAGCTTTAGCAAGGCGGAGGAGAGAAGAGGTAGGAACAAAAAAAACGATTGCAGAAGGAGGAGGAGACGGAGGTGACGACCAGCGAGATGAGATTGAGCTTGGGTAAAGAGGAAGAGGCGAGGGTCGGGTCACGAACAATTTGATTATATTTTTTATTTATTTTTTTATTTATTTTTCATTTTATTTTAATAATTATATGAAATTGATTTTTAATAAATTTATTTTAATCAATTCATTAAGGGTAAACTTGGTATATCACATTATAAGTGGCATTAGATCATTCGATGGTATGATAGATCATGTTTTGAAAAATAGTGGCATATGAGCCTCTCGCTCTAATAAGTAAGAACAATGGCTGAAATGCCACTTTGGCTGAAAAAGAGATCTCATTTGCCACTTTCTAATAAATCAATATCTCAACCATTTATTGATGAAGATATCGACCCAACCGAGACCCTAGAGCAAGTACCGGTGGTAAAACTTCACCAATAACATGATCTAAGACCAGGAGACTTAGAAAAGGGTCCAATGCAGCTGTTGAGACTCTTCTGAACACAATGGAACTAGGAAACACGTTCAAAACCCCACCACCACAAAACAACCTCAAGAAAAGCCACAACGCACCCGAAATGGACATATTGGAGGATTTTGCTAGGTTGAACCTCAAAGAAGACTAGCCTCGTACAAACCAAGGTAAGTCTGCTTACTTGACAGAAAATGGAGTTCAAAACACCAAGAATCTCGTGGAGATCACATCTGAGCCTCAAGATACCGCGAAAACAAGTTTTGAAGCTGATATAGAGCAAATAGAGCAAGGAGACGTTTTGGGAGCTAACCACCAGGAAACACTTGAGGACTTCTACCATCTCGACTTCACTGGACCTCAAGAAGATGGAATCACCCAAAAGCCTGCATGGACCGCCCCAGAACCGAGCTCAACCGCGATAAAAGCATTTCAGACCATTGCGCACCAAAACCAGGTATATTCAATTTATACAATCGGTGCAAGTATGATGACTTGTCTTTGTGGTACTTAGCACGTCCAAGAGTCCCAAGATCGAGCCCCAGAAGAAGGCCACACAGAATAGGCTTAGTTTTTTTTTTATGTATTTTGCCTTTTTGGGTTTTGTTAGTTTGCTAGGCTTTATGTTGTCGTTTTGGTTTAAGTTTTCAGCCTTAGGGCTAGCTGACGAGCTGTTTATAAAGCTCCACTGCAGCAGTTGTAATTTGGTTACCTTTTGATTATCAATAAAGATGAACTTTCGTCTAAACTCAAGCAGCCGCCACTTTTCTTGAACCTTTGCTTGTGCTCTTGTGTGTGCGATTCATCAAGGCCGAGTGTTTGTGCAGTATCAGAGATCCCTCTATGGTTCCATTCGATCCACCCTCACTTCCCCTTTAATCGTCCAACAAGAGAGAGCGTGAAATGCAGCTTGTTTGACCCCATCTCGGCTCAAGTCTTGTGAAAACAAGCCTTGTTCTATCATCTCCACCCACTGATCTATAAGAGAGAGCATGAAAGGCAGCTTATAGATCTTATCTTCCGCCTGCCAAAGACTAATACACTGAGTCTTATATCATCTGGTATCAGAGCCAAAGGTTCCACCTTTGGTTTTTCTTACATTATCCTTTTCGATTCATTCATATTTGTTTCTGTTTTGCTTTGTGTTTCTGCTTTGTTTCATCATCAGAAAACTCATAAAATCGTGCTTGCTTGTTTCATTAGGCTTTTTAGTTTCTGCTTAATTATAAAAGAAAAATCCCAAAAGAATTGAATCTGTTTTACTTGTTTGTTTCGTTCATTTGCTTTCATTAAACCCTAAAACCCATAAAAAGTTGCCCCTTTGTTAAGTTGTTAGTTTTTATTGTTTTTGTTGCATTAGAACCGATTCTTAAGTCTTATAGTCATAAGAGTTTGTTTTTGCTTGCCTTTGTTTTGTTTTGATAATTCTAAAAAGCCATTAGTAGTTTGTTTGAAAGTTGATGCTGTTTAATTAGTTCTGTTTAAGCAATTGGTGCATCCGCTTTTGTTGTTTGAGTTTTGTTTGCTGTGGTGCTTGGACCTGTTTGTTAAGTCTTGCAAGGTTTTATAAATACTACAAGCGCCATGACTGATGGAGAAGGGGTTCATCAAGACGCCATGTTACAAATGATAGCAGCCTTGAGAGAGGAGCTAAGAAACATGGGTGAGCAAATGGGCACTATGCGTCAAGAGTTTGGTGGATTGACCGTATGGAGGCTCCACCGAGGAGAGCCCCTGTCAGCGGAGAACCTATGCATCAGAACGGCCAAGAAGAAGAAATGCTGGACTTAGAAGATGATGTCCAGGACCCTCTCATTCACCGCCACCAGAGGAGACAAGATCCTCTAAGGAGAAACCCAACAAGAGAAGTAGATTTCTGTGAACAGAATCGTGAGCTTAAACTAACACCGCCTACTTTTGCAGGAAAATCAAATCCAGAAGTATATCTGGATTGGGAGAGACGTCTAGAGCACATCTTTGAGTGCTATGGGTACGTGGAGCGCAAGAAAGTGGCTGTAGCAGCAGCAAACCTCACGGAAAATGCACTCGCATGGTGGGACAGAAGCGTAGCTGGGAGAAGAAGGCAACATTTTGGACCAGTAGCTACATGGAGTTTAATGAAGTTCCTCCTATGACAAAGATATGTCCCTGAACATTATCATAGAGATTTACAGAAACGTTTTCGTAAGTTGTCTCAGGGAACCAGAAGCGTAGATGAATACATTGAGGAGTTTGAGAAGCTGATGAACCCACTTGAGTTAGAAGAATCCGAGGAAGCCTTAATGGCTCAATTCATAGACGGCTTGCAAGAAAGAATTGCAAGAAAGGTGGAGAGACTCCAATACAGTGGAATGCACGAGCTGTTGCATCTTTCTGTACAAGTGGAGCAGCAGATCAAATGCAAGATAACTAACACCAGCCGCAACAAATCAACTCAACCATGGGCATCAAGCAGTTCTAGACCGCTAAACAAAGGCAAAGCCGTGGAGATTGATTCAAGATTGAGGGAAAAACACTGAAACTCCAAAATTCAACCAACCAGAGCAAGGTAAGTTCTGTAGTACTAATCAAAGAACTCGTGATATAACATATTTTAAGTGTCAAGGCAGAGGACACATGGCAAGAGAATGCTCAAACCAGCGAGTGATGATTCTCACACCTAGTGGAGACTATGAGTCTCAAGATGAGCAAGATAATGATGCTAGTGATCAAAGTGATGATGTTCAATACCTTGACACCGGCGAGATGCTAGTGACCAGAAGAGTGCTAAGTGTTCTCATCAACCCGAAGAGAAAGTACAAAGAGAAAACATCTTTCATACAAGATGTACCATCAAAAAGAAGGTATGTAATCTGTTTATAGATGGTGGTTCTTGTACTAATGTGGCTAGCAAGTATATGGTGGATAAACTAGGACTGTAAAGGACTAAGCATCCGATACCATACAAACTAAGGTGGCTCAATGATCAAACGCAGTTAAAGATCATATAGCAAGTTTATGTTTCATTCAGCATGGGCAAGTATCAAGACCAAGTCACTTGTGACGTGGTACCAATGCAAGCTGGACACATACTGCTGGGTAGACCGTAGCAGTTTGACCGAGCTTCATACCACCATGGACGCACAAATCATTACTCATTCACGTATAAGGACATAAAGTACAATCTTGCGTCTTTAACAACATCTGAGGTACACGAATTACAAGTGCATAGAACTAAAGAAGCTGAGATAAGTAAACCTAGTCTTTATTTATCTACAAATGTTATTTGTAAAACCATGTGTTCCAAGGGCACCGTGCTACTGATGTTGTTTAAAGATTGTCTAAGTACATGATCAGTTGAGTTAGAACTTCCAGCAGAAGTCATAGCTATTCTAAACAAGTTCAAGGACGTGTTCCCTGAAGAGATACCATATGGATTACCCCAATCCGAGGCATAGAGCACCATATTGATCTTTTCCGGGTTCTGCTTTGCCTAATAAACCAGCATATAGGATGAACCCAGAAGAAACTAAGGAGCTAGAGAAGCAAGTGAGAGACTTAATGGATAAAGGATATATCCGAGAGAGTCTCAGCCCCTGTTCTATACATGTCCTTCTAGTTCCCAAGAAATACGACACATGGAGGATGTGCGTGGACTGTCGAGCCATAAACAACATTACAATCAAGTATAGACATCCCATACCGCGGTTAGATGACATGCTGGAGGAGTTAAGTGGTTCTACCATTTTCTCTAAGGTAGACTTGAAGAGTGGTTACCATCAAGTCAGAATGCGTGAAGGAGACGAGTGGAAAACCGCATTTCATGACCAAACAAGGCTTGTATGAGTGGCTTGTCATGCCTTTCGGCTTAACCAATGCCCCAAGTACATTCATGCCCCTTATGACAGCGCCGGCTCAATATTACGAAGGGACTCCGGGCAAAAAAAATTTAGACCCCTATATTGATTTAAAAAAAAAAAAAACTGACCCCTATATTGGTAGACTCGGATGTTGGACCCGAGGCGGTTGCACCAATTGTCCCTCCTAGTTAGTCGGCCCTGCTTATGAACCATGTTCTACGTGCTTATATAAGTAAATTTGTAGTTGTTTATTTTGATGACATACTTATTTATAGCAAGAACCTATCTGATCATCTCAAGCATCTCGAACTAGTGCAAAAATAACTTCGCAAGGAAGGCCTTTATGGTAACCTTAAGAAGTGCACCTTCTGTACTAATCAGCCTTTTCTTAGACTTTGTAGTAAGTGAACAAGGACTACAAGTGGATGAGGAGAAGATTAAAGCAATCAGAGAGTGGCCAACACCAACTACCATGAGCCATGTAAAGAGCTTTCACGGCCTAGCAAGTTTCTATAGGCGATTTGTGAAGAACTTTAGCACAGTAGCTGCACCACTCACGACTGTGATTAAGAAGAATACACCATTCTCATGGGGAACAACTCAAGAAACAGCTTTAAATGCACTGAAAAGAAGCTCACGCAAGCACTGATTCTAGCTCTACCAGACTTTGAAGAAATGTTTGAAGTGGAATGTGATGCATCCGGTCTAGGCATTGGAGCAGTGCTACATCAGAGAAAGTGACTAGTGGCATTCTTTAGTGAAAAGCTCAGTGGGGCTACACTAAACTATCTTACTTACGATAAAGAACTCTATGCGTTGGTCCGAGTATTAGAGACGTGGCAACATTACTTATTGTCTAAGGAGTTCATTATCCATACTGATCACGAGACCCTTAAGCATTTGAGAGGACAACCTTCACTCAAGAGGAGGCACGCTAAGTGGTTAGAGTTTATAAAGACATTCCCGTAGGTAATCAAGTACAAGAAGGGAAAGAAAAACGTGGTAGCAGATGCACTATCCAGAAGACTCGCATTGATCTCTACCATGGAAGCAAATGTGTTGGGTTCTGAGCACCTCAAGAAGTTGTATAAAGATGATCCAGAGTTAGGAGAAGCTTACCAATCATGCGGTAAAGGAGATTTCAGTTCGTTCTACATACATGATGGGTTTCTCTTCAAGGACAAGCGCATATGCATCACGCAGAGTTCAATGAGAGATGTAATACTCAAGGAGGTACACGGTGGAGGTTTTATGGGTCACTTCGGCGTGGACAAGACATTAGATGTGGTGTTTGTTCAATTATATTGGCCACATCTCAAGAAAGACGTGGATAGACACTGCTCAAGATGTGTTACTTCTCATAAAGTCAAATCCAGGTTACATCCTCATGGTCTTTACTTACCTTTACGTATTCCTAACGCACCATGGGTGGATATTTCTATGGATTTCGTGCTAGGTTTGCCTAAGATCAGACATAAGGATTCAATCTTTGTTGTTGTGGATCGGTTTTCAAAGATGGCACACTTCATACCTTGTGACAAAACCAATGATGCCACATAAACCGTCAATCTGTTCTTTAAAGAAGTGGTACGCTTACATGGAGTACCTAGAACCATTGTCTCTGACCGAGACACAAAGTTCTTAAGCCACTTTTGGAGAACCTTGTGGAGAAAGCTTGGTAGTAAGCTTCTTTTCTCTACAACTTGTCATCCTCAAATGGATGGACAAACCGAAGTGGTAAACAATACACTTTCTGCTTTACTTAGAGTTACAGTTGGTAGAAATTTAAAAACTTGGTTAGATTGTTTGCCATTCACTGAATTCACTTATAATCATGCCACTCATTCTGTTACTAAGATGTCACCATTTGAAGAAGTTTATGGTTTTAATCTACTAACCCCTCTTGATCTCTCGCCAACTCCCCAAGTTGAGCAAGTTAACTTAGATGGCCTCAGGAAAGGAGAGTTTGTAAAGAAACTTCATGAGAAGGCAAGGGAAAACATTCTAAAGAAGATCGTGGGATACAAGAAGCAAGCTAATAAGGGGCGCAAGGAACTGACATTTGAACCAGGAGAGTGGGTGTGGCTGCACATGAGACCTGAGTGGTTTCCACGCCAATGGAGTTCAAAACTTGCTCCTAGAGGAGACGGTCCATTCAAAGTGCTAGAGAAAATCAATGACAATACATACCGCTTGGAGCTGCCAGGTGAGTTTAACATTTCACATAGCTTTAATGTTACTGATTTATCTCCTTATGATGCAGACGAATCAGTTTTGAGGACAAAACCTTCTGAAGGGGGGTGGGAATGATGAATATATCGACCCAACCGAGACCTTAGAGCATGTACCAATGGTTAAGACTTCACCAATGACACAGTCTAAGACCAGGTGTAACGCCCCCGATCCAGCCTAGGTCAGGGTGCAATCGGCCGGTCGCCCAACAATCAAATAAGAACATGAACTTATAAATCTAAAACTCGAAAACAGACTTTAAAACCTGTTGCATCAAGTTTTTGGCGCCGTTGCCGGGGACTATTGATTTGCTTCTCACAAATTCATCACTGGAAAATCAACAGAACGATTACTGAACTACTCGTTTAACTTTGCGTTTTGCAGGAACTTCTCTAATGGGGGATCAAGTTCGAGACCCCGAAGCTCTTGGAGATCCGTTTAACCTAAACGGAGAACAACGAGTGGAAGACGAAGAAGATCTGTTTAGCGACGAAGACGAGACGTTCGCCGAGGGCGCGCCCGCAATCTCAGAGTTCTACGCACCCCTCAAGTCCTCCCAAGACCGAAATCCTTTTCGGTTGGCGCTACCTGAAGGAGACAATTTCGAGATCAAGAAACGCATTATAGACCTGGTTAAGCAGAACCAATACCGAGGGCAACCATCGGAGCAACCCATCGAGCACATTGAAGCATTCGAAGGAATTTGTGCCATCTCCAAGATTAACGGAGACTACCTGAGATGCATGTTGTTCCCCTACTCATTAGGAGAAAAAGCAAGCAAGTGGTTGAGATCCTTAGCCCCAGCATCCATCATGAACTGGGACAAATGTAGGAAGGTTTTTCTAAACCGCTTCTACACTAAATCTCGTTCCTACCTTCTAAGGGATAAGATACTAGGATTCTGGCAGAAAAAGCATGAAACTCTCATCGAAGCATGGGAGCGATTTACGGAATACGAGAGAGACTACCCACACCACGGATTCAAAGACGAGCATATGATTAGCACGTTCTACAGAGGAATCAATAGGCGACTCCAAGCCGCGCTGGACATCACAAGCAATGGAGACTTCTCTTCAAAATCAGTAAAAGGAGCGCGGCAATTGGTGACTAACCTGGCCATTAGCGAGTACAACAGCCTAAACGATCATAATCAAGTAGCACGTCGTGAAGAGGAAGCCAAAGCAGACCCATTAAAAATCATAATGGGCGCACTAACTAGAATGGAATCGGAGCATGCACATCATTCAGAAGCCATCCGGGAACTGCAAGTTTCTCGTAAGCGAAAGAACACGGATCTCCACCATAAGGACTTAGAAAGGAGTGCAATACGACATCACGGAAGCCACCAAGGCCGAGACCTAATGGGAGTGAGCCACTCCCTCGACCTTTCACCATACAAAGACCAGTCTAATCGTCTCAATAGACTCGATGATAAGATTCAGGAACTCGTCAACTCTTTTGAGAGAACCTCGAGTGAGGTTAAGAGAGAAGCTGAGCGCAACCACCATGAGACGAATGAGAAGATCGAGCACCTCGCCTCAGAAATAAGAAGAGTATCAAAAGAAAACGAGAGACTAAACAATGGTGAAAGAAGAGCAGCAGAACCAGAAGAGAAAAACTGTAGTGGCAAAGAGCGAGCCTCCAAAGACGTGGAGGAAGGAGACATCGATAAAGATGCCGTGCGAGAAGAAGAAATACCACCACCTCCAACACGTGTCTACATACCTAAGGTACCTTACCCTAACTGTTTAAATGAAACAAATCTCATGGAGGAGAAGACACTAATGGTGATACAAGAACAACTCTTTGAGACGTCTTCAAGGATAAAGGATCCCGAAACATTTGTGGTTCCAAGCTCAACCAAAAGAGTAGAATTTCGTGACCATCTTGGTGATACAAGATCAGGAGCTAGTCTCACAATTAAGACTATTGCAGAAACTATAAGAGTTCCGAACCTCCAACCCCCAAAGACGTCCATTCAACATGAAGACTCTCCTTCACCAAATCTGTTCGGTTTCAAGCCAAACTTGCTACCTCAGGTTGAAGATGATGTCGAGCCTACTAATTTTCACATTGTGGGAACAAAGAAGGATAACATTCAGTTGCCTATCATTGGCTCGTCACCCCTCACATCTTTTAAGGCCTTGACCTACCATATGAACCAGCATGCGTGCTTTTCGGAAGATAACAAGAGAACCTTCTATCAAGCAACACCTCCAAAGAGATCTCATTCCACGACCATAGGCAGTGGAGATGGACCCATCCTAAATCCTGGAGGAAGTACAAAAGATGTCAAAAACATCCTAGAAGAAGATCCGCTCGACGCGTTTGAGGGAGGCACCAAACCGAGAAGTTCGTGGTGTAAAGAGACCCAATGTGATTCAAGTTCGACTTTGCCTCATATGAGACGTAATGGAGACCTACATGAAGCCAAGGTGAAGCTTAGAAAGTCATCAAAATCCTCTCCAAAGGCCGAGCTCATCACCCATCCGAACTTGGAAGAGAAAGGCGAACAACTTAAGAGAAGAAGGTTAGGCAATACATTTGTTCTTCGAGACAACGATAAGTATTATCAAACGCTGAATAGAAGATGTCTCAAGACAACAAGTGCGGAGTGCCGAGAAGTTAAAGGAGCCGCGAATCCTTTAGATGGGGTTGTTCATGACTGAAAGCTTCACCAAAGTCTAGCTAAAAGACTCTAAACAAGAGCGGCTCAATGGGAGACAACCCATTTTAGGTATCTTCTTTCTTTTTCTCATCTCTTTAACCATACTAACTTTTAGTTTTAGTTTCTTCTTAGTTTACAGCATTTACATAAACCCCAAAAGCCAAAAAAAAAAAAAAATTCAGAAAACCAAGAAAAACACAAAAAACTAGAAAAATCAGAAAAGACCAAAAATATGAAGAAGGAGGCTCGAAGAACACTCACCGGGCGACAAGCTGCCCATGGGAGCCTGGCCGGGCCATGAGACCATGATGGGCCGGAGAACGCATCTCTGGCCGCGGCCGCGACAACCCGTCGCGCGGCCGGCCTTCGTCCGCGACAACCCGTCGCGCGGCCGGCCTTCGTCCGCAACTATCTCCATCTCGAACTTCACCAAACCGGACCTTCTTCAACCCCTGTCAAGTCTTTCAAGCTTCCTCCTTGATTCAATGGCTTGAACACGTTCTAAAGACCGCAAAGATCACTTCCACAACCGCGGCACAATGCTGTTGCATCCAAGACGGCGAGACAAGACAAGACTCCATCCAAGTCAGGTTAAGCCAATGACCCATCACTCTACTTACTTCGTCCAGCACGTTCAACGGACCTGTATCCACGAAGACAAAGAAGAACACCACAGTTCTAGAGGAAGAAAACCGTTGTGCAAGCTCCAGAAGGAAGAAGATGCAACTTCCTTCACCAAACCGCGAAGAGGAAAGTTCCCGAAGACTAGCTTCTCTCTTCCGCGACCAAGACCTTTACCGAAGC
>JAHZTW010000001.1:11634415-11670206 GCA_020283515.1 Alliaria petiolata | reverse complement strand
TAATGGAGACCTACATGAAGCCAAGGTGAAGCTTAGAAAGTCATCAAAATCCTCTCCAAAGGCCGAGCTCATCACCCATCCGAACTTGGAAGAGAAAGGCGAACAACTTAAGAGAAGAAGGTTAGGCAATACATTTGTTCTTCGAGACAACGATAAGTATTATCAAACGCTGAATAGAAGATGTCTCAAGACAACAAGTGCGGAGTGCCGAGAAGTTAAAGGAGCCGCGAATCCTTTAGATGGGGTTGTTCATGACTGAAAGCTTCACCAAAGTCTAGCTAAAAGACTCTAAACAAGAGCGGCTCAATGGGAGACAACCCATTTTAGGTATCTTCTTTCTTTTTCTCATCTCTTTAACCATACTAACTTTTAGTTTTAGTTTCTTCTTAGTTTACAGCATTTACATAAACCCCAAAAGCCAAAAAAAAAAAAAAATTCAGAAAACCAAGAAAAACACAAAAAACTAGAAAAATCAGAAAAGACCAAAAATATGAAGAAGGAGGCTCGAAGAACACTCACCGGGCGACAAGCTGCCCATGGGAGCCTGGCCGGGCCATGAGACCATGATGGGCCGGAGAACGCATCTCTGGCCGCGGCCGCGACAACCCGTCGCGCGGCCGGCCTTCGTCCGCGACAACCCGTCGCGCGGCCGGCCTTCGTCCGCAACTATCTCCATCTCGAACTTCACCAAACCGGACCTTCTTCAACCCCTGTCAAGTCTTTCAAGCTTCCTCCTTGATTCAATGGCTTGAACACGTTCTAAAGACCGCAAAGATCACTTCCACAACCGCGGCACAATGCTGTTGCATCCAAGACGGCGAGACAAGACAAGACTCCATCCAAGTCAGGTTAAGCCAATGACCCATCACTCTACTTACTTCGTCCAGCACGTTCAACGGACCTGTATCCACGAAGACAAAGAAGAACACCACAGTTCTAGAGGAAGAAAACCGTTGTGCAAGCTCCAGAAGGAAGAAGATGCAACTTCCTTCACCAAACCGCGAAGAGGAAAGTTCCCGAAGACTAGCTTCTCTCTTCCGCGACCAAGACCTTTACCGAAGCCAATTAAGGATTTCATATGGCATTGAAGTTCATACTAGCAACACCTGTCTTCCGGGATCCCGAACAGATCACTGGAAAGGCCAGCATAGACCCAAACTTCAAGTCAAGTTTCTGAGGTGACGTAATCTTCAAGACGCAAGGACGGAAGATTTTCCATTTCTCATTCACGGTGTTATCAAAGGTCAAGGAACCAAGACGAGTACTCAACAACCAGAGTACATGTTATTCTCAACAAAGGCGAGGCAATCACCACCACCAAATGCCTATCACCACCCTCATCCATCACCACCACACGCCCACCAACACCATCCGAAGCAAGGAAGCTCAACCGCGCAATACAGTTCCTTTCGAGCTAAGTTTTCGATTTCTTTTGTTCAATTAAATCGATTCTAAGCAGGGACATAAGGAGAATGATCAAGTCCTTAGCTCAAATCATACCACACGCCCATACACCCATACCAAACCCAACGCCACTTTCAAGTAAGTCTTCACGAGCTTGTACTTGAATTTACCTATCTTTTTCACCTCAACTCGATTTAAACAAACTGGGGACAGTTTGATTTAAGTCTGGGGGGGGGGGGTTTCTTATATTACTAACTATGCTTTTATTTGATAAGTCTTATGCATACTTACATCATTTATCGAGTCGTTTTATTGAGTCAAAACTTTTTTCCTTTTAGTCGGAAACTATGAACTTTGCTAGGTACAAGTCATTTCGAAACAAGAAACCTTAATGACCATTCTCACAGTTCTAGAAGCAAGGTTTACTAAGTTGAACACTGCGAGCGGATCGTTCCAACGGAGAAAGTTCTAATCTCTAGAGTACTCGAAGGATCTTGCGTTGACTCTGCACCTAATGAATCAGAATTTCTCGTCAAGGGGCTTGAGGTACTTCGAACTTTGCTCCTCTTTTAGACTCTAGCATGACTAAGTAGATGCAATGCAACCTCTCCTTGATCTTCCCTTGTTATAGAAAAGAAAAAAAATCGAAAGAAAAGTCTTAGTTTGGGAATGGCAACCAGAGTTCCTTAAAGGACCATGACGGTTTGCAGACATCATAAAAGCTTCGAAGAAGTGATCATTCTCAAGCTAAGAAGTAAAAGGAAAAAATAGAATACGGAAGTCGATAGAAAAATAAAATAAAATGATACCCTAGAAAAGTAGGGAGAAATCGACTAAGGGAAGAGAAAATAGGAGAGTTGTGTCTGAAATGTCTTTGTCTAGATGTTTGAGAGAGAAGAGTATAATGTCTCGTCGACCAATACTCCCTTGATAGAGACCAATACTCCCTTGATAAATGAATAAAGGGGTCAACAAGAGAAAGCTCGAAATACTCAAAGGGACCAAGAAGCGTATCCGGGAAGGGTGAAAAGCTCAAGGTAACTAGACCCAAAGGCCTTGAAGCTAGACTCCGAGTTATGTGGCTCAAAAAGGTCGATTGCTAGACTTGATGAGTTCCCAAGTATTGGTGAGTTTCCACGTTTTCAAACCTCTTTTCCTTACTTTGATTTCTGTTTTGTTTGAGGACAAACAAAGGTTTACCCATTTTTACCATCATAAGTGTATGCTTTAATAAGCATTTCACTAAGGTATTAATGTATATTTAGTAGTTTTCAAGTATTTGTGTGTCCAAGACTCTTTTCAGGAAATCTTAGGAAAAAGGGAGAAAAACGGAGCAAAACGGACATTTTCGGAACATGAGCTTTTTGACAGAAGTTCAACACCAAATGAAGACTTTCCCACCACGGGATCGAGCTGAATTTTGGTGACAAGATAGCCTGAACTACTACCTTTCACCTCGAAGTTGTTTGAGTCCAATCCCATGGTTAGATCTCAAGTTATAAAGGAAGAAAGAAGTACCGTCAGACAAATCACCAGAAGAAGCCTGGCCGCACCAGGAAAGCTCAGAAGACCAATGGCCGGCCCATGAACCCTCGCTCGCGCGGCCAGGACAAGTTGCAATTCCCGAGCCTGTTTGCAAGCGCGAAACCAGCCCGATGACTACAAAACTTTGTGAAACCCTAAATGACGCCTAAGAAGACCTAAGGACCTATAAATACACGAAGCCGCTATTAATTTGGAGAGAATTCGAAGTCAGCCACCAAGACATAACCTAGAAGAGCACCGCAGCTAAGGAGGAAGAGAAGAGGAGCGAAAGCCGTCTTCTCCACTCCCGAACCTCGTCGCCTTATTCGATACTCTCTTTCATATCTTTTCTGCACTTTCATTGCATCATTATCAGTTTATTTCTTTTCTTTTCAAACCCTTGAGATTTTCACCCATTGCAATGATAATGAATTTCGATTCCATGTCTGAGTAGTTTTTCAGTTGGGTTTCGCAGGGGGTTTCTCAAAAGGGATTTCATGGTTTGATTCGATTAGGTTGTTAGATCATAGGTAGTATACTTTTCACTGTTCTTCGTTTGGGTTCTCTCTTATTGCGTAATCCTTGACTGGCCACTTAAGGATCGATTGTAGGATCATTAGAACCGCTAACGCTCTGAATCTCTTGGCCGGATATAGTTTTAAACGAGCAGACACCGAAGGATGCTTATGCATATCGGCGGTGTGTTGTGAGCTTCATTGAACCTAATCTTATAGCTGATCTTGCTGCGAAGTCGTTACCGAGAGGGAAGCGAACGAGCAGTTTAGGTTTAGGTGTTTGGTTTTCCGAAAGGAAGATCCGACCACTTTCATGTTTGAGCTTAAGAACCAGTAGGATCGATTTGCCTAGGTCAAGTTTGTTAACCCGTAGAATCACTCCGTGAAATACCCCGAGAGATCCCTGAAGCCCAGCGTTCCGTTTTATAGTTTTACAAACCATCTCGATTTCTGTTCAGTTACTAAACCATCACCTCCCAAAACCAACCTTTAATTCAATCGTTCTCATTTGATTTTCTATTTTATTGAATTCGTTTGAAGCATCATAGTCTCTGTGGTTCGACACCCTAAATACTACAACGCACATCTGTGCACTTGCAGGCAATAGGATTATAAATTTAAAACTCGAAAACAGACTCTAAAACCTGTTGCATCATTCAACACCCAAAACCCAACTATACATATTAAATACATACTTGTTCTTACAAAAGGCATGCGAACTACACCAGCTTTACCTAAGCTCCTTCAGCCCATAAGGTTTTCCCACTATTGGTTACCTGCAAAACAAGTAGAGTCGTGAGCAACTATTTTGCTCAGTGAGTTCGGGTCTTCCTATACGAATAATAAATCCCCCCCATAAACCCCAAAATAACAATCAGCACACAATCACACAAGAATCACACAATCACACAATCATCAGATGCAACAAAATCTATACCATATGCATATGTATATATATATACTATACGATGCATATCAATATTCCTTTTACTAGCCATGACAATTCTGCACATTTGAGATTTACACCCCTCTGCGCTCCCCGTTATTACCCACCCGAACCATAGCCACAAAGGCTAGATAATCTGAATGTCCGGGTCATATCTGCACCGTCGTGCAGAGCACGGCCCTAGGCTGCAATCCCGTCTCTCTGTGCTGTCGTAACTTAACCAGATCATTTGATACTGGCCAAGCCACGAACCTCTAGGGGGTCTCAAATGGCCTCATCAATTCTCATATACAATTCATGCATAATAATCTGCGCGAATCTGTTAGATCCGGCAGCATGCATACACTATCTCAACCACAGTGACATAAATAGGTGCTAATGCACATGTCACACGATCAACAATCAAGCAAAGTAAACACTCATACTTGTCTTGCAGTAAAGCAACACACAACCCATACCACGACTCACCTTGGCTTTCCGAAAGACAGGAATGAAAGACTAAGGTTTTCGACAGCAATTCGACTCCCTGTTTAAAACTTTAGTTTCGAATGATTGGTCCATAATCACAAGAATTCGAGGTTATAAATGGACTCGGGACGAAAAACTAAGCTAGACAAGAAGTTTTGGTCTAAAACGGCTTACCTTGAAATTTTCTCGGCTAGCCTCGCGGTGGTCCTGCGGTGGTGCTTGCGGTGGTCGTTGTGGTCGGATTTTCTTAGGGTGGTGGAGGACGTGATGCTTCTTCAAAGCGTGAGGCTTCCCCTTATATAAGCGAGCTCATGCAAAACTTAATCATCGACGCGCCACCGATCTCCGCCGTATCTCGCCATGTGTCGGCGCCGGAATGCGCTTGGTGGCGGCGACTCATCATCAAGCTGGTGAAGCAGCTCAAGCAGGTGAAGCAGGACTAGCCTCCTAAGCAGGTGAAGCATATGAAGCCGTCAAGTAGGACAGCCAAGCTGTTTAGTCACCGAGGTGCTTCTCTCGACCAATCCGACAAACCACCCGATCACACCGAAACGTCACACCGAGAATACCGTTTGGTCCTATTGAGAAACTTATGGACTAAACTTATTTTTTTTAACCATTATTACTCACTTAAGACTTAGCTTAGCAAAGCCACGCTCAAGATCTCGTTAAAAACGAACTCCACTCCTCCGATCACTTAAACGAGCCGAAACTGCCCCAATAAGGCACTGCCGGAGCAAACAGGAATTCCTTCAACCAAACATGCTTTCCCTTGACTATGATGCTTCTCATAAATCTTTTCTTACCCTAGGAAGGCTGATTTATCATTCTAGATCACATCAAATCAGCACTTGATCATTCTGGCCGCGTCTGGCGAATGGATCGGCTACGCGAGTGAAACCTGCTCCGTTTAGTTCTTTCATGCTTTTCTTTGACCAATTTCATTTCTTTATCTTCCCTTGGCCCTTCCAAACTCATAAAACCTTTGTAGATATCTTAGATACGTTGTGACCACTTCCGGCTGGACCAGATGCCCAACGGTCGATCTCGGGCCTGCTGTGTCTACTAGATTTGAATCTCATTGATCTAAATTGCAGTCCTTCAACTACTTAGGCTTCTTTTAGTCACTCTTATAATTCCAAAGTTTGAAAATACTTCTTGACCTCTTTAGAAAAGCTTCCACCATCTTTGGCCGCACATGGCCTTGTTGGTCGCGTTCTGGTCCTTCATACGGGTTATTACACCAGGAGTCATAGAGAAGGGTTCAATGCAGCTGTGGAGACCCTCCTGAACACAATGGAACTAGGAGACACGTTCAAAACCCCACCACCACAAGACAACCTCAAGGAAAGCCACAACGCACCCGAACTGGACATATTGAATGATTTTGCAAGGTTGAGCCTTAAAGAAGACCAGCCTCGTACAAACCAATGTAAGTCTATTTACTTGGCAGGAAATGGAGTTCAAAACACCAAGAATATCGTGGAGATCACATATGAGCCTCAAGATACCGAGAAAACAAGTCTTGAAGCCGATAGAGAGCAAATGGACCAAGAAGATGTTTTGGGAGCTAACCACCAGGAAAAACTTGAGAACTTCTACCATCTCGACTTCACTGGACCTCAAGAAGATGGAATAACCCAGAAGCCAGCATGGACCGCCCCAGAACCAAGCTCAACCGCGATAAAACCATTTCAGACCCTTGCGCACCAAAACCAGGTATATTCAATTTATACAATCTCTGCAGGTAAGATGACTTGTCCCAATGGTACTTAGCACGTCCAAGAGCCCCATGATCAAGCCCCATAAGAAGGCCATGCAGAATAGTGGTGGAACCCCATAATCGAGCAACCATCAATATCAAATACCCAAGACCAAAGAAGCTACAATGACATATTCCAATGCGTCTAAAACAGACTAAAGATGGATTTCGCACTTCTGAGCATCAAGAAAGCTCAGGCTCGACCCAACCAAGGTAAGACTGTTTACTTGATAGGAAATGAAGTTCAAAAAATCAAGAATCTCCTAGAGATCACATCGGAGTTTCAAGATATCGCCAAAACAAGCTGTGAAACCCATAAAAGACAAATGGAGCAAGAAGAGGATTCTGAAGCTAAGAACGGGGAAACACTTGAAGATTTCAACTATTTCAACTTAAATGGACTTCAAGAGGAAGGATTCATCAAATACTTCAAGCTGGACGGACTAGTATCAACCTTGAACACTTCAGCTTCAAAACCAGCCTATCTGAGCACAAACCAGGTAAGTACTACTTATTATGAATTTGTGCAGGTAATCTAAAATGACACAGTGGTATTTAGAGCTTCAAGGGACCACTGTTCGAGCCTCATCAAGGACGATATTATTTTAAATAGTTTTTATTTTTATTTTAGAAAACTTTTCTTTTTCTGTATTTTGAACGTTTTGTTGTTTCTTTTACAAGTCCTGTTATTTTGAGTCTTTTTATTTCTTTTGAGTCGACTAGTTTAGGTCATTAGCTTATAGGACCCCTTTATACGGTCTCCTTGTAGCCTTGTAACCGTCACCTTTTTTTATAATCAATAAAATAGCCGTTTTCTGTATTCTTGTTCAAGCACAACTTGTCGAATTTCTTTGCTTCTGTTCTTTGTGTGGAATCACTTAGAGCTAAGAAAGCTTTGCTGTATCGGAGGTCCTTCCATACTCTCTGTGGTGCCATCGATCTTCCATCTTGTCTAGATCACTTGTGAAATCAAGTTATCTCGTTCAAGCGTTGTTTAGGGAATCATTCAGCAAACCCTCACCCCCATCAATTGATCCAACGTGAGAGAGTCTCTAGACCAGCACGTTTGATCCCAACCTTTGAATCTTGGTCCATCTGAGGTTTACACCAAATAGGCTTAGTCTTTTATTTTCTTTTAGTTTAATGACTTTCCATTTTTTGATGTATTTTGCCCTTTTATGTTTTGTTAGTTTGCTAGGCTTTATGTTGTCGTTTTGCTTTAAGTTTTTGGTGTTAGAGCTAGCTGACAAGCTGTTTATAAATCTCCCCTACAGCAGTTATAATTTGGTTATCTTTTGATTATCAATAAAGATGAAATTTCTTCTAAACTCAAGCAGCCGCCGCTTGTCTTGAACCTTTGCTTATGCTCATGCATGTGTGATTCAGCAAAGCCGAGTGTTTGTGCAGTATCAGAGATCCCTCATATTTCTGTTGTGCCATTCGATCCACCCTCACTTCCCCTTCAATTGTCCAACAAGAGATAGTGTGAAATGCAGCTTGTTTGACCCCATCTCGGCTCAAGTATTGGAAACAATCTTTGTTCTATCATCTTCACCCACTGATCTATAAGAGAGAGCGTGAAAGGCACCTTACATATCCCATCTTCCGACTGCCAAAAACTCATACACTGAGTCTTATATCATTTATTTTAATTAAAAAAATAAGCAAATACAGTCATACCTTCAAAATTTAGTATATTTACGGAACAACCAATGTTTAATCGTTCCTAACCATCTATCCACTAAACCAATCTCTAATTTTACATTTACTTCGTCGAAAGTTTGAAGTTTAATCGGCCAGCTGCGTTAATTTGCTTACCTTGAGATTGAGAATTCCGAATGGCATAGGTTAGAAAGAATTTGTGTTGTGTGTACAACATCGGACAACTGGTACGACTACATAGTTTTTAGGTTAAGAATGTATAACTAGATTCAACTAGGTTTAACTACAAATTGGTATGTTCAACTCATATTGCTATGTTCAACTATCGTTGTTGCTATATTCAACAACGTAATAGTAGGTTCAACTAAATATTAATTTGTTCAATCGTTTATTAAAACTGAATTTGAATTTGTAAGGTAACTCAAATTAAGAGATAGATGAGAATAATTCGGGTGAGGATGAAGTGGAAGAGGAAGAGGTATTATTTACATATATTTGCCAATTTGCTTACCTTGAGATTGAGACTGGAGAATGGTACAAGTTAGAATGAATTTGTGTGTTTGTGTACAAACTGGTAGAAGTAAGTAGTATTTTGGCTAAGAATGTATTACTAGGTTCAACTAGGTTGAACTACATATTGTTATGTTGAACTCATCTTGTTGTGTTCAACAATGTAATAGTAGGTTCAACTATATATGAATTTGTTCAACCGTTTATTAAAACTGTATTTGATTTTGCAGGGTAACTCAAATGAAGAGATGGAGGAGGCTTATTCTGGTCACGACGAAGTGGAAGAGAAAGAGGTTAGGATGAATTTGTATTGTGTCTACAATATTGGACAACTGGTACAACTAAGTTGTTTTTGGTTAAGAATGTATAACTAGGTTGAACTACGAATTGCAATGTTCAGCTGATATTACTATGTTCAACTACGGTTGTTGCTATGTTCAACTACGGCTGTTGCTATGTTGAACTACGTAATAGTAGGTTCAACTAAGTATTAATTTGTTTAACCGTTTATTAAAACTGTATTTGATTTTTCAGGATAACGAGGATGATGCTACACTATGCAACCAGATAAGTTTTACTTCGGTGCAGAGCAATATACAAGGGTTTGTAAGATTGCGTCGAGATGTTATGTTAAGGATATCGTGAACAAGATAAAGAAGCTTCCATCTGAATTGAAATGGTTCACAAATCATTCTCAGTTTAAGCATATTTTCACATGGACGAGGAGCCAAACCGGAAGCCCATGGGGCTATGGATGCTGCTACTTCATCAAGTTTGTACGAATTCGAGAAAAGAGTTATGGTTAAAGAAGTACCTATCAGATATTTCATTAGAGAGCATGCTGTCACGGGATTGATATTTGGGATCAAAACTGTGCAGCCCTAGCCTCTTTTTTCCTCGGCAAATAGATTAGGCAGCCTGTCTCACAAAGAAAACCCAACCCTTTGAGAGAAGAACTAGAAAGAAAAGAGGGAAGTGTTGTAATGCTTCTCTTATTCAAAGAATGAGTGAGTGATTACAAATGAGGCATCCCACCTCTATCTATACAAAAAACCTCCAAAATGGATGGTGAGGATGAATTTGATCTAAGAGCTCATATTTAAAGATATGGCCTTAAACGATATTAAAGAAGCTAAGTGGGAGACAAAGTGGGCTGGTTTTAGGGAGTGGGTGGCTGAGTGGGCAGATTTTAGGGAGTGGGTGACTGAGTGGGCGGATTTTGGGGGATGTGCTGAGTGTGCACCAACCATCCGTCCCGAAACCCCTCGTGGTCCGGCCCGTGTGACGCGAAAATGATCGGGCCGTGACATTCTCCCCCACCTAATCCGGTAACGCCCTCGTTGCTGTGAATGTCTTGATATGGTCCGTGAATTGCCACAGCTCGCTCTCCGCCTCCCATGTTGCCTCTGATACGGGTTGTCCTTTGCACGTAATGAGAAAATGTGTGCTTCTTGGAACGCCCCGTTTCCGAACCACCTTTGACTCGAGAATTTCTTCAACTTCTTTGTCATAGGACTTGGTTACTATCGGTGGTGCTCGAGTTGATTGGTCTTGATCCTGCTCTGTATCATCTCCATGGTATGACTTGAGCATGCTCACGTGGAAGACCGTGTGTATCTTCAAGTTTGATGGAGGATCCAAGTTATACGAAACTTTGCCCACCCAGGCAATGACTTCGAATGGCCTTCATACTTTTGGATCAATCCCTTATGTAGGCTCCTAAATACCTTGAATTGTAGGGGAAGGAGCTTCACAAGTACTTGGTCTCCTACGGAGCAAGATCCGCATGATCTTCCCATGTTCGGGCCATCTTGACTGCTCCTGGACTCCTTGACTCGACAGCCGATATGGCCAAAGTTTGGGGAGTGGACGGTTGTTGTCCTGTCGTGAGCTCAAAAGCACTTCTTCTAGTTGCCTCGCTTCGCTGTAAGTTGTAGGAGAACTGGGCAATGTCCAGAAACTTAGCCCAGTCCTGTTCTGGACATTGCCCAGTCCTGTTGGTTGGTGCTAAAAAAGTGCCGGAGGTAGCATTCTAATAAGGAACTTACCCTTTCTGTCTCTCCATCCGTTTGTGGGTGGGTGAAAGCTCGTCGAGAAGCTCAGTCCGGTCCCGAAATTCTTAAACAACTCGGTCCATAGTTTCCCAGTAAAACGGAGATCTCTATCGCTAACGATGTTCCTTAGTAGTCCCCAGAATTTGACCACGTTTTTGAAGGAGGCCGTAGCCGCTTCTTCTGCCGTGCAGTCTCTTGGGCAAGCTATGAACGTCCCGTACTTTGAGAATCGATCGACGATCACCAAAATGGACCCAAACCCTTCAGACTTTGGTAGAGCATTGATGAAGTCTAGGGAAACCGAATCCCAAGGTCGGTCTGGTATGGGGAATGGTTCCAACATCTCCGCAGGTCGTTTGGTTTCCGTCTTGTCTGCTAGCACACAAGGCAAGTCTTCACATAGAGTTCCACGGAATCCCTCATCCGTGGCCAGAAATAAGCTGTTTCTACAAGCCCCATGGTCCGCTTATGTCCTGGATGTCCCGCCCATGGGGTGTCGTGTCACTCCCGGATAATGCCTCGTTGCAAGCTCCCCCATCTTGCCACGAAGAGACGTCTCCCGGTCATGTACAAGAGCTTATTCTCTACCTAAAATCGAGAAGTCTTGCCCTCCTCTGCCAACTTCATCAACTCTTTGGCAGTGGTGTCGTGGTTTAATCCCTCTTGGATCCGAGCCACAATGGTTCCCTCGGCTTGACTAATCGTCGCAAGTTCTGATTTCCGACTCAGTGCATCCGCAACAACATTGGTTTTCTCGGGTTTGTATTTCAGGGTAAAATCAAACTCGGCCAAGAAGTCTTGCCATCTGGCTTGTTTCGGTTATAACTTTTTCTGAGTCTAGAAGTAACTTGTTGCCACATTGTCCGTCTTGACTTGGAATGGGGCTCCTAAGAGATAATGTCGCCAAACCCGTAAACAATGAACCACGGCTGTCATCTCCTTCTCTTGGACTGTGTAGCGTTTCTCGGTGTCATTTAGTTTGCGGATTTTGAATGCTATAGGATGCCCCTCCTGCATTAGAACTCCACCAATAGCAAAATCAGAAGCATCAGATTGTACATCAAATGGGAGATTAAAGTTCGGTAAGGAAAGAACCGACTCTTGGCTTACTGCGGTTTTAAACCCTTCAAACGCCTCCTTGCATTGATCCAACAAGTCCTATTTCTTTTCCTTCTTCAAAAGATCAGTCAATGGTGCAGCTTTCTTCGAGTATCCCTTGATGAATCATCGGTAATAGTTAATGAGTCCAAGAAAAGACGGTAACTCTGTTACTTTGGTTGGCCCTTCCCACTCGGTGATAGCCGTCACTTTGGTATTGTCCATTATGATCTTTCCCCGCCTGATAACGTGTCCTAGGAACTGTACTTCTTTTGTCGCAAAGGTGCACTTCTCTCGTTTCACGAATAGCTTGTTATCGCGGAGGATTTGGAAGATGGTTTACAAATGTCCCACATGCTCTTCCATCGAGTTGGAGTAGACTACAATGTCATCAAGGTAAGCTACCACGAATTGGTCCAAGTATGGTTGGAATATCTGGTTCATGAGGGTGCAGAATGTAGCTGGAACGTTCGTGAGACCAAAAGGCATCACTAGCCATTCAAATGAACCATACCAGGTGATGCATGTTATTTTGGGCTCGTCTCCTTCGTTTATTCGAACTTGATAATAGCCCTTTTGGAAATCCATCTTCGTGTACACCTTTGCCCCACCAAGTCTGTCTAACAAATATGCTATCAAAGGGATATAATATCGATTTTTGACAATTACCTTGTTAAGTGCCTGGTAGTCCACACACATCCGCAAAGAGCCATCTTGCTTCTTTTGGAATAGTACCGGTGCGCCATAAGGAGCTTTTGATGGTCTAAGCATCCCTGTCGAAAGTAATTCATCGAGTTGTTTCCGAAGTTCGGCTAGTTCGGAGGGGGCCATGCGATATGGTGCCATTGCGGGTGGTTTGGCTCCTACTTCCAACTCGATTTCGTGGTCTACCCCTCTCCTCGGTGGTAGCTCGTTGGGTAGCTTAGGTGGCATCATGTCCTTGTTCTGCTCAAGGACTGTCTCGATCATGGGTGAAGTGATACCTCCCTTTCCTATCTCGTCATCCTCCTTCAGGAAGGCAAGGTATGTTGTCTCCCCCTTCTTCACTTCCCTGGTTAATTGCATCGCCGTGAGCTGCTTAACTCCATCCTTGATCGGTGCATCCACGATTGGATTCATAGAGGGTGAACCTTTCTTGAGTATACAAACCGTGCAAAGGGCGGGCATGGGGATAGCCGAGACTTGCCTCTGAAAGTCCAACCCAAGCACGACCTTAAAGTTATCCATCTGTGCCACCGAGAAGTTCACTCGACCCTTCCATGCTCCCAAGCTGAGTACAACATCCTTGGCAATTCCATATAGTGGTTTGGCTTTGGCATTTACTGACTTGAGCCAACCCTCGCCCTTGTCCATGTGAGACCGAGTCTCCTTGCTTCGTCATCAGACATGAAGTTGTGGGTTGTGCCTGTGTCTACCATGGCCCGTGTTGTTTGTCCATTAATGATGACTTCAACATACATCAACCTCTTGCTCCTGACCTTGGACACCAGATTTGTCTTAAGGGCGTTGAGCAGTTGAAGAGATCCCAACATACCGGTCTCGTCCTCTTGATATTCGGTATCTCTTTGCTCAATGAGTGCCGACAAGGAACCTAGCTTTGGGCACTCCCTCGCTGGATGCTGTCCCTTGCACACATAACATCCGCTTCTCGGAATAAAGGTACGTTTCTTTGCCTCGTACTCGTCACGTCCCGAGCTCTTCCCATAGTTTCAAGTGTAAGACGGTGTTGCTTGGTCCCGTTTCTCCCCTCAGGCCGTGGAACCACCCTCTCTCTTATCCTGAAATTATCGGTCTGGTTTTGGCCATAGAATTCAGAAAGAGATTCGGCCGCAGCAATGGCTTCGTCCACAGAGTTTACACCTCTTTATTGTAACTCTTGTTTGGCCCCTCCCTGGAGCCCATCCACAAAGTGGAATAACAAGTCTTGGTCGGACAGATTCAGAATCTGCAGTGAGAGTGTAGTGCAATCCTTGACATAGTCTCGGATCTTACCCTTTTGCCGGAGTTCACTCAACTTCCTCCGTGCCTCATACACCACATTCTCCGGATAGAACTGCCGCTAGAGTTCCCTCTTCAACTCGTCCCACGTAACCATTTGACATGTGCCCCGCTCAATGTCGCCATGACGCCTTCGCCACCATAACATGGCCGTATCAGTGAGATAAGACGTGGCTGCCTTGATTTTTGCCACTCATTGGTAAGACCAAGGTTGTCAAAGTATTGCTCCATTTGCCACAAGAATTTCTCAACTTCCTTGGCATCCCTTGAGCCGTCGAACCGTGATGGTCTCGGGAAATCCACCTTTCCCGAGCCAGATTTGTTGGTACCCCCATTGGCAACTTCCTTCTTGCACAACACGAGATCTTCTTGCATCGCCTCGTTGCTCAACTTCAACGACTGGACCGCTCCCATCACCGTATCCTACAACTTGGTGAATCGTGCTTCGATTCCACCAAAGTCATTCAAAGTCATTCTTGACATCTGCAACTTTGCTGAACAGTGTGTTCTCGAGTTCGGAAGTCGAGTGTTCGACACGCTCGAGTCGTTCATCCATGTCGGAAATGGCTCCACTCATAGCCCCAACTTCATCTTAGACCCTTCTCTTGTCACGCTTCTTCCTTGGAACGTTCACACCAAGAGCCCCTGGGTCGAGAATCTCGTCGCCGTTGTTACCCACGATAACATCATCGTTGTTAGACATCGTTAAGCTTCTGAACGAACCTTCGCTCTGATACCACATGTCACAGGATTGATATTTAGGATCAAAACCGTGCGGTCCTACCCTCTCTTTGCCTCGACAAATAGACTAGGCAGCCTGTCTCACAAAGAAAACCCAACCCTTTGAGAGAAGACCTAGAAAGAAAAGGGGGAAGTGTTGTAATGCTTCTCTTATTGATATGTCTATATTTTGCATCATATTTTTCTCCATTTAGTGTAAGTTTATCATCATTTAAGATCCTTATTTAGCATCATTGTATTGCATTTCGATCATTTAGAGTCTAGGATCTCTTTGCATATTCTTTTGCATGTTTTGGGGCATTTGGAGTCTTGATCAGGTGAAAAGGACACTATGGAGGCGTGGATCGAGCTGGAGAAGGATTGCATAGGACTTGGAGGAGAAAGGAGTCACCAAGAAGATGAAGGAGAAAACTTCCACGGGTTCGGATCGATGAAACGGATCGACGTAGCTCGTCGAACCGCAAGTCCAGGGGTTTAGATCGATGAAACGGATCGACGTAGCTCGTCGAACCACAAGTCCAGGGGTTCGGATCGATGACTCCGATCGACGTAGCTCGTCGAACCGAACCAAGATGTCAAGAAGAAGCCGGACGACCAGAGCTCAGATCGACGACACGGATCGACGTAAGTCGTCGATCCAAATTTCCAGATGTTCGGATCGATGAGTTGGATCGACGAACCTGGTCGATCCGAACACAGACGAATCCTCCTTGTCACTTTTATGGGTCCCTCCTATAAATACTCTTTAGACCTAATTTTTATGATAACTTTTATTCTCTCTTGTCAAAGCTTAAACTTTTTAGCCTCTTTGGGAGAAAACCTTGTATTTGCTTTGGATCTTTAAGTTTTATGCAATATCTATCTTGAACTTCTATTAATCTTTTCTCTAATAATGTTTAACCTTTCTCTTATCCTTGATTTGATGGGTTTCACTATGATTAGTGAGTAGTTCTTTAGGAACTTGGGGATGGGTTAGATTTAGGGTTTTCTAATGGTTCAATCTTGCAATCTAGGATAGATTCTTTCATCTCTCTTCTTATTAAGGTGTTCTTAATGCCAAATAGCTAATCTTTTGCTATTTTTGGATCATAAGCATTTCACACACCCACCAAGTGTTTGATGAAATGCTTGAACCAACTTAATAAGAGATTTACATACCTAGCCTAAAACATCATTAGTTGTCTAGGGTGTTTGTCATGCTATTTAGATTTGTGATTAATGCTTGCTAATCATTTTAATGCTAAAACATCATTAGTTCATTAGGATGATTAGCAAAGGTATTATTGCCACACATCATGGATTAGTCTTTAATTAGTGTTCTAGGCATAGAGATGGCTTGATTAGTTGCTTAAATGATTGCAAGATTGTCCATTTAGTTTCCCAAATCAATGATTCCATCCCTAGGTTTCGTTTTTAGTATTTTGTCAATCTTGATTAGTAGTTAATTGCGTAATTAGTACTTGATTAGTAGTAATTAAGGCTTAGCTTCATATTATTGCACTGTAGTGTCCCTCTTAGGTTGTGGTTGCTTTTTAATTGTTGCTTGTCACCTTAAACCTTTTAATTTAGCTTAGCTTAAACAAAATTCTATATTCTTAGTGAATCAAATTCCCAAGATGGATTGATACCTAAAATATTGCAATGATATGAGCAATTGAGGAATTGCTAGCAAGACTAAAAAGTCTTGTTTCAATTTGGCGCCGTTGCCATATTGGGATTGATTGATCATTAAGATTTGAGTTTAGTTTGAGACTAAATATTCCTTTTGTGTTTATTGACCATCTCATTTTCTAGATTTCAGTTTACCCTTAATGCATTTGAGATCACAAGGAGACAACAACTTGCAAGGTTTTCAAGAGATTGATCAGTTGGAGAGGGTTGCTCGGATTGCAAGAAGGGAAGCTGCAAGGTTAGAAAGGTTGAGAATGGAAGAACAAGCTGCTGTTCCTCCACCCATGGTGCAGGCACACCAAGCTCATAATGGAAATGAGCAAGCTCCAAAGGGCAATGGAAACCCCTTGCATGCGCCAAGACAAGGAAGAACCATTGGGGCTGGTGATGCTCCAAATATTCATCAAAATAGATATGGTATTCAACCTCCACCAGTTCACAACAACACCTTTGAAGTGAAGCCAGCTTTCATCTCCATGGTTCAATAAGACAAGTTCCATGGTTTGCCTATGGAGGATCCCCTTGATCACTTGGATAACTTTGATAGAGTTTGTGGGTTGTTCAAGATGAATGGTGTGAGTGAGGATGCTTTCAAACTAAGACTCTTTCCCTTCTCTCTTGGGGATAGAGCAAGGCAATGGGAGAAAAACTTTCCTCAAGGTACCATCACCTCTTGGGATGAATGCAAGAAAGCATTCCTATCGAAGATCTTCTCCAACTCAAGAACGGCCAAGTTGAGGAATGAGATCTCTAGCTTCACTCAAAAGAACAATGAGTCTTTTAATGAAGCATGGGATAGGTTCAAGGGCTACACCATGCAATGCCCTCATCATGGCTTCACACAAGAGTCTCTACTAAGCACTCTCTATAGAGGAGTTCTCCCAAAGATTTGAATGCTTCTTGATACCGCAAGTAATGGGAACTTCTTAGGCAAAGAAGTAGAAGATGGTTTGGAGCTTGTAGAGAATCTTGCCTTGAGTGATGTTATTTACAATGAAGACTATGATAGAGCTCCAAAGGGAGGTGAATATGAATCTCACAAGAAAGAAATGAAGTCCCTACATGACAAGATGGACATGCTCATGTCTTCCAATCAAAGGCATGTACATTTTGTTAGTGAGTACCAAGAAGAGTATGATGATCAAGTTAAGGCTCAAGAGTGTGAAGAAGTGGTCAATTTCGTGGGTGGCCAAGGAGGCTACAACAACTACTCCAACAACAACAATAAGGGGAATAACAACCTCTATTATAGAAGTACTAATGTAGCCAACCCCGGAGACCAAGTCTACCCCCCACAAGCTACTCAAAACAAACCTTTTGTGCCTTACAACAATCAACAAACGGGTTATGAACCAAGGTCTAACTACCAAGGAGGAAACCAAGGCAACTATAATGGTCAAAAGTACAATACTCCACCTAGTTTTCCTCAACCTTCACAAGGTCCTCCACAAGACAATGTTCAGCTCATGCTTTAACAAATAATTCAAGGTCAAGCTCAAAATGATGCGAATATGGGAAAGAAGATTGTTGAGATCAACACAAGGATGGATTATTCACTCAATGAGCTTGCAACTCAAATAGGAGGTCTTCAACAAAAGTTCAAGAAACTTGATAACAAGGGCAAGGCTTCTAGCTCCAATTCTCAAGGCACTTTCCCCGGTAAGCCCGAAGCTAACCCAAAAGAGTATTGCAATGCTATCTCCACTATTGATGAAGATGAGTATGAGATAGTTGTGCTAGAGTTTGAGCAACTATTCGAAGCTCCTTATGATACATCTACATTCAATGAGGAGATTGAAGTTCAAGATGGGGAGGTGGTTATTGAAAATGACTCCATGGTTGTTGCTACAGAAATAGGGTAATGAAGTATTTGATGAACCCAAGATTTCTACAAAGGCAAGAGTTGAGAAGGATGTAAGAGAAGTGGCTAAGAAGAGTGAAGAAGGAGCTTGTGATCTCCTTATCTATAAGCCACCACTCCCATAACCTGAGCGGATTTTGACTAAGGCACAAAAGAAAGTGCTCTCAAGCTTTAGAGGAAGTATGGAGAAAGTTGGAGCACCCTTGCCAAAGGGGGAGAGTTTGTCTCAAGTCAAGGGTCAAATAAGGTTCATCAAAGACTTGCTAGCTAATAGGGAGAAGGTAGAAGAGCTGATGGAAAGCCTTAATCCATCAAGCACAACAAGGGATGAGCCTAAGACTATTCCAAAGCTTGGTAATCCCGGAAAAGTTTGATTTCTTGCTCTCTTAGGAATTTAAAGATTGATGAAGCTTTGTGTGATTCTGGATCAAGTGTCAATGTGATGTCCCTTGAAATGTTTAAGAGCCTTGGGATTACAAACCTAAAGAAGTATCCATCACCTATTACCTTTGTTGATGCTTCCTCAAGACAACCTATAGGCCTTGTTGAAGATTATCCATTGAAAATTGGTGAATGTCTAGTCCCAACTGACTTCATAGTCATGGACATGGTTCAAGCAACAAGACTACCTCTAATCCTAGGTACTCCCTTCCTCAATACAGCTGGTGCAAGCATTGATTTCACAAACAAGAGAGTGATTCTCAAGAGTGTGAATGATAAGGTCTTCTATCCTATGAAGCCTTCTACCTTGGGTTTTTGTGGCACAATCACATGTGCTACTATTGAAATTGATGAAAAACCACCATATAAAAAGGAGCAGCTGATGGGATTCACTTGTGTGATGCTAAAGGATAATGATACCTCTGACCACAATGAGTATGATGGGTCAAGCTTTGATGGTGTGAGTCTTCTTCCTATGTTTGATGGAATCGATGTGGTGGAACATATAGCTGAGCCACCAAGGAGGGCAAGAAGGAGGTATAAGAAGAAGAAGAAGGTGTTAGACATTGGAGCAAACACCATGTTCATCGAGAAGGGAGGAGGAACTTCACATCCACTCCATGACCCTCCCAATGTGTAAAAGGTTTGAAAAGTCAAGCTTAGTGACTTTAAACAAGCGCTCTTGGGAGGCATTCCCATGTTATCCTTGTATATATTCTTGTTTTTATTCTATAATCATGTTTCTTTGAGTTTTGAAAAGTCTTAGGTTGAGTATGGAGGGCTATGAGATTTCCCACCCCTCAATCAAGCAACCCATCCTACTCCTCCTCCTCCATGCGTTTTTGATCAAGGTACCACTCCAAATNAGGGAACTCAGAAGGAGAAGCCCTAAACACGGTCCAAAGAAATGTAAATACTCGCTTAAAGAAACATAACATAAACTTAAAAATGTCATAACTCTAAAGATAGAAGAAGCGGCTGGAACAGAAGCTTCTTGGGCTTGATCTTCGGTTCATCATTTGGGGTTAAGAAGATGAACAAATGCCTCATTAAAAACCTTGACAAGAAAACCTAGTGGGACAAAACTTGTCAAGGGAAAAAGAGTACATTCGATCATCTTACCCAAATGATGAAGTCATGTAGCTTGAATCAACACCATGATGGTTTGATAAGCTTCTCTTTCTCCTCTCGCATTCGCTAAGTGTATAAGTAGAGAATGTATGATTTCCTTGAGTTTCTTAGTTCTTGCACGCGTCATTGGACCGCTCTGTAAGGCTAGAGCATCCTCAGGTTCAAGCTCCGGTTCATGCTCAGGTACAAGCTCTGGTTCTAGTACTTTGTCCTAAGCCATGCTCATATCATCCCCTCCCTGTTTAAAAGGATTTGTCCTCAAATCTGCTTCATCTGCAATAAAAGGAGAGAGATCAGAAACATTAAAACTAGAACTCACAGAATACTTACCTTGGAGATCCACTTGATATGCATTGTCATTGATTCTCCTAGTGATCGAGAATGGACCATCAATCCTAGGCATAAGCTTGGATTTGCGCTCTTCTGGAAACCGTTCCTTTCTTAGTTGTATCCATACTTGATCACCAACTTCAAATACCATCTTGCGCTTGCCTTTATTAGCTTTCTTC
Source organism: Alliaria petiolata (assembly GCA_020283515.1). Taxonomy (NCBI): domain Eukaryota; kingdom Viridiplantae; phylum Streptophyta; class Magnoliopsida; order Brassicales; family Brassicaceae; genus Alliaria; species Alliaria petiolata. Next base: position 11,649,911 of record JAHZTW010000001.1, on the reverse strand, counting down.
TCATAGAGCTTAGTCTTTTCTTCCAAGTTCTGTCTAGCTTTCTCGTGAATCTGTCTCACCATATCTGCTTTTTTTTTTTACCATCTATATTAGTTCTTTCACTTAAAGGTAAAGGAATTAGATCCAAAGGAGATAAAGGGTTAAAGCCATAGACAATCTGAAAAGGAGAAAACTTAGATGCAAAATGAACAGCGTGATTGTATACAAACTCTATATGAGGTAAACAATCTTCCCAACTGTTAAGATTTTTCTTTATCAATGAACGCAAGAGATTTTTCTTCAGTCTGCCCATCAGTTTGTGGATGACAAGTAGTAGAAAACATTAGCTTAGTTCCTAGCTTAGACCACAGTGTTTTCCAGAAATAGCTAAGAAACTTAGTATCTATATCTGATATAATCGACTTAGGCATGCCATGTAGACGCACAATCTCTTTAAAGAATAGGTTAGACACATGCAATGCATCATCAGGTTTGTTGCAAGCTATGAAATGTGCCATTTTAGAAAACCTATCCACCACAACAAATATAGAATCCTTCCCTGTCCTAGTTCTAGGCAATCCCACAACAAAATCCATTGAAATATCATTCCAGGGATGAGTAGGAATAGGGAGAGGTGTATACAAACTGTGAGGCTGAACCTTAGACTTGGCGTGTTTGCAAACGGTACACCTATTACAGATCCTTTCAACATCTCGCCTCATGTGTGGCCAATGGAAGTGAGCTTTCATAACCTCCAGAGTCTTAGCAATGCCAAAATGACCCATGAAAGCTCCTCCATGTGCTTGCCTAGTAAACAAATCTCGAAGAGAGCATTGAGGAATACACAATCTGTTTTTATAAAAGAGAAATCCATCTTGTCTAAAGTAATGATCAGAAGCAAACTTTTCACAAGATTTATAGATTTCTTGAAAATCAGAATGTGGAATAAAGTTCTTTAACCTGTTCAAAACCCAAAAGCCTAGCATCAAGAGTAGAGAGAAGAGCGTACCTCCTGGTTAATGCATCGGCGACCACATTATCATTATCTTTCTTATACTTGATGACATAAGGGAATGTTTCAATGAACTCTACCCAACGTGCGTGTCTCTTATTGAGCTTTTGCTGACCTTTCAAGTGTTTTAAAGACTCATGGTCGATATGAATGACAAATTCTTTAGGCCAGAGATAGTGTTGCCACGTTTGGAGGGCTCTAACCAAGGCGTACAGCTCCTTGTCATAAGTTGGATTGTTGAGAGTTGCTCCTCCAAGCTTCTCACTGAAATATGCTATTGGCCTTTTGTCCTGCATCAAAACTGCTCCAATTTCTACACCAGAAGCATCACACTCTATTTCAAAGGTCTTTAAAAAATCAGGTAATGATAAAACCTCTTGTGGAGTCATAGGAATCAGAGTAGTCTTCTTTCCCTTATACTCAAAGGTGTGACGGTTGGAGAAACCATCATGTATAACCTTTCTGTCTGATTGCCAGGGACGTCCTTGGAGTATATGACTGGCTTCCATAGGCAAAACATCACAGAGAATGTCATCCTCATACTTACCAATGCTTAGAGGAACCAAAACTTGCTTGCTGACATTCATCTCGCCACAGTCATTAAGCCATTGAAGCTTATATGATGCTGGATGTTTTGTAGTCCTTAAGCCCAGTTTCTTAACCATGGTATCACTAGCAACGTTAGTACAGCTTCCTCCATCGATAATCATGCTACAGACCTTACCCTGAACATTGCATCTTGTGTGGAACAGATTCTCTCTTTGTTCCATATAGTGCTCGGTTTCTAAGCTATCTTCAATCTCTTGATGTAGTCCTCCTAGAAATCGTGACATTGTAGCTTCTTGATCCTCTGCTACATTGGCTCGAAGCATCAACAATTCCATTTCTAGAAAATATTCTTCTACTGTCCTTGATCCTTGAGTGTGCTTTCTCAGCTTCTGATGAAGTTCCATGTGGTAGTGACTAGGGACAAATATCTTTCTCATCACAGACTTTTCATTTCTGACCAAGTTTCAATAGGTAGCTCTTGATTTCTTCTTCTGGTTGTGACAAGTTGATCCCACCAACTCAATGCATAGTCATGAAATTCTGTTGCAGCGATCTTGACTCTATTCTGCTCAGTATACTGCTGCACATTGAAGACCAACTCAATCTTCTTTTCCCATTCCATATAGGCGTCTGGATTAGTTCTGCCATGAAACGGGGGAATGCTAATCTTCAGGCCCTTAAGATTTTCACTTAGCAGTTCCTCTTGAGTTTTATGGTGCATGTTCCTTCTTCTGCTTCCCTGAGATGAATCACCTTTTTTCGGTAGTATTGATCAGTTGCTGCATCAGAGATTCTGTCATTCTGTCCTAGATTCTCTCTAGCATCAGCTCTGGTTCTTCCTTTCTCTTCAAAGGCAGCTAATCCGTCATCCATCTTCTGCAACTTTGCCATCAAAGCCTCCATGAAGAGTTTATCAACTTTGGGGTTACTATTCTCTCCATTCTCTTCTGGATTCGACATAGAACCTGAAACAAGTGAATGAGAAGCAGTTACAAGTTCATCAAGCAAATTTGCAAGTTTTCAGGTTGTAAAAGTACAGAAACACAACAACAATACTCATAAAAATTTCAGAACACAATTTGATCACTAAACAGGGTAAATAAAAAAGGCTAATGACAACAGATAGGACCAATTTAGCAATCAACAACAAGTAAACACAATACAGTTCGCAAATAAATAATCTGCAGCTCAAATAATATGAATCGACATTCTGGAATTTTACAGAGACACAAGGAACAACTCAGACTGCTTTTTAAAGACAGAACAGTGGCCAGGCAACGAAAACTAACAATCCTTTTAGTTATTTCTTCAACAGAGAAAAACGATTTCAAAGAATCTACCAAGAAGACGAAGAAATCAATTAGAGATTGCTTCAGATCGAAATAAAAATATATATATATATACCAACAGTCATAAGCCACAGATAGAACAATCACAGTCTCTAGAACACTTAAATCGGTTCAATATAGCAAGGATTTCACGATTCAAACAGGAAATGATATCAAACAACAGAAAGATCTTGGATTCGTGTGACGCAAGAAGGCCAAGAGTCATAAAAATTCAAACACGAAATCGTGAAACACATAGATCTGCAAGAACAGAAGGTTAAACAAACATATAAACAAGAGATCTATGAATACTTAGCTTCCAAAGTGGCTCTGATACCACTTAATATGATCCTAGTCCAAAATCGACAATTTAGAAGCAAGTAGGGATAAAATGATGGAGGATTGATATGGATCGAATGGTGAATGAGATAGGATGATGGATCAAGAAACAAGGGAGTGTTGTGGTCACACTAAGGCTGCAGAATTCCTTAGATTCACCGGGGATTGATAGGTTGCACAAAGGTGGTGAAAGAGCATTTGATTTACCTTGATCTAGCTTATAAGTTCGAGAATAAAAAGATAGATAGATGAAACTGAGGGCTTACAAGAGTTTAAATAGGGAACTCAGAAGGAGAAGCCCTAAACACGGCCCAAAGAAATGTAAATACTCGCTAAAAGAAACATAACATAAACTTAAAAATGTCATAACTCTAAAGATAGAAGAAGCGGCTGGAACAGAAGCTTCTTGGGCTTGATCTTCGGTTCATCATTTGGGGTTAAGGAGATGAACAAATGCCTCATTAAAAACCTTGACAAGAAAACCCAGTGGGACAAAACTTGTCAAGGGAAAAAGAGTACATTCGATCATCTTACCCAAATGATGAAGTCATGTAGCTTGAATCAACACCAGCATGGTTTGATAAGCTTCTCTTTCTCCTCTCGCATTCTCTAAGTGTATAAGTAGAGAATGTATGATTTCCTTGAGTTTCTTAGTTCTTGCACGCGTCATTGGACCGCTTGGTAAGGCTAGAGTATCCTCAGGTTCAAGCTCCGGTTAATGCTCAGGTACAAGCTCTGGTTCTAGTCCTTTGTCCTCAGCCATGCTCATATCAGCACTGGTGTCGAACGACACAAGGTGGTGTCGATCGACACCAATCGTGAAATTTCAAATCGACTTGAAATCATCGTCTTAGCCCCAATTGTGCATCAATAAACAGTTCACACAATCTCAAAACCATTATACGACCAAGTTTAAGCCATAAACCCTAAGAAAAATCCCAAATTTGCAACATGCATCATCAATTTCCAAAATTTCAAAAATTTCAATCTTTTGCAATTTAAAGGACAAAAATCAGTTGGGTAATGATCTAAATCATGGTAAACAACCTAAATAGGCATCATTCAATCAAGAAATCAAGCAAAATAGGTCGAATTCAAGAATTTTCACCTTAGGGTCGAAAATGAAATTGAGAGATTTGAAGAACATACCTTGGCATATCGAATGAATGGACAATGGATTATGAAAGAGGGATGAAATCCGCACGGATTAAAGCTTTGAATAACTCAATTCCGTTGAGAAATGGAGAAGTGAAGTTTTGGAAAAAATCTCTCTAAAGCTCGGGTGTTATGAAATGTGGGAAGAAGAAAAATGATGGTTTGAAACAGCTTAAGAACCACCACAACATCATTGGTTTTGGAAGCAATTGCTTCCACCAATTTAGAGACATAGTCCACAGCAACCAAGATGTATTGCTTCCCAAAGGATGAAAGAAAAGGTCCCATGAAATCAATGCCCCAGCAGTCAAAGATATCAACTTCAAGGATGAAGTTCTCTGGCATCTCTTGTCTCTTGTTAATCTTCCCTCTCCTCTGACAGATATCACATTGTGTTATGAAAATCTGAGCATCCTTGAACATAGTAGGCCACCAAAAGCCTGCTTGAAGAACCTTGGACATTGTCTTGAAAGTAGCAAAATGTCCAGCATACTCAGAACCATGACAATGGAAAAGGACATCTTGAACTTCACTTTCTGCTATGCATCTTCTGTAAACATTGTCTGAACAATGCTTATACAAGTGAGGCTCATCCTAATAGTATCTCCTATGTTCTCTCATGAACTTCTTCTTTTCATTATTCTTGAGATGTTTAGGCTCAATGTCAGCAGCTAAGAAGTTCAAACTCTTGGAGAAGTAAAATCCATCTCAACAATCTTGGCTTTGCATCCTTCTTCTGCATCAAGTACTTCAATGCAGAATGATCAGTTTGAACAATTACCTTTGAACCAACAAGATATTGTCGAAATTTCTCAAAGGCAAAGACTACAGCCAAAAGTTCCTTCTCCCTTGTTGCATAATTCTACTGAGCATCATCCAACGTTCGGCTGGCATAATAGATAGCATGAAGCTTCTTGTCCTTCTTTTGTCCCAACACAGCTCCTACCGCGAAGTCACTGGCATCACACATCACCTCGAAAGGCAAATCCCAGTCCGGAGCTTGAACAATCGGAGCACTCACCAAGGCTTGCTTGATCCGTTAAAAGGCTGAATGGTATTCTGCAGTGAACTCAAATTTCACATCTTTGCAGAGAAGAGCAGTGAATAGTCTTGCAATCTTGTTGAAATCTTTGATGAATCTTCTGTAGAACCCAGCATGACCCAGAAAACTCCTCACTGATTTCACGGAATCAGGTGCTTGCAAAGTTGTCATTACCTCAATCTTGGCGCGGTCAACTGCGATCCCTTCTGCTGAAACTTTGTGCCCAAGTACAATTCCATCTCTGACCATAAAATGGCACTTTTCCCAGTTTAGAACCAAATGCTTCTCTTCACATCGCTGCAACACCGCACATAAGTTGTCCAGACAGCCTTTAAAAGATGACCCATAAACAGAAAAGTAATCCATAAAGACCTCCATAAACTTCTCAATCATGTCTGTGAAGATTGACATCATGCATCGCTCGAAAGTCGCATGAGCATTACAAAGTCCAAATGGTATTCTGCGATATGCAAATGTACCATAAGGACATGTAAATGTGGTCTTCTCCTGATCATCCAGATGGATTGGAATTTGGAAGAACCCTGAATAGCCATCAAGAAAACAGTAGTAGGGATGATTTGCCAATCTTTCCAGCATCTGATCGATGAAAGGCAAAGGAAAGTGATCCTTTCTGGTCGCAGCATTCATCTTCATGTAGTCTATGCACATCATGTATCCAGTCACAGTTCTTATATGAATCAGCTCGTTCTTCTCATTTTTCACCACTGTGACTCCTCCTTTCTTAGGAACCACGTGAACCGGACTGACCCAAGCGCTGTCTGAGATGGGATAGATGATCCCTGCTTCCAAAAGCTTCATGATCTCCTTCTTGACTACTTCCTTCAGGTTTGGATTCAGCCTCCTTTGATGTTCAATTGATGACTTTGTCTCATCCTCAAGGTGAGTCCGATGCATGCACAAGTCTGGCGAGATACCTGAAATGTCATCAAGAGAATAGCCAAGAGCTTTGCGAAATTTTCGCAGCTTGCTTAGCAATAAAGTGAGCTATGCATTGTTCAAAGAAGCATTCACAATGACGGGATAAGTTGAATTAGGTCCAAGAAACGCGTACCTTAGCCCTGCAGGGAGCTGTTTTAGCTCAACTTTCGGAGCCTTAGCTTCGCTCCAATCGCCAAGTGTGGCAGCTTTCGCAGATGTGCAGACCAATTCCTCTTGTGCGACCAGCTGCAGGACTTGCTCACTAGCATCCATCATCTTTGTGTATCCAGCAGCAGCATCGTCTACGTGCTCAGCTTCTGTTGTAGAAGTCGTCAATGCTCTTTCCAAAGGGTCTGTAGGATGTTCTTCATGGAAAATCTCTTCAGTAAGGTTGGTGAGTGAATCGACATAGAAGGTATGTCCATCGATGGTAGGTCTCTTCATCAGCTTCTCCATGTCAAAATTCATCACCAAATCACCAACATTCAGCGCAATTCATCCCTTCCTCACATCAATTATGGCTCCAGCTGTAGCTAAGAATGGTCTACCAAGAATGAGAGTGTCTTTGGGTTCCTCATCATAAGCTAGAATTACAAAGTCTGTGGGAAGCAAGCAATCTCCCACTTTGATAGGCACATCCTCCAAGACACCTTCAGGAATCCTAATAGAACGATCAACAAGAACCAAAGAGATCCTTGTGGCTTTGAAATATGTCATGTCCAGCCTGAGAGCCACTGAAAGAAGCATCAAGTTAACACTTGAACCCAAATCGCAGAGAGACCTTCCAAACTTATCTGAGAAGATGGAAAGATCAAGAACAAACTTGCTCTGATATCATCATCACTCTTTCCTCCATATCCATGTTCTTGGTCATCATACACTTCAAGTATCTTTTTATCACTGGAGTAGTCATAATGGCATCCATCAAAAGGATTTCAACAACTAGTCTATCCATGATAGCCTTGCATCTGGCATCAAGTAGCTCCTTCTTGGACTTCTTTGGTATTAAGGGGAAATGAATCTTTGGTTTGTAGACCCTTTCTTCTGCAACTTTTGTTGATGTGAGCTGATCTGGTGTTGTCCGAGAAGAGCCTCGATCATCACCCTCCTGGTGTCGATCGACACTCGCCTTTGGTGTCGAGCTCTTCGTGTCGAGCTTGCTTGATTCGTCGTGATTCTCCAAAGGTGTCGATCGACACACTTCAGTGGTGTCGATTGACACTGGCTCCGCAGCATCAATTTCTTCATCTTCAACATCTTCAAGCTCCTCGAATTCTTTAGTACTAAGTCCTTTTCTGCACAGGTTGAAGGTTCTTTCCACTTCTCAATGTGATAGCATTCACATGGCGTTTAGGATTAGTATATGTTTTCCCTGAAGAAATCCTCTTGCCTATTAACAGCTCCTGCAGTTTGAGCAACTTGAGTATCCAGCTTCTTCATGGGAGAGGTCAAGCTCTCAATCTTCCCGTTCAGGTCCTGGTACAGTGAATCAATCTTCCCATTGAAATCCAATGTTATCTTCTATTGTCCTTCCAGAAGTTGTTCTAGCATAGACTCCATCTTATTGTCTTGTGCAAGAGGCTTTTGGTAAGAAGAAGAACCATAGCTCCTTGTGTAATTGATGTTTTGGAATGGGGATTTTTGAGTATAACTAGAAGAGTTTTGATTTCCTGTGAAAGAGTTCTTCTGATAATTCCCATTAAAGCTCATATTCCCTTGTTGGTTCTCAAACCTAAGCCACCTCCGTTGATGTAGTTGACATCTTCTTCTTCACATTCTTCATTAGGCTCGAATGTCACTACCTCATTGGCAAAGTGAACTTGCTTCTTCCCCACCAAGATGTCTAGCTTCCTGTTTACCTCAGCTATTTAACTTCCTCCATTTGTACCAGCATGTTGTTTCCTTTCAAAGTCTGCATTCTTGGTGCTGTTGCAAGAGGCCAAATTCTCTATAAGCACCATCGCGTCATCTGGGTATCTGGTGTTTGAGTTGCCATTGCTTGTAGGATCTAATGCCATCTGGTACCTCCAATCGATCCTTCGGTAGAAGATTCTGAGAAGTTGCGGCTCGCTGAAACTGTGATGTGGGCAGTCCCTTTGGTAAGCTTTGAATCTTACCCAAGAAGCCTTGAATGCTTTAGTAGGTCCTTGGGAGAATGCAATGATCTTTGTCCTCAGCTCTTCGGATCTTGCATCATCAAAGAAGTTGTATAAGAATGCATTCTTTGTTTCTTCCCAAGTGGTCAAGGATCCTGGATCCAACTGCTTCATCCAATATGATGCATCTCCACCAAGCGAGTAAGGGAAAACCTTGCAGAAAAGATAATCATAGGACACTCCATTAGCCTTTATGCTTGATGCCAAGTCTTCAAACCTCTCAATGTGGTCCATGGGATGCTCATTGGGAAGACCATGGAAAGGATGCTGAGCTACAAGTGTATAGTAAGCAGGCTTCAGCTCGAAACCATTCCTCTGGAATGCAGGAGGACGGATTGCAGCTCTATTAGCATAGAACTGATCTGGTCTTTTGTATTCACCAAGTGTTCTTCCGCGTCCAACGTCTGCATGTGCGGCTTGAATTGGTTTCTCGATGATAACAGCTCCATTATCGTCAAGTCTCTGGCCACGATTGTTTCTTATATTGCCGTCCAGATCCGTGAAATTACCAGCTTCATCACGAATCATAATCACAGGCTCAGCCATCTCTCTCTGCGCAGGGTGTCGATCGACGCTAGTGTTGGTGTCGATCGACGCTCTTGCAGATTTTCGGTTGTGCGTTTGAGATGGCCGAGTTCCTGGTTGAGTGCGATTAGTTCCCTTTCCTTGTTGTTTCTGGTACTGGGCATGCACCTGAAACCAAAAATAAGAAACTAAAAGCATCAGTAACCAAAACAAAAAATAAAACCTAGTCAAAATCCTAATACTAGATTCCGTAGGCAGCTATTACTTCCCCGGCAACGGCGCCAAAAACTTGATAGGGTCAAATTTTTACCCAAATAAATCAACACTGCAAGTGCACATCAATGCAATTGAAGTATAAGGGGTTATCGAATCCCAAATGAAGTAGATGCTACACTAAGGTTTCTAGGTTCAAATTATGCTAGATCAATCAAGTAATGTAATTAAACTACTAAGTAAATCAGAAACAGAATTAAAAGTGGATTTAAAATTCAGGAGACTAAGACGCTAGGTAAGGGTAATTATCAGGTTGAATCAGAGAATGCAGAAAGTATAATGTCAAGAAATTATTAAGAACCGTCTAGAACTCGAAACACTAATTTAAAACCAATCAACTCTCGTTGCAGAAGTTTTCTATGCCTAAATTCCAGAATCCCAAATCTCTTTGCAAATTCAAACAATTAAGGCAAGCATTAAAAACATGTTTGATTGTTCACAAAATCTCTAAACCAAATCTCTTTGCGAATATATATTTTGCTCATCAATGATTAGGTCAAGTTATCAATAATGCTCTCGCATCTATTAAACAACCTAGGGTTTGATTTCTAAGTGATCAGTTTCAGAAATCAATATAAGCACAAATCAAGATGAAGATCCAAGTGATTTTCCTAACATCCTAACAATTTTACAAACTCATCATCAACCCTAAACCACCCTAACCTAACTAGCAAACTACTCAGACATAGAGATGAAAACACAAATCATGACTAAAATAAATTGCATAAAATAAGAAAAGAGAATGATACAGGGGTTCAAAAACTTCTCAGAAGAGTACAAAATTATCTCCCCAAAAGCTTAAGATCAATCTCTCTTTAAGACTCAAAAACAGAAAATAATGATAAGGTGTTTGGCTAAACAATGCCTGAAAAACTATTTATAGAGGAAGATTTTCGTCAGGGGCAATCTTGTAATTCTTCAAAATTTGGACAATTTCCTTTTTCTGATGGATGTCGCGAAACTTTGGTCGGCTTGATTGGTGTCGATCGACACCAAGGGTTAGTGTCGATCGACACCCTGCGTGTAATTCAGCTCTGACTTCATCACTTTGGCTGCTTCTCCAAAATGCTTCAATAAGTTCCAGAATCTCCCATTAAGCTCCAAATGCACTTCATCCTGTAAAGACTCTAATAGGACTCTAAAAATACCAAAAGACTCTATAAAACAGACTTATAACATGGTCAAAAACCGGTAAAAACCATGATATATCACAATTATCACTTTTCATTGCTTGAAACCTTTCAATGCTAGCGCCCAAAGTAATGAATAGGTACTGGAACTTTTTATCTGCATCCAATTTCACACTTGTTACTGTTCCAGGATTCAACTTCTGCAATATATACAAATAAGAATACAACATCTTAAAGCCTTTTCAATGACTCCTCGCACATCACTAGAACTAGTTTTTTCCCTCTCAAGGTTGTAGAGTAGGACAAATTCACACCAACTCTACCTTGAACAAGATTGACAATATTTTTAGGAGGTGGGGTGTCTAATTGACCTGGATAGTCTTCATGCAGCACATATGCTACTAATCGTGGGGTGCCTCTCCTTCTACTACTGCTTGTACTTGCAACAGCCCTAGAACAAGTATGCATCTTTTTGTATATTGTAACACTGAAATAATCTGATTTATTAACCTTTGCATCTCGTAAATACCAATGACAACATTGATTCGCTTGAAGGCATTTTAGAATAAGTCGCCCTCTATCAGACTTATAAGTATGAACCCTATAACAGTTTTTATGTAAAGCTCTGTCAACCAAGTACTGCAATGCCTCTTTTGAACAAAATTCTTGACCTATTTCAAAACCCGTACCATCTTCCCATTCTTCAACATGCTGACTTTCTTGATCAGGTCGTTGAAGCTCGACAAATTCATGCATACCATCCACATCGTTATCCACAGCCGCAAATTCGGCTCCATTCTCACCATCAGTCTCCATCACCTCTTCAATAATCTGCTCTCTATGTGCTGTGCCTGCTCTATAAATAGTAAGAATACCAAAATTAACTACATCATCATCAGCAACTCTGCTATTTGAAACTCCCTCTTCATAATTCTCACCAACTAAGCTCTCTAGCGGCACTCTTGAAAATTGGTCGCTCCTCTGATTTTTTACCCAAATCTTTGATTATCTCCACATGCAAAACAGACCTTAGTCCCTCTTCATCCACTGTCGTTAGATAAACATATCTGTCATCGTCATCAGAAATAACCCACTCTTTATCAGGATTATTTACCAACGGAATGTAACTCAATTTCATATCCGAACTAGTTCTATTTATCGCAATGTTCCTGCATATCTTATCAACTAAAGCCAAGTAAGTTATCTCATCCAATGATGAGGTTTCAAATGGTATAGCGTAGGTGCAATTCTTGTAAACCATTTCAACTTTTGTCTTTTCTGTGAATAGTACCCTCCATAATCAAAATATATATTTGTGTGTTTCATGCTCATTGTCTCCTGAAAATAGATTCAAAATACTCAATCAGCGTAATTACACAACACAATGTATCATAGTTGTACCATTTGTACCGCTTGACCTCAATATCTTAGATACACAAGTTGTACTAGTTGTCCTCTACCCCTTAGTTGAACCTTTTGTACCATTTGTCATCTATCTCTCAGTTGTACCATTTGTACCAGTTGATCTCTTTCTCTTAATTGAACATTTTTATCAGTTGTCCTCTATCTCTCGGATGTACCATTTATACCAGTTTTCGTATATCTCTCGGTCGAACCTTTTGTACACGTTGTCCTCTATCTCTTAGTTGAACCTTTTGTATCAGTTGTCCTCTATCTGCAGATTTAGGGGCATGAACTCGGTTTCTAATCTACCTAACTACGATTCAGCACTTAAAATCATCAAATTACCGAACCTAAAGGCCTAATAAATCCCGAATAACCCAATGTGCATACCGAATTTCAAATTTAAATCCCTAATTTTCAAATCTCCAAATAAAAACCATAGAAGAAAAACTCACTTCTTAAAGTTTTAACAATGTCGGAGGAGAGAGGAGCTGGTGATATAAAACCGATTGTAGAAGTAGGAGCACAAGGCGGAAGTGATGGATATATGCCGGCGATGAGCCCGCTTGATAGTTAGCATATTTACACCATTTTAACGTCCATTTAATGTAGCATTTACATTGTTTCATGCATATAACTTATCCATATAGTCTAGTTTGCATCCATATTAGCGTTTAGTGTGTCTTAGCTTAGGTAATTGCATATTCGTTGTATTTGGAGTGTTTGTCAGGTGATTTTGGAGTTAAAGAGACCATTTGGAGTTTGGTGGATGAGCCAGGATCGAAGAAGAGCTGAAACGAAGTTGACCGAGATTGTCTGGCACCACAGCGGTTTGGGTGCATCGGTTTGTTGACATCTTTCTGTCCGATGCAGCACTAGACTGTCGAAAGTGGTTGAAAGATCGGGCCGGACGAAGGGTTTCCATTCCTATTTAGCCTCGGAGTTCTTCATGAAAGTCATAGATAATTGAGATACCTTTTGTTTGGTGGTGGTTTCAAGTCATTACGATCAGCGGTACAGAAGATACGGCGATTTTTGCAAGATAGTCCGAATCAGAGCAACGAGAGATCACATCGGTTTGCGGTACATCGGACAACAGACAAATGCAAGACGACCAGAAGTTGCAGATTTTCTTGATCATTTTCGTGATCAAGTGGATCCTCCATTGGCAAACCATGGAACTTATCTTGTTGAACCATGGAGATGAAGGCTGGCTTCACTTCAAAGGTGTTGTTGTGAACTGGTGAAGGTTGAATACCATATCTATTTTGATGAATATTTGGAGCATCACCAGCCCCAATTATTCTCCCTTGTTTTGGCGCATGCAAGAGGTTTTCATTGCCCTTTTGTGCTTGCTCCATGTGTGGTGGTGTAGCAGATTGAGGATGTTGTTCCCTTGGATGCTCTTCCATTCTTAGTCTGTCTAACCTTTCAGCTTAATTCCATTATTGCAATCCTAGCAACCCTTTCCAATTGATCAATCTCTTGAAAGCCTTGAAAGTTGTTGTCTCCTTGTGATCTTAAATGCATTCAAAGTGAACTGAAATCTAGAAAAGGAGATGGTCAATAAACACAAAAGAAGAACTTAGTCTCAAACTAAACTAAATCCTAGTGATCAAACAATCCGAATACGGCAAAGGCGCCAAATTGAAACAAGAGTTTTTTATCTCTTGAAAGCAATTTCTCAATTGCTCATATCATTGCAATACTTGAGATATAAATCCATCTTGTGAGTTTGATGCAAAAGGAATACAAAGTTTGGTTTAAGCTAAAATTTGAAATTTAGGAGACAATGATCTATTAGAAGAAATCTACGAGGTAAAAGAGATACTAGAAGACTAATTATATGAATTAAAACCTTAATTTTCACTAATTGTGCACTAATTAAGCGATTAACTACTACTCAAGATTACTAATTGACTAAAAACGAAACCTAGGGATGGAATTATTGATTTGGGCATTCAAATGGCTAACCTTGCAATCATTTAAGCAACTAAACAAGTTATCTCTATACCTAGATCACTAATAAAGACTAATCCATGATGTGTGGTATTAATTCCTTTCCTAATCACCTTAATGAACTAATGATGTGTTAGCATTAAAATGATTAACAAGCAATAAGCATAAGTTTAAATGGTATGATAAACACCCTAGGCAACTAATATCTAAGGTATAGAGATAACTTGTTTAGTTTGAATGTAAATCTCTTAGAAAAGTGGCTTAAGCATTTCATCAAACACTTGGTGGGTGTATGAAATGCTTATGATCCTAAATAGCAAAAGATTAGCTATTTGACATTAAGAACACTTTAATAAGAAGAGAGATGAAAGAATCTAACCTAGATTGCAAGATTGAACCATTAGAAAACCCTAAATCTAACCCATCCCCAAGTTCCCAAGAGAGTTTTTGTATTAAACTTAAAAGATCCAAGCAAATACAAATTTTCTCCCAAAGAGGCTAAAGTTTTAGGTAAGAACAATAGGGAATAGAAGTTAACCAAGAAATTAGGGCTTTTGAGTATATATAGGTGGACCCAGAAAAAGTGAATACAAAATCTCGTTTGTGGTGTCTCGACGTAGCTGGTCGATACAGCACGTCGATACGAACCTCGGACATTCCCGTCTCGACGTAGCTGGTCGATACAAATCCCTGGAAAATGCTTCTTCTCTGCTTGATGGTTGTCTCGACGTGCTCTGGTCGATACGGCTGGTTGATATGAATTTCGGGAAGGTGTGTATCGACCTGGCCGGTCGATACGGTTCGAGGCTTCTTCTTTGGGTCTCCTCTGTTCATCTCGACAAAGCTAGGTCGATACAGCTGGTCGAGACGAACCTCGGGGTTTCTTCTTTAGGTCTTTTCCTTCTCTTCAAGTGACTTCTTGCCTTTCTCTTGCAATGCCATCCTTCTCCAACTTCAAGCATGCCTCCATAGCATCCATATTACCTGATAAAGACTCCAAAAGTGCCAAAATATGCAAAGACTATGCAAGGATATCCTAGACTAATAGATGAATGAAATGTGATTCAAAGATGCCTAAATGAGTTCCTAAATGAGGCGAAACTTACACTAAATGGAGGGAAATATGATGCAAAATATAGTCATATCAACTCCCCCCAACTTGCCTTTTGCTTGTCTCCAAGCAAATGAAACACAAGGCAAGGAGAGAGGTTTGAAGGTGGGAGCTCAAATCCAAAAGTGTCAAGCAAATAAATCAACTCAAAGGTCCTAGTTCTTAATTCTAGGATGCTCCTGATGCAAACTCTACTCCAAAAGGTCTAGCCATACCCATACTCATTCAAGTGAACCCAAGCCTCAACCTACACAAGCATTCATTTTCACCAACTCTTTAACATTCATTAAGTGGTAACCATGGATCATGAATCATGCAATGCTAGTGAACTTATTTGGTTTTGGGCAAGGTCTTGAGATGAAAATGATCTCAACTTCATGGGGCTTCAATGTTATGGGATCTCTCAATGAACAAGTGAACTTTGGCAAAATGCTAAGAGTAAAAAGCAACATATGCATACAAGGACAAACTTTCAGCTACCCTTTGTAACACAAATGTTTTCACTCTCATTTTCTTTTAAGCTCACTCACCAAGTCCAACCTAGGCTACCCATCACAAGGCATTGCGCCATACCCACAAGAAGCTAGAACACTTT
>JAHZTW010000001.1:11462445-11632995 GCA_020283515.1 Alliaria petiolata | reverse complement strand
GAGAAGTTTTTGAACCCCTGTATCATTCTCTTTTCTTATTTTATGCAATTTATTTCAGTCATGATTTGTGTTTTCATCTCCATGTCTGAGTAGTTTGCTAGTTAGGTTAAGGTGATTTAGGGTTGATGATGAGATTATAGAATTATTGTGTTGTTAGGGAAATCAATTGGATCTTCATCTTGATTTATGCTTATATTGATTTCTTAATTGATCACTTAGAAATCAAACTCTAGGTTGTTTAATGGATGCGAGAGCATTATTAATAACTTGACCTAATAATAGATGAGCAAAATATCTATTCGCAAAGAGATTTGGTTTAGAGATTTTGTGAACAATCGAACCTGTTTTAAATGCTTGCCTTAATTGTTTGAATTTGCAAAGAGATTTGGAATTCTGGAATTTAGGCATAGATAACTTCTGCAACGAGAGTTGATTGGTTTTAATTTAGAGTTTCGAGTTCTAGACGGTTCTTAATAATTTCCTGACAATATAATATATGCATTCTCTGATTCAACCTGATAATTACCCTCGTCTAGTGCCTTAGTCTCCTGAACTTTAATCACTTTTATTTCGTTTACTGATTACTTAGTAGTTTACTTTATTCTTATTTATTGATCTAGCATAATTTGAACCTAGAAACCCTAGTGTAGCATCTACTTCCTTTGGGATTCGATAATCCCTTATATCTCAACTGCATTGTTGTGCACTTGTAGTGTTGTTTTATTTGGGTAAAACTTTGACCCTATCAAGTTTTTGGCGCCGTCGCCGGGGAACTAATAGCTGCCTACGCAATCTAGTATTAGGATTTTGACTAGGTTTTGTTTTTATTTTTGTTACTAATTTAGTTTCTTACTTTTGGTTTCAGGTGCATGCTTAATCGCAGTACCAAAAGCAACAAGGAAAATGAGCTAATTAAACTCAACCAAGAGCCCGGCCGTCTAGAACGCACAAACCGCAAAACTGCACGAGTGTCGATCGACACCCACCTTGCCATCGATCGACACCCTACGCAAGAAGAGATGGCTGGTCTTATGGTTTTGATCCGCGACGAAGCTGGTATTTTGGTGGATGGAGAAGGGCATAGGAGGAATGCTCAAGGCCAGAGACTTGATGAGAATGGAGCTGTCATCATCGAGCAAGCAGTTCAAATCGCACCTGCGAATGGAGGACGTGGAAGAACGCTAGGCGAATACAATAGGCCAGACCAGTTCTACGCAAACAGAGCCGCGATTCGCCCACCTCCCTTTCAAAGACATGACTTTGAGCTGAAGCCTGCTTACTTCACATTGGTAGCTCAGCATCCCTTCTGTGGTCTCCCTCATGAACACCCCATGGACCACATTGAGAGGATCGAAGATTTAGCATCCAGCATTAAGGCTAATGGAGTGTCTGATTACTACCTATTCTGCAAGCTTTTTCCATACTCTCTTGGAGGAGATGCAGCGTACTGGCTGAAGCAATTGCCACCAGGATCTTTGACCACATGGGAAGACACAAAGAATGCATTTTTATGCAATTTCATTGATGATGCAAGATCCGAAGAGCTAAGGAAAAAGATTACTGCACTTGCCCAATGACCTACTGAAGCATTCAAAGCTTCTTGGGTAAGGTTTAGAGCTTACCAGAGGGATTATCCACATCACGGTTTCAGCGAGCCGCAACTACTAGGAATCTTCTACCGAGGGATCGATTGGAGGTACCAGATGGCTTTGGACGCTACGAGCAATGGCAACTTTAACACCAGATATCCAGATGACGCGATGGTGCTTATAGAGAGTTTGGCCTCTTGCAACAACACCAAGAATGCAAACTTTGAGAGGAAACAACATGTTGGTTCAAATGGAGGAAGCCAAATAGCTGAGGTTAACAGGAAGCTGGACAACGTAGACAACATCTTGGTTGGCAAGAAGCAAGTTCACTTTGCTAATGAGGTAGAAACATTCGAGCCTAATGAAGAATGTGAAGAAGTGGATGTTAACTACATCAACGGAGGTGGTTTTCAAGGCAAAAGGTTCGGGAATCAGCAAGGGAATAGGGGCTTTAATGGGAATTATCAGAAGAACTCCTTCACATGAAACTAAAACTCTTCTGGTTATACTCCAAAGCCCCCATTCCAGAACAGCAGCTATTCAAGAAACTATGGTTCTTCATCTTACCAAAAGCCTCCTGCACAAGACAACGAGATGAAATCCATGCTAGAACAGCTTCTAGAAGGACAGCAGAAGATGACGGTAGACTTCAATGAGATGTTTGACTCGCTGTACGAAGACCTGAATGGAAAAATTGAGAGCTTGGCCTCTCATATGAAGAAGTTGGACACTCAAGTTGCCAAACTTGCAGGAGCTGTTAACAGGCAAGAAGGATTTCTTCCGGGAAAGACGGATACTAATCCCAAACGCCATGTGAATGCTATCACATTAAGAAGTGGGAAGAACCTTCAACCTGTGCAAAAAAGGAATCTTAGTGCTGAAGAATTCGAGGAACTTGAAGATGTTGAAGATAAAGAGATTGATGTTGCGGAGCCAGTGTCGATCGACACCACTGAGGTGTGTCGATCGACACCAATGGAGAATCACGACCAACCAAGCAAACTCGACACGAAGAGCTCGACACCAAAAGCAAGTGTTGATCGACACCAGGAGTGTGTTGATCGACGCTCTTCCCAGACGACACCAGATCAGCTCAAGACAACGAAAGTTGCAGAAGAAAGGATCTACAAACCGAAGATTCCTTTCCCCTTGATACCAAAGAAGTCCAAGAAGGAGCTACTTGATGCAAGATGCAAGGCTATAATGGATAGATTAGTGGTTGAAATCCCTTTGATATATGCCATTAGAACTACTCCAGTGATAAAAAGATACTTGAAGTGGATGATGACCAAGAACATGGATATGGAGGAAGGAGTGATGATGATATCAGAGCAAGTTAGTGCTGTCATTCAGAACAGGCTTCCAGAAAAACTCTCTGATCCTGGAAGTTTTGTTCTTGACTGTTCCATCTTTTCAGACAAGTTTGGGAGGTCTCTCTGCGACTTGGGCTCAAGTGTCAATCTCATGCCTCTTTCATTTGCTCTTAGGCTGTATATGACAGATTTTAAAGCCACAAGGATCTCTTTGGTTCTTGCTGATCGTTCTATTAGGATTCCGGAAGGTGTCTTGGAAGATGTTCCTATCAAAGTGGGAGATTGCTTGATTCCCATAGACTTTGTGGTTCTAGCTTATAATGAGGAACCTAAGGATCCTCTCATTCTTGGCAGACCATTCTTGGCTACAGCTGGAGCCATCATTGATGTGAGGAAGGGAAGAATAGCACTAAATGTTGGTGACTTGGTGATGAATTTTGACATGGAGAAGCTTATGAAGAGACCTACTATCAATGGACATACCTTCTATGTTGATTCACTCACCAACCTTCCTGAAGAGATCTTCCAAGAGGATCCTGCTACACACCCTTTGGAGAAAGCATTGACGACTTCTTTAACAGAAGCTGAACACTTAGACGAGGTCGCTGCTGGTTACATAAAGATGATGGATGGTAGTGAGCAGGTCATGCAATTGGTTGCACAAGAGGAACTAACATGCACATCTGCGAAAGCTGCCACGCTTGGCGACTGGAGTGAAGCTAAGGCTCCAAAAGTTGAGCTAAAACAGCTCCCTGCAGGGCTGAGGTACGCTTTTCTTGGACCTAATTCAACTTATCCTGTTATTGTGAATGCTTCCTTGAACAATGTAGAGCTCACTTTATTGCTAAGCAAGCTGCGAAAATTTCGCAAAGCTCTTAGCTATTCTCTTGATGACTTTTCAAGTATCTCGCCAGACTTGTGCATGCATCAGATTCACCTTGAGGATGAGACAAAGTCATCAATTGAACATCAGAGAAGGCTGAATCCGAACCTGAAAGAAGTGGTTAAGAAGGAGATCATGAAACTCTTGGAAGCTGGGATCATCTATCCCATTTCAGACAGTGCTTGGGTCAGTCCGGTTCATGTGGTTCCTAAGAAAGGAGGAGTCACAGTGTTGAAGAACGAGAAGAACGAGCTAATTCCTACAAGGACTGTGACTGGACACATGATGTGCATATACTACATGAAGCTGAATGCCGCGACCAGAAAGGATCATTTTCCTTTGCCTTTCATTGATCAGATGCTGGAAAGATTGGCGAATCATCTCTACTACTGTTTCCTTGATGGCTATTCAGGATTCTTCCAGATTCTGATTCATCCAGATAATCAGGAGAAAACCACGTTTACATGTCCTTATGGTACATTTGCATATCGTAGAATGCCATTCGGACTTTGTAATGCTCCTGCGACCTTCCAGCGATGCATGATGTCCATCTTTACATACATGATTGAGATGTTTATGGATGTCTTTATGGATGACTTTTCTGTTTATGGGTCATCTTTTAAAGGCTGCCTGGACAACTTGTGCGCAGTATTGCAGCAATGTGAAGAGAAGCACTTAGTCATGAACTGGGAAAAGTGCCACTTTAAGGCCAGAGATGGCATTGTACTTGAGCACAACGTTTCAGCAGAAGGAATCGCAGTAGACCGCGCCAAGATTGAAGTGATGACAAGCCTGCAAGAACCTGATTCTGTGAAATCAGTAAGGAGTTTTCTGGGTCATGCTGGGTTCTATAGAAGATTCATCAAAGATTTCAGCAAGATTGGAAGGCCACTTACTGCTCTTCTCTGCAAAGATGTGAAATTTGAGTTCACTACAGAATGCCATTCAGCCTTTGAACAGATCAAGCAAGCCTTGGTAGTGCTCCAATTGTTCAACCTCCGGACTGGGATTTGTCTTTTGAGGTGATGTGTGATGCCAGTGACTTCGCGGTAGGAGCTGTATTGGGACAAAAGAAAGACAAGAAGCTTCATGCTATCTACTATGCCAGCAGAACGTTGGATGATGCCCAGAAGAATTATGCAACAACAGAGAAGGAACTTTTGGATGTAGTCTTTGCCTTTGAGAAATTTCGACAGTACCTTGTTGGCTCAAAGGTAATTGTTCATACTGATCATTCTGCATTGAAGTACTTGATGCAGAAGAAGGATGCAAAGCCAAGGTTGTTGAAATGGATTTTGCTTCTCCAAGAGTTTGACATTGAAGATAAAGACAAGAAGGGAGTTGAGAATGGGGTAGCTGACCATCTCTCCAGGATCAGGATTGAGGATGACGTTCATATCGATGATTTCTTGCCTGGAGAGAACATCTACTTCGTCGACACACGTTTTCAAGCCACTTCGTAATCAGAAGAAAGCTCGATCGACATCAGGAGTTTGTCGATCGACACCTCGTCTGAACATTCGAGGAAGAATCGCGATTCGAGAATTGAAAGTCTGAAGAACTCAGAAGTGTCGATCGACACCATCTATAGTGTCGATCGACACCCGACGCCAACTTTAAAATCGCTTCACAAGCTCTTGAACGAGGTGTTTCGGTAACCCATATGTGCTATATCTGATTCCAATAGGTCGTGGTATGTTGACATTGTGAACTTTCTGGCTGCTGACATTGAGCCTAAACATCTCAAGAACTATGAGAAGAAGAAGTTCATGAGAGCATAGGAGGTACTATTGGGATGAACCTCATTTGTATAAGCATTGTTCAGACAATGTTTACCGAAGATGCATAGCAGAAAGTGAAGTTCGAGATGTCCTTTTCCATTGGCATGGTTCTGAGTATGCTGGACACTTTGCTACTTTCAAGACGGTGTCCAAGGTTCTTCAAGCAGGCTTTTGATGGCCTACTATGTTCAAGGATGCACAGCTGTTCATAACTCAATGTGATGTCTGTCAAAGAAGAAGGAATATCAGCAAGAGACATGAGATGCCACAAAACTTCATCCTTGAAGTTAAAGTCTTTGATTGCTGGAACATTGATTTCATGGGTCCTTTTCCCCCATCTTTTGGGAACAAGTACATCTTGGCTGCTATCGACTATGTATCCAAATGGGTGGAAGCAATTGCTTCTAAAACCAATGATGCTGCGGTGGTTCTTAAGTTGTTTCGAACCATCAATTTCCCAAGATTCGGAGTGCCTCAGATTGTTATAAGTGATGGTGGTTCTCACTTTATCAACAAGGTTTTCAACAAGCTGTTGAAGAAGCATGGTGTTCAACACCGTGTGGTTACTCCTTATCATCCTCAGACAAATGGACAAGTTGAAGTCTCCAATAGACAGATCAAGAAAATCTTGAGAAGGCAGTGGGCAAGACAAGGAATGATTGGGCCGAGAAGCTGGACGATGGACTTTGTGCTTACAGGACTGCCTACAAGACGCCACTTGGGACTATACCATTCCAGCTACTCAATGGCAAAGCATGCCATCTTCCAGCGGAATTGGAACATAAGGCACATTGGACTATCAAGAAGATGAATTTCGACTTGAAGCATGCTGCAGAAAGGCGCCTTGTACAGCTCAACGAGTTAGATGAACTTCGCTATCATGCTTATGAGACCATATGGAGCCATTGTGCTGACAAACTTCAAAGGAGAAGAGTTCATTGTGAATGGGCAAAGAGTGAAACACTATTGGGCTCAAGCCGAGATTCCAGCAGGACACATTGTGCCTCAGGATGATGCACCAACTGCCTAAACGTGTGAACAATCAAGCTATTGACGTTAAACGAACGCTTAGTGGGAGGCAACCCAATAATAAGTATTTATATTATATTTTGGTTTTTATTTGATTCGATTTTATTATTATAAAATAAAAATAAAAAAAGGAGGAACTGGGCTCGACCAAAACCAGTGTAGATCGACACCACCGCTATGTGTCGATCGACACCCACGCGGGACACAGGTAAGTCTTTAAAACCCGACACTCTTCAATTTTTCCCAAAATCATAAATCGCGAAAATTTCCCTCAAATCTTCATTTTTCCATTTCTCAACGAAATTGAGTGATTCAAAGCTCTAATCCGTGCGAATTTTCATCCTCTTTCATCATCTATTGTCCATTCTTTCCATCTGCCAAGGTATTTCCTTCAAATCTACCAATTTCATTTTCGACCCTAAGGTGAAAAATCTTGAATTCGACCTTTATAGCTTGATTTCTTGATTGAATGATGCTTATTTAGGTTGTCTAACTTGATTTAGATCAGTACCCAACTGATTATCATCCTTTAATTTGCATAAACTGAAATTTTTGAAATTAATTTGCATTATTTAGGGTGTCGATCGACACTGGTATGTATTTATATTATATTTTGGTTTTTATTTGATTTGATTTTATTATTAAAAAAAATTATAAATAAAAAAAGGAGGAACTGGGCTCGACCAAACCAGTGTCGATCGACACCATCACTGTGTGTCGATCGACACCCACGCGGGACACATGTAAGTCTTTAAAACCCGACACTCTTCAATTTTTCCCAAAATCATAAATCGCGAAAATTTCCCCCAAATATTCATTTTTCCATTTCTCAATGGAATTGAGTGATTCAAAGCTCTAATCCGTGCGGATTTTCATCCTCTTTCATCATCCATTGTCCATTCTTTCGATCTGCCAAGGTATGTTCTTCAAATCTCTCAATTTCATTTTCGACCCTAAGGTGAAAAATCTCGAATTCAACCTTTATAGCTTGATTTCTTGATTGAATGATGCTTATTTAGGTTGTCTAACTTGATTTAGATCATTACCCAACTGATTTTCATCCTTTAATTTGCATAAATTGAAATTTTCGAAATTTTGGAAATTGATGATGCATGTTGCGAATTTGGGATTATATGGTTGAAACTTGGTTGATTCGTGGTATTGAGTATGTTTGAACTGATAATTGATGCACAACTGGGGTTTAAACTCATGATTTCGGGTAGAATTGAAGTTACACGCATGGTGTCGATCGACACCACCTGGCATCGATAGACACCTTCGACAGTCGATACTTGAACAAAATTTTCATACTTTGGATTTTGATTTTGGTTTTGATTTTGATTGCAGATGCCTCCAAGGACTAAGAGACCACGGGAAATTGAAGCATCTGCTTCTGGATTGCTAATGATGCGCCAATTGCCTCTCTTCCTCCTTGGCCTAAGCGCGAAAAAGTGAGGATTCCGATTGGACGAAACTAGGAGGACTCACCAGCAAAAGAAGTCGCGAAAGACGAGTGTGTTTACCGAAATATCAGTGAGACATGGGATGAGTATGACACGCTGTTCTACAATGCGTGACTGAAGGTGGAAGTCATACCGACTAGATTTGCTCATGAGAAGACGATGTTAGAGTTGGGCATCAAAGACGACATCTTGTAGTTGCTGAGCAGAGTTGGGATGGGAACTATGGCTACGAGACAGTATGATCTCTATCCCGATCTAGTACGCAAGTTTATCTCCACAGCTCGAGGGTACTACATGAATGAGGTGGTGCGAAATGCTTTGGAAGGGACCTTGACATTCCTTATTCACGGGATTCGCTACAGAATTCCACTTCCAGAGCTTTGTGGGATCTATGTGTTTGAGAACGAGCATGCCACCGACGTTTCCCTTCCACAGCAACTTCCAGACAACCAGGACTTCTGGTCACATTTTGGGAATGGGAGGTATGACTCTAAGACCTTCTCGCAGACGGATATTCGCCATCCTACCCTTCACTATCTCGTTCGCCTATTTGCTACTACACTTTTGTGTAAGCATGAGCCAGGGAAGATGCGCGTGGCTGAGTTAGTGCTGCTGTATCATGCACTTTGGTCTATCATTTACGAGGAGTTTGGGCTGCCAGAGAACGTCAACCTCGGTGCTGTATTTGCTCATCACTTGGTTTCGCTGAAGACGAAGCCATAGCTGGATCCAAGACCAAACCCGAGAATGTTGGTAGTCTTCTCACTCTTATCTTCCAGCATTGCGGGATAGACACTTCTACTTGCACCATTGTGACTTCGCGAGTTTAGGTTGATATGGAGTACTTGCGGAGAGCTACTTGGGAGAAGCCCGAGAAGCTATGGGTTTTCACCAGCTTTTGGTCCAGTTACCTTACAGGGACCTTACTCACATCACCAGCGATCCTGACCGCCTCGCCTTTCAGCCCAGTCCAAACTTACTGCGAGCCGCTCCCGTCGCCAGACGTAGAGGTGCCTCTTCCCGCGCTGCAGCTTCTTCCGCAGAGGATGCACCGGCTGAGGATCACCCACGAGCTTCATCTTCGAGGCGTAGCAGAGCACCGCAGCCTATTGGTCCTCATCACCTTCCGGATGCTCCTGAGATCCCCATGGAGCAGGCTGCTTTTCAGAGATACGTGGTTCAGAGCTTTCAGGCCATTTGGAGCGCCATCGCAGTTGTGTCTAACTGTGGATGCGTCTGTCCACACACACCACCATGTTCTGATGAAGAGTAGTATTTGCATCATTCCTGGTTTAGTTTTTCTTCTTCCTTGAGTCAGTTTTTCTTTTTCTCTTGAGTGAGCTTTTGTTTCCATTTGCTTCAATACTTTGTTTCAAAACCTGTTGCAATCTTTGAGATTGTGTATTATGTTGTGCTTTTAACCTTTTGTTTGAGTTTTCTAACAGTTTGGATGACTCTAACAACAAACTGACCTAACAACATACAAATTCGTGAAAAGGAACTCTGATTACGGACAGAGTGTCGATCGACACCACCATGTGTCGATTGACGCTTGTCGTAGGTTCAGGTAATCCACTTTTCTCTTGATTATGTAACAGTTTACAAAAAAAATTTCTATCCAATCTCAAACTTAATAACACTGGGGACAGTGTTGTTTAAGTCTGGGGGAGGTAGTTGCTAACATTGTGTTTTGTTTTTAGAGTCAGTTGAGTGTGTCAAAAACTTGTTTTATTGAGTCAAAATTAGTTGAAACTTTCAGTTTTTCTTGGAACTAACAGCAGAATGTTGACACTTGAAGGACCATTGCTATAGTAGTTGATTGCAGGTTTTACTAAGTAGAAAGCTGCAAGTGGATCAATCTAACAGAGAAAGTTCAGATTCCTTTATAGAACTAGGTATGCACTGAACTTGATTCCTCTTTCAGCTCTGACAAGATAAGCAAATTGCAGTCTCTCCTTGATCTTCCCTTGAGAAAAGAAAAGAAATAAGAAGTCTGACCAAGGAATAGTGCAAAGATCCTCATGAGCATGTCTCCTCAAAGGAACAATATTAGTGAGAGCTCATGAACCTATCTTCTCACAAGGAACACAAGTAAAGAGCAGCACTATTCCAAGGCTTCAAAAGAATAAGAAAAAGTCAATGAAAATATCTTAGAACACCCTGAAAATGGGCAGCACTTGACTAAGGGATGATAAAATATGAGAGTTGTACAAAGAATGTCTTGTTCAGGCACTAAGGAAGGGAAATAATCTGTAAAGTTCTTTGATCATACCATTGTTAGAGTTCGAAATTTAACTAAGGAAATGATCTGGATTCGAACTGGGAGGAGATTGTTGAGCTTGTGATAAGTACACTGAAACATTACCTAAGGTTGACTCTATAGCATGTGGATTCAAGAGTGTTAACCATTGTGGCGTTCTGAAGGATAGTTAAAAGTATCTGTTTTCGAACTTCTACTTCATTCTAAATTTCTGTTTTGCTTGAGGGCAAGCAAAGGGTAAGTCTGGGGGAGTTGATATATCATGGTTTTTACCAGTTTTTGACCATGATATAAGTCTATTTTATAGAGTCTTTTGGTATTTTTAGAGTCCAATTAGATTCTTTACAAGATAAAGTGCATTTGGAGCTTAATGGAAGATTCTGGAACTTATTGAAGAATTTTGGAGAAGCAGCCGAAGTGATGAAGTCGGAGCTGAAATACACGAAAGGTGTCGATCGACACTAACTCTTGGTGTCGATCAACACCAATCAAGCCGACTAGAGTTTCACGACTTTTCATGATTTACAAGATTGCCCCTGGACGCAAATTTACCTCTATAAATAGTTTTAAGGCATTGTTTAGCCACAGACACCTTATCATTATTTTCTGTTTTTGAGACTTAGAGAGAGATTGATCCTGAGCTTTTGGAGAGACAATTCTATACTCTTCTGAGAAGTTTTTGAACCCCTTTATCATTTTCTTTTCTTATTTTCTGCAATTTATTTCAGTCATGATTTGTGTTTTCATCTCCATGTCTGAGTAGTTTGCTAGTTAGGTTAGGGTGATTTAGGGTTGATGATGAGTTTATAGAATTATTATGTTGTTAGGAAAATCAATTGGATCTTCATCTTGATTTGTGCTTATATTGATTTCTTAATTGATCACTTAAAAATCAAACCCTAGGTTGTTTAATAGATGTGAGAGCATTATTAATAACTTGACATAATCATAGATGAGCAAAATATTTATTCGCAAAGAGATTTGGTTTAGAGATTTTGTGAACAATCGAACCTGTTTTAAATGCTTGCCTTAATTGTTTGAATTTTCAAAGAGATTTGGAATTCTGGAATTTAGGCATAGATAACTTCTGCAACGAGAGTTGATTGGTTTTAATTTAGAGTTTCGAGTTTTAGACGGTTCTTAATAATTTCCTGACAATATAATATATGCATTCTCTGATTCAACCTGATAATTACCCTCGCCTAGCGCCTTAGTCTCCTGAACTTTAATCACTTTTATTTCGTTTACTGATTACTTAGTAGTTTACTTTATTCTTATTGATTGATCTAGCATAATTTGAACCTAGAAACCATAGTGTAGCATCTACTTCCTTTGCAATTCGATAACCTCTTATACCTCAACTGCATTGCTGTGCACTTGCAGTGTTGATTTACTTGGGTAAAAATTTGACCCTATCAGTATCAATCCAAGTTGGCTGTGAAAGGTACTAAGAATGCAAGAGGAAAGTAAAGCTAAGTCAAATTCGGATTAAATGGATGAGATAAATCCTAAAAACTACTTGCAGCTACTAAATGACCACGAAAACAATTTTAAAATCCCTACTGAAGGGTTAAACAACTACTAGACTACTGCTAAGAATTTAAAAGACCGAGATACTAGTTTCAAAAATAGCAAACCCAAAAACAGATAAACTAGGCAATTTCTAACAACCTAAGATGAATTTTAGAAACTATAAATAAAATTCTAACGACTCCTAAATGATTACCAGGCTAATTAACAATACTCTAAGCAATTTCCAAAATACTAAAACCATCAAGAACACAACCTTTCGAATTATGAGACTCTAATGCAAATATTAAGCTAACTAGATGATTTTTGACTAGCTAATGGAAAAGATGCAAACTTTAAATCTAAAAGATGATGATCTTAAGTTTCAAATACTGAAAAGCAGATTCAAAGATGAGGTTCATGCTTAGGAAAGCTCAAGGTTCGATCTTGGGTGTTAAAAATATAAATCCACACATTTTAGTGCTATCTCTAGGCCTTAAGAAGCATAGGTCTAGATTTATCCATGGTGTGTGGTATAAATCCTTTCTTCAACCTTTCCTCCTAACCCATGATGTTTGGTGGAAAGATAGGATGAAGAGCATAAAGCAAAGGTCTTAAAAGGTGGCCTAACTAGCTCCCTAAGCATCCATGGCATTTGGGAAAGGATGAGCTAGTCTCTTGGATTTGGATTTAAGGGATCTCCTAAGTCTTGTTAGGATAAGGAAATCCCTAAGATCAAGGAGATATTTCTCAAGAGTCTCTAGGCTTTAAAACCCCCAAATCCAAGAAGAGAATTAGATGAAGAACAAGAAAATACCAAGATTCAACCTTTAAAACCTTCCTAATCACCTCTTCCTTTAATCCTAAACAACTACACCTTAATCAAATTCGAACTACTAATAATCATAGGATAAGAGGAGTTAAACATGATTAAGACAACAAGAAAGAAAGATTAAAGCTTGAAACAAGAAGTACTTAAATTAAAATCAAGGTTTTTGCAAAATGAAAAGCTTAAAATGCCTTACAATGGTGGCTAGATCTAAAATGGGAGAGACAATCCCTAAAAAAACGTGTCTACCCTAAAAAATAGGGTAAAAGTGTTTATATAAGACCACAAACAAATGGTCCCCTCACTAGAAACCAAAAACATGAGTTGGCAAAAGAAGGAGGAAAAATCAGATAAGGAAGATCGACCATTCGGGTCGATCTATGGGTCGATCTTGTCTTTGAAACGACCATGAACTGGTCGATCTTCAAGTCGATCAAAGTCAGATCGAGGAGGAAGGTCGATCCTTGGCTCGATCGTGGGTCTTGAAACTGGCTGTGGACATCGATCTCCCGCTCGATCTCTGGGCTACAAACGGGCAAGGCTTCTCGATCTCCAGCTCGATCCAAGATGAATCGACTGGGTTTGGTCGATCTCCTGGTCGATCTCAGCTTCACTTCTCTTGGTCGAGCTTGCATTTGATTCCTATCAACTCTTCTTGCACTCTCTTGTCCCAGCTCAAGATCCAAGACAGCTCCATGCACACCATATAACCTGAAAATGATGCAAATATGCAAGAAATATGCAAATGATAATGCAACATGTCCTAAAACATAAAATGGAACAAAAGTTACAATTAATCTAAATATGTATGCAATATGAATGCAAAATCTATCCTAAATGGGTGCTAAATTATGCGAAATTATGAGTATATCAACTCCCCCAAACTTGCCTTTTTGATTGTCCTCAAGCAAACAAACACAAATCCGAGAGAGAGGTTTAAAAATGGGGGTTACATTCAAAAAAGTGTTTTTCAAATAAATCAAATCAATGGTCCTTGTTCTTGGTCCTAGGATGCAGTATACAAACTCTACTCCAAAGAACTTAGCCATATTTATCACATATTGAATCTCAAATCAAGACTCGCCTATTCCAAACAATCCAAGAATTCTAACCTTTAACATTGATTTAGCATTTCAAACCGTGAATCACACTTGTGCAAGTAGAGACCGAGTACATTTGGCTAGGGACATGGTCATGAGATAAAAATGATCTCATTCAAATAGGTACTCCAAGGAATGGTTTATCTCAAAGAGGATTGAACTTATGCATAATGCTAAAGGTAAAAGGCAATTGATGCATACATGACTAGACTGTCATCTACCCAATACACTAACAATGAACATAATTTTCCTCTCATTTACTTCCTTTTCAAGCTCACTCACCCTCTAGAGACTACCCAAATCAAACAAGGCAACACGCCAAGCAATAAACCCACAAAAACTCATAGATCAAATTTTTCTAAGGGAATTCTTTTTCAACCTTAAACATGTGAGAGGTAAAATTTACTTCTAGCTCCTTTTTCACATTTTTGAGGGTTAGCTCTCTCTCTTTTCACAATATTTTTTTAAATTTTTGGCCTTTTGGCTCTTTTCTTTTTCTTTTCTCATTTTTATTTTATTTTCTTCTTTCCCTTTTTTTTTATAAGAGAGCTAACCCTTTTCCTTTAAAACATAAGAGCTTATTTTCAATGCAATCAAGACCTACCACTTCAAACAATGCTTTCCCTTTTATTTCAAATTCTCAAATACCATTCTTTTCTCAAACCGAAACAATGTAAGCATTTTCTTTTAACACCATTTAACTCCCACCCCAAATCAAGCCTAAAACTAGCTTCAATATGCAAAGCTAGCATCATCATGAGAGCCTAAACATGTCGCCCTAAACCTAACACTTTATGCCAAGTTCAATCAAAAAAATAAGGCCTCACCATTTGCAATCACACAAGAAATTTTGCTTGAAATAAGGCAAGGGTTAAGGTGTGGTATTCTATTTAGGCTTACAAAGAGTGGTAAAGAGGAATAAGAAAGCCTAAATATGTATATGTAATCCATGTATATTTTCTCAAATGCACAAGTATGATAATTCAAAATTCAAGTTAATTGTTTCTCTTGATAGAAAAGGATTCAATTCAAGTTTGTTTCAATCTTAAGCCAAGAAAATTAAAACAAATGATCCAAATATGGTTAGAGCTTACTTTCAAAGTTTGCACAAAGCATCAAAGAACTACTAACTAGGGTCTTGAACCAATTCATGAGCTTAAAACACTTTACAAGGAAAATTACCCCCTATGCACGTTAATGCAAGCAACCTATATGATAAAATCTAGACTCATTCCTAAAAATATTCTACAAATGCAAATGCAAGCTACATGAATTTTTCGAAATTTTTGAAAATTTTCTGATTTTTCTATGCAAATGTGTATGCATGAAGACTCAAATATGCTAAAGGGAAAATAAGAACACAAAACACAAAATTAAATCTCTCAACATCTCCTCCCAAACATAAATTACACAGTCCCTTGTGTAATAAAAGTTCAAAAGAGACCATGAACAAAAAGAAAAATCAAAATCCAAAAATGCATGATATTTAAAAGGTTTTGGAATGGTGTACCTTGGAGCTTGTTGTGGTGAGGCCTGAGATTGTTGTAATGACATGTTGAGGCTTGGATCACCAGGATCATACTCATCATAAAACCATCCCCTAAACTCGTGCATCCTTATCTCCTCAAAGGGTAACTGCCATGGATCCTCAATGCTCTCTTCGTTGGTTGAGTGTTAAACCGAGGTACTTTGCAAAGGGTTGTTCCATTGGAGATTCTTCTTCTTCACCCTCCATGGAGGCTTCTTCAATGGAACTCGCCTTTGTCTCCTCTTTGGGAATGAGTTGCACATGTGTTTCTGCCTTGGTGGAGAGCTCTTTCTCAACAAATGAGCTCTCACTAGCATCCTCCATGCATTCAACAACCGAACTGTCTTCACAAGGGTCTTCAAATCTTTGCTCAAGATTTTCATCAACAATGTATTCACGAAGAGCTTCAAGTTCGTCAGCTTCTTGCTGGAGTTCACCATTGGTTTGAGCTTTATCCTCTTGTTCCTCATTCCCTTGTGTGATTTCAGTGTTGATGGACTCTACATGTGTAGTTGCAGAAACTCTTGTACATGGAGTAGGAGAGCCTAGTGTGAAGTCAAGCATGATAATGCGCTCATTTAACCTTTCTTTCTCCTCCAAAAGCAACTTCATCATGTTGAGATTTTCTTCCTCATTAGAGATGTGGGAAGAATAGGTTACTCCTTGCTCATACTCCATGTCCCAAGATTGGTATCCCTCACCATATCCATATTGTTTTCCTTGAGCAAAGTTGTCATCCATAGGTCCTCCTTGATAAGTGGATGAGCTTTCAAAACCGTGGTGGCTTGTGGTGTTCTAAGCCATCATTCTCTCTTGACTCTCTAATAAAGCCTTGAACATTGAAGCTATATCCGAATTCATGCTTTCTCCCTTGTGATTGTACCTTGCAAAAAGAACAAACACTTGAAAGAAAGTTAGTAACCAAAACAAAAATTAAAAACCTAGTCTATACTAAGCTCCAAATCCTAGTAATTTCAACAAAACCCAAGTTGGCAACGGTGCCAATTGATAAGAGGACTTTTTACAGTTCTAAATATCAATCCTAAAGCCTCTTAGTGTTGCTGTAGTACTTTAGGTATCAATCCAAGTTGGGTGTGAAAGGTACTAAGAATGCCAGAGCAAAGTAAAGCTAAGTCAAATTCGGATTAAATGGAAGAGATAAATCCTAAAAACTACTTGCAGCTACTGAATGACCACGAAAAAAATTTTAAAATCCCTATTGAAGGGTTAAACAACTACTAGACTACTGCTAAGAATATAAAAGACCGAGCTACTAGTATTAAAAATAGCAAAAAAAAAAACAGATAAACTAGGCAATTTCTAACAACCTAAGATGAATTTAAAAAACTATAAATAAAATTCTAACGACTCCTAAATGATTACCATGTTAATTAAAAATACTCTAAGCAATTTTAAAAATACTAAAACCATCAAGAACACAACGTTTCGAATTATGAGACTCTAATGCAAATATTAAGCTAACTAGATGATTTTTGACTAGCTAATGGAAAAGATGCAAACTTTAAATCTAAAAGATGATGATCTTAATGTAAGGAATAATTCCTTCTCCTATTATATGGTCTAATAGTCATCAGTTTTCTTATGAATTAATGCTATTCTTTATGATATTTGTTGACCAATTAAATTGGAAATGAAGGAGTTAATTCCTATGAATCTCTACTTTGATGGACGGTTGAGATTGATCTTAAGGAAAACCTAATGAGGAATTTAGGTCCTCTCTCCACCTATAAATAGATGACTTTAGTCCATTGTAAAGACATCACAAACATAAGAGCACAACACCTAAAAGAAAATTTATAGGCAAGGGGAGAGAAAGCTAAAAGTCCTATCTCATAGACTTTTCATCTTCCGCGACAATGGCAGGAGGTAACTCTACAAATCTCCTCATAATATATTATGTGATTATTCAGTTGTTTAAAGATCTTAGGGTCATGTATTTATAGTTTACACTTAAGTTTCAAATACTGAAAAGTAGATTCAAGGATGAGGTTCATGCTTAGGGAAGCTCAAGGTTCGATCTGGGACACATTTCCAGTGAAAGAATCAAAAGATTGGTAAAAGATGGAGTAATTCCAACTCTAAATTTTACCAATAGTCCTGAGTGTGTAGATTGCGTTAAGGGCAAGCAAACTAAACACACTAAAAGAGGAACCACAAGAAGTACACAGCTTCTTGAAATCATACATACAAATATTTGTGGACCTTTTGACGTTCCAACTTTTGGAGGTGAAAAGTACTTCATCACTTTTATCGATGATTATTCACGTTATTGTTATCTCTATCTATTGCATGAAAAATCTCAATTTGTGGATGCTGTACAAGTGTTCATTACTGAGGTTGAGAGGCAATTAGAAAGAAAAGTGAAAATCATTAGGTCAGATAGAGGTGGTGAATTTTATGGCAGATATGATGAAACAGGACAACATCCTGGACCTTTTGCCAAACTTCTCCAGAAATTAGGAATCGTTGCTCAATACACAACGCCTGGTTCTCCATGGCAGAATGGTGTAGCTGAAAGGCGTAACCGTACTTATATGAGAATGGTTAGATCCATGATGAGTCATGCTAACTTACCTATATCCTTGTGGATGGACGCATTACATACCGCTGTCTATATCTTGAACAGGGTTCCTAGCAAAGCAGTTCCAAAGACTCCTTTTGAACTGTGGAAAGGCTGGAAACCTAGTCTGTCACACCTCCAAATTTGGGGATGTCCAGCTGAAGCAAGAATTTATAATCCACATGAAAAGAAATTAGATTTCAGAACGATCAGTGGTTTCTTTATTGGATACCCTGAGAAATCTAAAGGATATAGAATTTATTGCCCAAACCATAGTACGAGAATCGTAGAAACGGGTAATGCCAGATTTTATGAGAATGGCGAGATTAGTGGGAGTGATAAAGTTCAAGATGTCATCATTCAGGAAATAAGGGTGAATATCCCTTTACCTTTAGTTCTGAATGTTGGGAATCCTTCTATTGTTGAACCATTAGACAATGAGGAAAACCCAGTGAATGATGATCATCCACTCCATAATGATAACATCGCCAATAATGATTTTGAAGCACAAGAGGAAACAGCATTAAGAAGATCAACTCGTGAGAGAAGATCTGCTATTTCCGATGACTATGTGCTTTATCAAGTAGAATCTGGAGAAGGGAATATTAAAGACCCGATTTCTTATTCACAAGCCATGAAAGATGTTAATTCTGATAAATGGATTGATGCCAGCAAAAATGAGATAGACTCGATGGCTAAGAATGGGGTTTGAAATGTTGTTCCATTGCCTGAAGGACACAAAGCAGTTGGGTGCAAGTGGATCTTTAAGACCAAGCTTGACTGTAATGGCAACGTTGAACGATATAAAGCCAGACTTGTAGCCAAAGGGTTTAATCAGAAAGAAGGCATCGATTATAGTGAGACTTTTTCACCTGTGTCTAGAAAAGACTCATTCAGAATTATCATGTCATTAGTAGCTCAATATGATCTTGAGTTACATCAAATGGATGTGAAAACTACCTTTCTTAATGGAGACTTGCAAGAAGAAGTCTATATGCGTCAACCTGAAGGCTTCATAATTGAAGGTCAGGAAGACATGGTCTGCAAATTAAACAAATCAATATATGGACTGAAACAAGCTTCGAGGCAATGGTATCTAAAGTTTGATGAAACCATTACGAAATTCGGTTTCAAAGAAAACATTGTAGATCCTTGCATTTATCTCAAGTTCAGTGGGAGTAAGTTCATATTTTTGGTACTGTATGTTGATGACATATTATTGGCCAGCAGTGACCTTGGTCTATTACATGAGACTAAGAGTTATCTCTCTAAGAACTTTGATATGAAAGATATGGGTGAGGCATCCTATGTGATAGGAATTGAAATATTCCGTGATAGATCACTTGGAATTTTAGGCTTGTCTCAGAAAGTATATATTGATAAAGTTCTTGAGCGATTTGGCATGATGACATGTTCTTCTAGCATTGTTCCTATGCAGAAAGGTGACAAGCTTGATCTTAAGCAATGTCCGCATAATGAAATGGAACGTACTGAAATGCAAAAATACCCTTATGCATCTCTTGTGGGAAGTTTGATGTATGCTCTAGTCTCTTGGATTTGGATTTAAGGGATCTCCTAAGTCTTGTTAAGATAAGGAAATTCCTAAGATCAAGGAGATCTTTCTCAAGAGTTTCTAGGCTTTAAAACCCCCAAATCCAAGAAGAGAATTAGATGAAGAACAAGAAAATACCAAGATTCAACTTTTAAAACCTTCCTAATCACCTCGTCCTTAAATCCTGAACAACTACTCGTTAATCAAATTCGAACTCCTCATAATCATAGGATAAGAGGAGTTAAATATGACTAAGACAACAAGAAAGAATGATTAAAGCTTGAAACAAGAAGTACTTAAATTAAAATCAAGGTTTTTGCAAAATGAAAAGCTTAAAAATGCCTTACAATGGTGGCTAGATATAAAATGGGAGAGACAATCCCTTAAAAAACGTGTCTACCCTAAAAAATAGGGTAAAAGTGTTTATATAGGACCACAAACAAATGGTCCCCTCACTAGAAGTCAACAACATGAGTTGGCAAAAGAAGGAGAAAAAATCAGATAAGGCGGGTCGATCTATGGGTCGATCTTGTCTTTGAAACGACCATGAACTGGTCGATCTTCAAGTCGATCCAAGTCAGATCGAGGAGGGAAGGTCGATCCTTGGCTCGATCGTGGGTCTTGAAACTGGCTGTGGACATCGATCTCCCGCTCGATCTCTGGGCTACAAACAGGCAAGGCTTCTCGATCTACAGCTCGATCCAAGCTGAATCGACTGGGTTTGGTCGATCTCCTGGTCGATCTCAGCTTCACTTCTCTTGGCCGAGCTTGCATTTGATTCATATCAACTCCTAAGCCCTTCTTGCACTCTCTTGTCCCAGCTCAGCATCCAAGACAGCTCCATGCACACCATATAACCTGAAAATGATGCAAATATGCAAGAAATATGCAAATGCTAATGCAACATGTCCTAAAACCTCAAATGGAACAAAAGTTACAATTAATCTAAATATGGATGCAATATGAATGCAAAATCTATATTAAATGGGTGCTAAATTATGCGAAATTATGAGTATATCACCTATGCAAGAATGCAATCCTATATGAAAGCTAGACTCAATCCTACTTATGTGACAAATGCAAATGCAACTACATGCTATTTTTTTAAAATTTTTGAAATTTTCTCATTTTGTTTTGGTTTTTCTATGCCTTAGATGAATGCATGAGATTCTAATATGCATGAA
Organism: Alliaria petiolata; assembly: GCA_020283515.1. NCBI lineage: Eukaryota > Viridiplantae > Streptophyta > Magnoliopsida > Brassicales > Brassicaceae > Alliaria > Alliaria petiolata. The sequence goes on along the minus strand of JAHZTW010000001.1, from coordinate 11,612,394 downwards.
AGAGGAAAATAAGATTACAAAACATAAAGTCAAATACACCATACTCCCCCAAACTTAAATTACACAGTCCCTTGTGTAATCCAAGCTTGGAGAAGATTTCAAAATGCAAAAATAAAAACTAAATGGTATTTACAATGGTTTGGAGTTGTACCTTAATCAGAAACGAGTGGGGGAGGAGGAGTAAGACTCCATGGAGTATGATGGGTTGCTTGACTGGGGGATGGGCGACCTCCTAACCCGCTTCTCGCGCCTACGGGTGTCATAGGAAGAAGGCCGCGGTTCATCTTCTTCTTCCGTTGCACTCGGGATTCCTTGGAAGGAATGGCGCCTCTCTTCCATGTGGCTGTCCCCCTCCTCATCCTCATGTTGTTCTTCTTGATGCCTTGAGGAAGAAGTGCCTCCAACCTTGGCTGTGAGCTCTTTGATTTGCTCCTTCATCCCCTTGACAGTCTTCACAAGCTTCCTAATGGTATTGTCTTGCCACTTGTTCCATCTTTGAAGGAGCTTGATGTTGGTGAGCTATCCTCGAAGGTTCTCCTTGGTTGGTGCCTTCATAAGGCACAAAGCTGTACCTCTCACTACCATAGACTGGAGGTGGCTGATATGGTTCAAAATATGTGTCCAATGGGGCTACCGGGAAGGTCTGAATGTCGCCTAGTTCCTCATCAGATGGAGTGAAGACAGCATTTGATCGCTCCCGGAGACTTGTGAGGTGAGTGCAAGGAATCCGGATTGTTCCTTCCTTGAGCCTTGAGACATTGAACTTGTAGCGGTATCCACTCCCTTCCTTAATCAAGAACTGGGCCTTAAGGAGATAGGTGGAGTCTAGGTACTGTTTCTCAGCAGAGGGCTCTCCCAAGTTAACCCCAACTCCCTCAAATTGGTGTGATCATGCCTCCAATGGTGAGCTGAGGCGTGCGGTCTCTTTGTTGGTCGCCCATTCTCGGAAACTTGCCGCATGAGCCACCCATTGCTGCACCATTCCATTTCCNGCATAGATCTAGATTTATCCATGGTGTGTGGTATAAATCCTTTCTTCAACCTTTCCTCCTAACCCATGATGTTTGGTGGAAAGATAGGATGAAGAGCATAAAGCAAAGATCTTAAAAGGTGGCTAACTAGCTCCCTAAGCATCCATGGCATTTGGGAAAGGATAAGCTAGTCTCTTGGATTTGGATTTAAGGGATCTCCTAAGTCTTGTTAAGATAAGGAAATCCCTAAGATCAAGGAGATCTTTCTCAAGAGTTTCTAGGCTTTAAAACCCCCAAATCCAAGAAGAGAATTAGATGAAGAACAATAAAATACCAAGATTCAACTTTTAAAACCTTCCTAATCACCTCGTCCTTAAATCCTGAACAACTACTCGTTAATCAAATTCGAACTCCTCATAATCATAGGATAAGAGGAGTTAAATATGACTAAGACAACAAGAAAGAATGATTAAAGCTTGAAACAAGAAGTACTTAAATTAAAATCAAGGTTTTTGCAAAATGAAAAGCTTAAAAATGCCTTACAATGGTGGCTAGATATAAAATGGGAGAGACAATCCCTTAAAAAACGTGTCTACCCTAAAAAATAGGGTAAAAGTGTTTATATAGGACCACAAACAAATGGTCCCCTCACTAGAAGTCAACAACATGAGTTGGCAAAAGAAGGAGAAAAAATCAGATAAGGCGGGTCGATCTATGGGTCGATCTTGTCTTTGAAACGACCATGAACTGGTCGATCTTCAAGTCGATCCAAGTCAGATCGAGGAGGGAAGATCGATACTTGGCTAGATCGTGGGTCTTGAAACTGACTGTGGACATCGATCTCCCGCTCAATCTATGTGCTACAAACGGGCAAGGCATCTCGATCTACAGCTCGATCCAAGCTGAATCGACTGGGTTTGGTCGATCTCCTGGTCGATCTCAGCTTCACTTCTCTTGGCCGAGCTTGCATTTGATTCATATCAACTCCTAAACCCTTCTTGCACTCTCTTGTCCCAGCTCAGCATCCAAGACAGCTCCATGCACACCATATAACCTGAAAATGATGCAAATATGCAAGAAATATGCAAATGCTAATGCAACATGTCCTAAAACCTAAAATGGAACAAAAGTTACAATTAATCTAAATATGGATGCAATATGAATGCAAAATCTATATTAAATGGGTGCTAAATTATGCGAAATTATGAGTATATCACCTATGCAAGAATGCAATCCTATATGAAAGATAGACTCAATCCTACTTATGTGACAAATGCAAATGCAACTACATGCTATTTTTTTAAAATTTTTGAAATTTTCTCATTTTGTTTTGGTTTTTCTATGCCTTAGATGAATGCATGAGATTCTAATATGCATGAAAGAGGAAAATAAGATTACAAAACAAAAAATCAAATACACCATACTCCCCCAAACTTAAATTACACAGTCCCTTGTGTAATCCAAGCTTGGAGAAGATTTCAAAATGCAAAAATAAAAACTAAATGGTATTTACAATGGTTTGGAGTTGTACCTTAATCAGAAACGAGTGGGGGAGGAGGAGTAAGACTCCATGGAGTATGATGGGTTGCTTGATTGGGGGATGGGCGACCTCCTAACCCGCTTCTCGCGCCTACGGGTGTCATAGGAAGAAGGCCGCGGTTCATCTTCTTCTTCCGTTGCACTCGGGATTCCTTGGAAGGAATGGCGCCTCCTCTTCCATGTGGCTGTCCCCTCCTCATCCTCATGTTGTTCTTCTTGATGCCTTGAGGAAGAAGTGCCTCCAACCTTGGCTGTGAGCTCTTTGATTTGCTCCTTCATCCCCTTGACAGTCTTCACAAGCATCCTAATGGTATTGTCTTGCCACTTGTTCCATCTTTGAAGGAGCTTGATGTTGGTGAGCTATCCTCGAAAGTTCTCCTTGGTTGGTGCCTTCATAAGGCACAAAGCTGTACCTCTCACTACCATAGACTGGAGGTGGCTGATATGGTTCGAAATATGTGTCCAATGGGGCTACCGAGAAGATCTGAATATCGCCTAGTTCCTCATCAGATGGAGTGAAAACAGCATTTGATCGCTCCCGGAGACTTGTGAGGTGAGTGCAAGGAATCCGGATTGTTCCTTCCTTGAGCCTTGAGACATTGAACTTGTAGCGGTATCCACTCCCTTCCTTAATCAAGAACTGGGCCTTAAGGAGATAGGTGGAGTCTAGGTACTGTTTCTCAGCAGAGGGCTCTCCCAAGTTAACCCCAACTCCCTCAAATTGGTGTGATCATGCCTCCAATAGTGAGCTGAGGCGTGCGGTCTCTTTGTTGGTCGCCCATTCTCGGAAACTTGCCGCATGAGCCACCCATTGCTGAACCATTCCATTTCCCGTTGCATCACCTCTCAGTGGGGTTTTGTCATCAAAAAAACCGATGATGTTCTTGAGCCCAACATCAAGAATCTCTCAATCTTCTTCAGCCACATTTCCAGTCTCTTTCTTTGAAAAGAAAGTGTGAGCCAAGACCTTGTGGGCATACCGGATTGCGGGGTGTCGGATCATGGAGCTCTTGACTTTACCGGGCTTGTAACTCCCACAGCAAATCATGTTCCACAGCTTTTGGACCTCTCTTTTGAGACATTCAATCGGGAGCCTGCGCCTCTTCCTTCATCAAAGCCAAGTATCTCACTTAGCCTCTTGAACCCCATATTGTAGGATTTGTTCCTAACCCGGAACTGAATGAAACCGAATCCATCCCTTTCTTCATCAACTTCACCCGACCTCAAAGTTGTCACCTTCAAGGTAGAGAGGAATTGGCATGTCTCCTCTTCGTAGCTCGGGAATGATTGGTTGAACCACCTTTCACAACCTATGTTCCTGAAGATAGCAGTCACGTCCTCCAATAGAGCCAACTCCTCTAGCAAATCATGATCCGGATACTTGGTGCCCTTGAAAAGAATCTCCATTAGGCTTTTGAATGCATCCGCGCTTGATGGAGGCTTGGCCGTGGCGCTCGCAGCTCGCCTTTCCTTGGCCTTCTCTTTACTAATTTTTCTTTTCCGAGCCAACCTTTCAATTTCCGGGCTTCCCTCCTCTGCTTCTTCCTCTTCCACTACCGGTCTCTTCTCCTTCCTCTTGCTTGATTCACTTCTTGTTCTCCCCATAGTTCCTACAAAATTCAAATCTTGGAAAGGAGTAAGGAACATGGCAATGTATATTCATCAAAACTAATAAAGCATGGGGTTTAACTCATTCATATCCATCATCATAGAAGTTAACAAGAGAGTTTCAAACTAAACATGCTCTAAGTGGTAACAAGTTAAAATTCCTGAAGATTCTAGCTTAATCACTTATGAAACATGGGAAAGTAAGATTAAGGAACTCAAATTCGAAATTTTTGAGCATCACTTGGCATAAACATCAATTTTCGCAACTTTTGAAATTCCAAGAGTAAGAATGCTCGAAAATCAAAATTTTCCATGAAATTCCTTAAAAAACTTCATCAATCATCACCCAATAATCAACCACACCCAACTCAATTAAACCATTCTAAGTCTCTCTATCAATCCTACTTTCCAATTCTTTCACATGTGAGAATCAAAGATAAGAGAGAGCATAAGCAACCAAACCTGAGTTTCACGAATGTCCAAGACCCGAAATTAGCTATGAATTCGAGATTAGCACACAATATCTGGGTTATAGCACTTGGAATCAATGAATTTGGTGAAAAATTGAGAGAGAAAGGGGAAGAACAAGTTTCTTATCTAGAGAGAATGGGGAAATCGTGAATAATGAGAGCCAAGGGGAAGGAGAGGGCTTAAATTGGCCATAATCGGTTTAAATCAAGTGGATAAGTCAATATTAAACCGGTCTAAGAAAAGAAGAAAGTCAACTTACTTGGGAAAGGACACGTATCGGCCATCCACATCGAGACAACACGCCGAGACAAACCTCGGGACGGTTCTTATCGATGTGTCTCGTCGAGATGCCACACCGAGACGAACCTCGGGAAGGTCGGTATCGGCTTGGCTGGTTGATACGACATGCCGAGACAATTCGGGAAGTTTCTGGTCTTGCGAAGCTCTTGGCGTGTATCGACGGGTCTATGTCGAGACAGCAGACCGATACGGACCTCGAGACGGGTCGTATCGACTTGCTTGGTCGAGATGGTTCACCGATACACTTCTAAAAATTTCTCCCACACCTTTTCTTGAAGTTAAAGTCCTCCTAAAACTTTTCAAAAACTCAAAGAAACATGATTATAGAACAAAAACAAGAATATATACAAGGATAACATGGGAATGCCTCCCAAGAGCGATTGTTTAACGTCATTAGCTCGACGGTTCAAACCCTTTTAGGCAAGAGTGGGATCTTGAAGAGGACATGAGCTTGCTTCTTCCTTAAATACATTCACCAAGTATGCCTTGACCCTATGACCATTGACTGTGAAACTCTCCCCATTCTTCCCAATCAAAGTGATCGCTCCATAAGGCAATACTTCTTTAATCTCAAAAGGGCCTCCCCACCTTGACTTGAGTTTGCCCGGAAACAACTTCAGTCTAGAGTTGTAAAGAAGAACCTTGTCACCAACACTCAGCTCCTTCTTCACAATCTTCTTGTCATGGAAAGCCTTGGTTCTTCTCTTGTAGATCCTTGAACTCTCATAGGATTCAAGCCTAATCTCCTCAAGCTCTTGGAGCTGAATCAATCTCTTCTCTTGGGCTGTCTTGAGATTGTAATTGAGAAGCTTAACATCCCACAAAGCCTTGTGTTCAATCTGCACTGGTAGATGGCAAGATTTGCCATACACAAGGTTGAAAGGAGACCTTCTAATTGGCGTTTTGAAAGCTGTCCGATAAGCCCACAAAGCATCATCAAGCTTGATTGACCAATCCTTCCTTGTTATACCCACAATCTTTTCTGGAATGGCCTTGATTTCTCGGTTTGAAACCTCCACTTGACCACTAGTTTGAGGATGATAAGGAGTGGCTACCTTGTGCTTGACACTATGCTTGCTTAACAACCTTTCAAAGACCTTGTTGATGAAATGGCTTCCCCCATCACTAATCACAACTTTTGCGACACCAAATCTTGGGAAGATTATACTCTTGAACATCTTCACCACGACCTTAGAGTCATTTGTAGGGCTTGCAATGGCTTCAACCCACTTGGTGACATAATCAACAACTACCAGATGTATTGGTTTCCATAAGAAGATGAGAAAGGTCCCATGAAGTCTATGCCCCATACATTAAACAACTCCACTTCCAAGATTGGGTTTTGGGGCATCTCATCTCTTTTGCTTATGTTCCCCTTCCTTTGATAAGGTTCACATCTCTTGATGAACTCATGAGTATCCTTGAACAATGTAGGCCACCAAAATCCACTTTGAAGAACCTTTGTAGCTGTCTTGAATGTGGCGAAATTACCCCCATAGTTAGACCCATGGCAATGAAAAATCACACTCTCAACCTCTTCTTGTGCTAAACATCTTCTATAAATCCCATCAGCACATCTCTTGTAGAGATAAGGCTCATCCCAATAGAAGTGTGACACATCTCTCATGAACTTCTTCTTGTGATAGTTGATGATATGAGTTGGTTCTTCTTTACACACCAAGTAGTTAACAATGTCAGCATACCAAGGGAAAGTCTTGTCCTCTAGACCTTGAATCTCTTGAAGCTTCTTCCCAACTCCATGTGCACTAGCAACACTCTTGATCATCATTATTTTCTCTTCCGGTAGAGAATCATTGAGTGGTAAAGCATCTTCAATTCTCATCCTTGACAAGTTATCAGCTACACCATTCTCCACACCCTTCTTGTCAACTATTTCCATGTCAAACTCTTAAAGAAGTAAGATCCATCTAAGGAGCCTTCGCTTGGTCTCCTATTTAGCATAGATGTGGCGCAATGCAGCATGGTCCGTGTACACTATCACCTTTGATCCCACCAAATACGATCTGAATTTCTCAAAGGCAAACACCACCGCCGAGAGTTCCTTTTCCGTTGTTGCATACTTGGTTTGAGCCTCATCAAGTGTCCTACTTGCATAATAGATCACATGAAACTTCTTCTCTTTCCTTTGTCCAAGAACCGCTCCAACAGAATAGTCACTAGCATCCGCCATGATCTCAAATGGTAGACTCCAATCTGGTGCTTGCACAATAGGGGCACTCACAAGTGCCTTCTTAATTGTCTCAAAGGCTTGCAAGTATTCTTCATCAAACTGAAACTCCACTTCCTTACAAAGGAGTCTTGTCAAAGGCCTAGCAATCCTTGAGAAATCTTTTATGAACCTTCTATAGAAACCGGCATTCCCAAGGAAGCTGCTTATGCCTCTCACATTGGATGGTGGCGCCATGTTGACCATTACATCTGTCTTGGCTTTGTCTACTTCTATTCCTTCCTTAGAAATCTTGTGACCCAACACAATCCCTTGGTTGACCATGAAATGGCACTTTTCCCAGTTAAGCACCAAGTGAGACTCTTCACATCTTTGTAAAACCCTGCAAAGATTAGAAAGACATGCAGAAAAAGAGGCACCATACACAGAGAAGTCATCCATAAAAACTTCTACCATTTCCTCAATGAGATCGGAGAAGATACTCATCATGCACCTTTGAAAGGTAGTTGGAGCATTACATAAACCAAATGGCATCCTTCGATATGCAAAGGTGCCATAAGGGCATGTGAAAGTGGTCTTCTCTTGATCATTGGGATGAATGGGTATTTGAAAGAACCCACTATACCCATCAAGGAAACAATAGAAAGGATAGTTAGCCAATCTCTCAAGCATTTGATCAATGAAAGGAAAGGGGAAATGATCTTTCCTAGTAGAAGCATTAAGTTTTCGGTAATCAATACACATCCTATGGCCAGTTATGGTTCTATTGGTATCAACTCATCTTTTTCATTCTTAATCACAACCACCCTTCTTAGGGACAACATACACGAGGGAGACCCAAGTGTTGTCACTAATAGGATAGATCACATTTGCTTCTAAAAATTTCAAGATTTCTTTCTTCACTACTTCTTTTAGGTTTGTGTTTAATCTTCTTTGATGTTCAATTGAGGAAGTGTTTTCATTTTCAAGGTGCATCCTATGAGTGCAAAGTATAGGAGATATGCCCTTCATGTCACTCAAAGAGTAACCAATAGCTCTCCTATACTTTCTCAACTCATTAAGAAGAGAGTTGAGCTCATCATCACTTATGTATTCATTCACAATGACAGGGTAAGAAGAGTTAGGACCCAAGAAAGCATACCTTAGACCAATGGGAAGTGGCTTGAGTTCCACCTTTGGAGCTTTGAGTTCACTCCAATCATCATCAAGGTCCCTTACCAATTCGCCATGCTTAAATTCCTCTAGACCTTCCTCTTGTCCTTGACTTGAAACCTCAACCTCAAGGACTCTTTATCTTGAGCAAATTCCACTTCACCCTCACATGAAGCTATCAAGCTCAAAAATCTATCCTTCCCATCTTGTGCCTTGCGAGAATCAAGCATAAGCATGTATGCTTGTGTTTCCTCATGCAAGTAGCCATTCTCTCCATGTGATTTGGTGAGAGCCACACTAAGATGGTCTTCTTGAGCTAGCTCTTCAAGCAACTCATCAACTAACTCATCCATAATTTCAATGTAAAACACTTGACCATCAATGGTTGGCTTCCTTAAGGTCACTTTTATGTCAAACTTCAGCTCAACCCCTTTTTCTAGATGCAAACCGATTTTCCCATGCTTCACATCAATGACGGCACCAGCTGTAGCTAGGAAGGGTCTTCCCAAGATCAAAGGATCCTTTGGCTCTTCATCCATCTTAAGCACCATAAAATCAGTTGGGATGATGAAGTTGCTAACCTTTAGAGGCAAGTCTTCTAGAACCCCAATTGGCATTCTCACACTCCTATCAGCAAGAATTAGAGAGATCCCACATTCCTTGTACTTGGTGAAACCAAGTTTCTTAGCTATTGAATAGGGCATGAGGTTGATACTAGCCCCAAGATCACACAAGCAATTTTCAAAACCAAGAGGACCAAGGGCGCATGGTATAGTGAAGGAACCGGGGTCTCTAAGCTTCTTTGGTATCACATTGCTTTGAATTATTGCACTACACTCTTGAGAAAGTAGCATAACTCCTTGGACATCCCTAGCTCTTTGTGCTACAACATTTTTCGAAAACTTGGTGTATTGAGGAATCAACATGAAGGCATCCATCAAAGGCATCTTGAGCTCAATGTCTTTTATTTGTTTGTCAAACAAGGCCTTGTATTTCTCTACCAACTGTTTTTTAAACCTCCCGGGGAAGGGAAGTTTCGGCTTGTAAGGTGGGGGAACAAAGGTTGACTCCTTTTGGTGCACATCCTCTTTTGGCTTCTCCTTTACCACTTCTTTACTTCTCTTTGCAATGTACACATCATCAAAAGTTATAACTTCTTGAGCTTTTGTAAAGCTATCCTCTCCATCTTGAATTTCAATGTCCCCATTGATTAAAGGACTCTCTCTTGTAGGCAACTCCTTTCCACTTCTTAAAGTGATGATAATTATGTATTCTTTGGGGTTTGCCTCACATTTTCCTGGTAGAGTGCCTTGAGAATTGGAGGTAGAAGCCTTGCCTTTGTTCTCAAGTTGCTTGAACTTTTGTTGAAGACCTCCTATTTGAGTGGCAAGCTCATTAAGCTAAGAGTCCATCCTGGTGTTAATCTCAGCAATCTTCTTTCCCACATTAGCATCACTTTTGGCTTGACCTTGAAGTATTTGTAGAAAGCATTAGCTGAATGTTGTCTTGTGGAGGACCTTGTGAAGCTTGAGTAAAACCTGGTGGAGCATTGTACTTTGGACCACCATAGTTGCCTTGGTTTCCTCCTTAGTAGTTAGACCTTGGTGCATAACCCTTTTGTTGATTGTTGTAAGGTACAAAAGGTTTGCTTTGAGTAGCTTGTGGAGGGTAGACTTGGTCTGCGGGGTTGGCGACATTAGTACTTCTATAAGAGAGGTTGTTATTCCCCTTATAGTTGTTGTTGTTTGTTTCCATTACTTGCTGTATCAAGAAGCATTCTAATCATTGGAAGGACCCCTCTATAGATGGTACTTAATAGAGACTCTTGTGTTAAGCCATGATGAAGACATTGCATTGTGTAGCCCTTGAACCTTTCCCATGCTTCATTAAAAGACTCATTAATCTTTCGAGTGAAACTTGAGATTTCATTCCTCAACTTGGCAGTCCTTGAGTTGGAGAAGAACTTAGATAGGAATTCCTTCTTGCATTCATCCCAAGAGGTGATGGTTCCTTGAGGCAAGTTTTTCTCCCATTTCCTTGCTCTATCCCCAAGAGAGAAGGGAAAAAGTCTTAGTTTGAAAGCATCCTCACTCACACCATTCATCTTGAATAATCCACAAACTCTATCAAAGTTATCCAAGTGATCAAGTGGATCCTACATTGGCAAACCATGGAACTTGTCTTGTTGAACCATGGAGATGAAGGCTGCCTTCACTTCAAAGGTGTTGTTATGAACTGGTGGAGGTTGAATACCATATATATTTTGATGAATATTTGTAGCATCACCAGCCCCAATTGTTCTCCCTTGTCTTGGCGCATGCAAGGGGTTTCCATTGCCCCTTTGTGCTTGCTCCATGTGTGGTGGTGCAGCAGCTTGAGGATGTTGTTCCCTTGGATGCTCTTCCATTCTTAGCCTGTCTAACCTTTCAGCTTCCCTTCTTGCAATCCTAGCAACCCTTTCCAATTGGAATCTCTTGAAAGCCTTGAAAGTTGTTGTCTCCTTGTGATCTTAAATGCATTCAAGGTGAACTGAAATCTAGAAAAGGAGATGGTCAATAAACACAAAAGAAGAACTTAGTCTCAAACTAAACTTAACTCCTAGTGATCAAACAGTCCTAATACAGCAACGGCGCCAAATTGAAACAAGAGTTTTTATCTCTTGAAAGCAATTTCTCAATTGCTCATATCATTGCAATACTTGAGATATCAATCCATCTTGGGAGTTTGATGCAAAAGGAATACAAAGTTTGGTTTAAGCTAAGCCAAATTTGAAATTTAGGAGACAAGGATCTATTAGAAGCAAACTACAAGGTAAAAGAGATACTACAAGACTAATTATATGAATTAAAACCTTAATTTTCACTAATTGTGCACTAATTAAGCAATTAACTACTAATTAAGATTACTAATTGACTAAAACGAAACCTAGGGATGGAATCATTGATGTGGGCATCAAATTTTCAACCTTGCAATCATTTAAGGAACTAAACAAGTTATACCTATACCTAGATCATTAATAAAGACTAATCCATGATGTGTGGTATTAATCCCTTTCCTAATCACCTTAATGAACTAATGATGTGTTAGCATTAAAATGATTAGCAAGAAATAAGCATAAGTTTAAATGGCATGATAAACACCCTAGGCAACTAATATCTTAGGTTAGGAATGTAAATCTCTTAGAAAAGTGGTTCAAGCATTTCATCAAACACTTGGTGGGTGTATGAAATGCTTATGATCCTAAATAGTAAAAGATTAGCTATTTGGCATTAAGAACACTTTAATAAGAAGAGAGATGCAAGAATCTAACCTAGATTGCAAGATTGAACCATTAGAAAACCCTAAATCTAACCCATCCCCAAGTTTCTAAGAGACTACTCACTAATCATCATTAAGCCCATCAAATCCATGATAAGAGATAAGCAAAACATGATTAGAGAAGAGATAATAAGAAATCCAAGAGAGTTTTTGTATTAAACTTAAAAGATCCAAACAAATACAAGTTTTCTCACGAAGAGGCTAAAGTTTTAGATAAGAACAATAGGGAATAAAAGTTAACCAAAAAATTAGGTCTTTTGAGTATTTATAGGTGGACCCAGAAAAAGTGAAGACAAAAGCTTGTTTGTGGTGTCTCGGCGTAGCTGGTCGACACAGCACGTCGATACGAACCTCGGACATTCCCGTCTCGACGTAGCTGGTCGATACAAATCCTTGGAAAATGCTTCTTCTCGGCTTGATGGTTGTCTCGACGTGCTCTGGTCGATACGGCTGGTCGATATGAACTTCAGGAAGGTGTGTATCGACCTGGCCGGTCGATACGGCTCGACGATACGGTTCGAGGCTTCTTCTTCGGGTCTCCTCTGTTCGTCTTGACCAAGCTAGGTCGATACAGCTGGTCGAGACGAACCTCAGGGTTTATTCTTTAGGTCTTTTCATTCTCTTCAAGTGACTTCTTGCCTTTCTCTTGCAATGCCATCCTTCTCCAACTTCAAGCATGCCTCCATAGCATCCATATTACCTGATAAAGACTCCAAAAGTGCCAAAATATGCAAAGACTATGCAAGGATATCCTAGACTAATAGATGAATGAAATGTGATTCAAAGATGCCTAAATGAGTTCCTAAATGAGGCGAAACTTACACTAAATGGAGGGAAATATGATGCAAAATATAGTCATATCAACTCCCCCCAACTTGCCTTTTGCTTGTCTCCAAGCAAATGAAACACAAGGCAAGGAGAGAGGTTTGAAGGTGGGAGCTCAAATCCAAAAGTGTCAAGCAAATAAATCAACTCAAAGGTCCTAGTTCTTAATTCTAGGATGCTCCTGATGCAAACTCTACTCCAAAAGGTCTAGCCATACCCATACTCATTCAAGTGAACCCAAGCCTCAACCTACACAAGCATTCATTTTCACCAACTCTTTAACATTCATTAAGTGATAACCATGGATCATGAATCATGCAATGCTAGTGAACTTATTTGGTTTTGGGCAAGGTCTTGAGATGAAAATGATCTCAACTTCATGGGGCTTCAATGATATGGGATCTCTCAATGAACAAGTGAACTTTGGCAAAATGCTAAGAGTAAAAAGCAACATATGCATACAAGGACAAACTTTCAGCTACCCTTTGTAACACAAATGTTTTCACTCTCATTTTCTTTTAAGCTCACTCACCAAGTCCAACCTAGGCTACCCATCACAAGGCATTGCGCCATACCCACAAGAAGCTAGAACACTTTCTTTTTTTCTTTAAGCACTTAGGAAAAACATCTTCTACAACCACAAGTGTCGGAAAACTTTCACTTCAAGCTCTTTTCTTTTACACTTTGCTATCCTCTTTCTTTTCTTAATTTAGCCATATTTTTTTCTTTTTCTTCGCTCCTTTACTTTTCATATCTATAGAATTTTCTTTTGAACACTTAGAGCATAATACACTTGGCCAACACTTGTCACAAAATTCTCATTTCCCCTTCTCACCACCACAACTTTGCAAACCTATTTTTTATTGAATGTCAAGCCACAAGCCCCACCCAAGAAGCCTAACCTATCACCTAGCTCATTATTTCGAGCTAGCTACATGAAAGCCTATCCTTGTCGCTCTAAACTCAACACTTTTTGCTAAGTTCACAAGAAGAAAAAAGCCTAATGCACTCAATAAGGTAGAGGTCTCAAAGAAAGCTTAGCTAGGGTGCTTGATCTTAACCGCTCTAAAGATGAGAGTCGGCTATTTGGGTTAACAAGAGAGACAAAATGAGAGAAGATAACTCAAATATGTATATGGTATCCACAAGTTCTCTAACAATGCATGACCATGATAAGAGGACTTTTTACAGTTCTAAATATTAATCCTAAAGCCTCTTTGTGTTGTTGTAGAACTTTAGGTATCAATCCAAAGGGGTAGAGATTAAAAGCATTAGGAATGCATGAAACTATCTAATCTAAGTCATTTTCGGGTTAAATGGGGGAAACATATCCTAAAAACTACTTGCTGCAACTAAATGACCAAGAAATTTTTTTAAAAATCCCTACTGAAGGGCTAAACAACTACTATATGACTTCTAAGAATTTAAATGACCGAACTACTAGTTTTAAAAATAGCAAAACTAAAAACAGATTAACTAGGTGATTTTTGGCAAGTGAGACGAATTTTAAAAACTATTATAAAAATCTAACGACTTTTAAATGATTACGAGGCTAATGAATCATACTCTAAGCAATTTTTAAAATACTAAAACCAGCAAGAACACATCTTTTCGAATTATGAGACCTTAATGCAAATATTAAGCAAGATGGGCTATTTCTATCAACCTAATTGAAATGTGCAATTAATAAAGGCAATATATCAAATGAGTAAGGACTATTTTCAATTATGCTTTCCCATTTACCTAATTATGAAGTTATTTATATATATTCACTAAAATCATCATTTATTTTATATCATATCTTCTATCATTGTTTTCAATAATAACACAATGTCTCTTTTTCTATACTATTTTTTTTTAAGAATCATGTATATATTTATATGACTTTTTGATCAATAATATAATATGATTTTTGTAGTTAAAAACACCTCAAGTTCCAGTGCAACTTGCTAGCATCTATTTTTTTTTTTGTCAACAGACTCAATCCCTAGAACGGTTGGGAAATCCAAACCGGTGGAATTGATTTTACATAATCAATAGGGTAAAGGTAGTCGCGGACACTCCTTGCCAACTTGTCTGCCTTTATGTTTTGAGCGCGTGGGATATGCGAGATAGAGAAGGTCGCAAACTCCTTCATACTTCTTTCGTATTCCTCCAAGTGTGTTGCGAAGGCCGGCCATTCTTCTGGGTTAGACACCATCTTCACCAAATCAGAATAGTCTGTGACGAAAGCCACCGCCAAGCGTTGAGCATCCAGCATGCAGTGCATGGCCCATATCAATGCTTCCAACTCTGAGTGTAATGGGGAAATGCTTCGTCGTACATTCCGTGCTCCCATTAAAATTTCTTCTGTGCCACTTGCTGGACAATACCAACCTAAGCCAGTATTAAATGATGTTTCCTTCCATGATCCATCTGAGAAACATCTCAAACCATTATATCCAATTTCCTCCATTTCCACACTCTCCTGTTGCCGATATCCATCATTATCAGTAACATTAGCATAATTCCATGCTCTGGCTTCCGCTTGCGCCGTTTGTAGGAGCTCTCTGGGATCTCTATCTATATTTGAGAATAATTTATCATTCCTTGATTTCCAGATGTACCACAATACCCAGAGATATACCGCGACGTCGTCATTTGGAGGCATACCCCAAAACAAGTGCGCCATATTCGAGAATAGGGCATCCGATGGAAAGCCATGTGGGGGCGAGGGAATAGGGGATAGGGCCCAAACTTGTAGTTCTAGGGGACATTCAAAAAGGGTGTGGTTTATCGTTTCCCGTGCTACTCCGCATCGTCCACATTGTGGGTCATAATTTATACCCCGGCTACATAGTCGATCCATAACCGAGACACAGCCTGAAAGAATCTGCCATAGAAACTGTTTTATTTTTGGAGGGCATTTGACCTTCCAAGTATAACCTTGTAGTGCACTTACATTTGGCCCATAAAACAATGGTGTATCACCATTGGTGGGGAATTCTTGTTCCATAGTGTAACCTGATTTTACCGTGTATCTACCCGATTTGGTATAATGCCATGTCAATATATCCGGCCGTAGATCTCTTGTGGTTGGTATTCCAAGAATCCACTGGATGTCCTCGGGCTCCACAAGTTGTGTTATTAGTGGTAAATTCCACGTTGAGGTTGTCCCATCAATCAATTGATTGACCGTTAGCTCGGGGTATAAATTGTACCCCTTGCATGTGGCTGATCTCGGGCGAGAAGCCGGAATCCAAGGATCATTCCAGACTGAGATAGAATGACCTGATCCAACTTTTTTGATGAGCCCTTCATAGGATGGGGAGTACGTTCGAATGGGGTCCAAAGGCCCTCCATTCCTAAAATAGCGTCCTTTAAACACTTTCGAAAATAGTGATTCCGGATGGTTTATAAGTCTCCAAAATTGTTTGGCTAATAAGGCCGTTTGAAATCTTCTATAACTCTGAAACCAAGTCCCCTTTCCAATTTATGTTTACATAAATTCCGCCAAACTAACCAATGCATACCTCGTGTTTGACCATTTGTGCTCCACCAGAATTGTGCAACCGTGCTAACGAGCTTTGATGTAATCGTTTTTGGCAAATGGAAACACGACATCACATATGTTGACATTGATATTGCCACTGACTTGATGAGTACCTCTTTTCCCCCTTTAGATAATAATCTGGATGTCCAACCATTAACCCGTTTTTGCTGGCATTCTATCAAGAAATTAAAGATTTTTGTTTTTGCTCCGCCCATACTTTCTGGAATCCCCAAATATGTTCCCATTCCACCTTCGTTCATTATGCCTAATGTCTGGTGTATATCTGCCTTGTGTACCGGGTCTACTGTATGTCCGAATTGTATCGATGATTTCGTAAAGTTTATCTGCTGCCCTAACACCTCCTCATATTGTTTCAAAACATTGAGCAAGATCTGAGCTTCTTCCTTTCGTGCTTTATAGAAGAAGAGACTATCATCAGCAAAGAGCAGGTGTGATATTGTTGGGCTTGCCCTTGCGATTTTTAACCCCGTGATTCCTTTTGATCGCTCGGCTTTCCTCAGATTGGATATAAGTACTTCTGTACATAGGATGAAAAGATAAGGAGATAGAGGGTCTCCTTGTCTGAGCCCGCGGTTTGGAGTAATAATACCACGAGGCTGTCCATTAATCAAAACATTATATTGGACTGTCGTGATGCACCTCATCATCTACCTAATAACTTGCTAGCATCTAAAGTTCAATAAATGAATAAAGCCATTTTGTAAGCACAACTGTGTTTAAACTATCACAATTCATGTATATTTTAAAGATAAATTCTCTTATATGGTCCAAAAACAAGTTTATCTGTTGTATATTGCCCACATGTTCACTTTTGATTTGAAATAGCATTCATTTAAAAGTCAAAGACTTATATGTCGAGAGTTTCGCTTAAATGGCACAAATTAATTAGTTTATTTCAAAAAAGCTTTTTATTTTAATTTTAATACTGATTGAAAATTAGAATGAAAATACCCTTAAAGGATTTGTTGACCAGAAAAATAATTGTATAAATGCAATTATAATTTTTTCCCACGTCGGGTAAAAAGTTTACAAAATAAAAAATATACTGTAATAAATTTTTTAATCTAGTGATGACAAATTTAATTTCACCCACATATATGTTTTGAATATCAGATTTTCTTCACAGACTTATTAAGAGTGGCATAGACTTATTTAAAATGACAAACTTCTGTTGATAAGTCTATCGCATGAAACAACAGATTTACTGCCATTTAATGACAATTTTATTTATTTTTACTATAATTGATTTTTCATGACAGATTAAATTTACAGATTTATTTTTGTCACATATTAAATTTACAGACTTATAAATACTACACGTCAATGTTGTTATTACTTTAACAAATATCTTAAATCCAAACTGTGAATATTTTGATCATTTTTATGTTTTTCAGTTTTATGTGCTTTGGCTTGAATGAAGTTAAATCATTATTTTCTTGTAAGCTAAATCATATAGAATTTCATAATCAACTTGATCTTAATACTATTCTCGAGATTAACTGCTGTGGATACTACAGCGATGGGTTGAAATTTGTAAAATCTAAATGATTAAAGTTTAATGAAGCTCCATATACTATTGATTTTAAAGATAATGAATGGCCAACTCAAACACATTGAAAATGCAATAATATACACGAGCCTAATGGTAAGTTCTTTTATGATCTTCTTTATGGTCCTATTTTTGTTCTTTAGGGTAATGCTATAACGACATAGTCCGGACACCCAAACACACAAAGATGTGATACATCTGGCTTCTGGCCAAATGCTAACTGTATGGGAGAATATTAATTATATGCACTTGGTCACATCTGGACCAATGCCCTAGCATGCAATATTGCATGTCCCCCACACAATGACTGGAGCTTTGTTCTCAAGATTAATGATAGGGTCAAAGTTTTACCCAAATAAATCAACACTGCAAGTGCACAGCAATGCAATTGAAGTATAAGGGGTTATCGAATCCCAAAGAAAGTAGATGCTACACTATGGTTTCTAGGTTCAAATTATGTTAGATCAATCAAATAAGTAAATTACTAAGTAAATCAGTAAACAGAATTAAAAGTGGATTAAAGTTCAAAAGACTAAGGCGCTAAGCAAGGCTAATTATCAGGTTGAATCAGAGAATGCAGAAGTTATATTGTCAGGAAATTATTAAGAACCGTCTAGAACTCGAAACACTAATTTAAAACCAATCAACTCTCGTTGCAGAAGTTATCTATGCATAAATTCCAGATTTCCAAATCTCTTTGCAAATTCAAACAATTAGGGCAAGCATTAAAAACAAGTTCGATTGTTCACAAAAAACCTAAACCAAATCTCTTTGCGAATAGATATTTTGCTCATCTATGATTAGGTCAAGTTATCAATAATGCTCTCGTATCTATTAAACAACCTAGGGTTTGATTTCTAAGTGATCAAGTAAGAAATCAATATAAGCACAAATCAAAGATCCAATTGATTTTTCTAACAAGATAATAATTCTACAAACTCATCATCAACCCTAAATCACCCTAACCTAACTAGAAAACTACTCAGACATGGAGATGAAAGCACAAATCATGACTGAAATAAATTGCATAAAATAAGAAAAGAGAATGATACAGGGGTTCAAAAACTTCTCAGAAGAGTACAGAATTATCTCCCGAAAAGCTCAGGATCTCTCTCTAAGTCTCAAAAACAGAAAATAATGACAAGGTACTTTGCTAAACAATGCCTGAAAACTATTTATAGAGAAAGGTTTTCGTCAGGGGTAATCTTGTAATTCTCCAAAACTTGGGATGATTTCCTTTTCTTAATGAAAGTCGCGAAACTCGGTCGCCTTCATTGGTGTTGATCGACACCAAAGGTAAGTGTCTATTGACACCCTTCGTGTAATTCTGCTCCGACTTCATCACTTCGTCTGCTTCTCCAAAATGCTCCAATAAGCTCCAAAATCTTCTGTCAAGCTCCAAATGCACTCTATCCTGTAAAGACTCTAATAGGACTCTAAAAATACCAAGAGACTCAATAAAATGGACTTATATCATGGTGAAAAACCGGTAAAAAACATGATATATCAACTCCCCCAGACTTAGCTTTTGCTTGCCCTCAAGCAAAACAGAAACTTAGAATGAAGTAGAAATTTGAAAACAGAAACATTCAGCTATCCTTCAGAACGCCACAGTCGTTAACACTCTTGAATCCACATGCTATAGAGCCAACCTTAGGCAATGTTTCAGTGTACTTACCACAAGCTTAGCAATTTCCCACTTCGAATCTAGATCCTTTCCTTAGTAAAATTTCGAACTCTAACAATGGTATGACCAAAGAACTTTACAGATTCTTTCCCTTTCTTAGTACCTGAACAAAACATTTTTTGTACAGCTCTCCTATTTTCTTTTCCCTTAGTCAACTGCTGCCCATTTTCAGGGTATTCTAAGATCTTTTTATTGACTTTTTCTTATTCTTTTGAAGCCTTGGAATAGTGCTGCTCTTTACTTGTGTTCCTTGTGAGGAGACAAGTTCATGAGCTCTCACTAATATTGTTCCTTGTGAGGAGACATGCTCATGAGGATCTTTACACTATTCGTTGGTCAGACTTCTTATTTCTTTTCTTTTCTCAAGGGAAGATCAAGGAGAGATTGCAATTTGCTTATCTTGTCAGAGGTGAAAGAGGAATCAAGTTCAGTGCATACCTAGTTCTATAAGGGAATCTGAACTCTTTATGTTAGATTGATCCACTTGCAGCTTTCTACTTAGTAAGACCTGCAATCAACTACTATAGCAATGGTCCTTCAAGTGTCAACGTTCTGCGGTTAGTTCCAAGAAAAACTGAAAGTTTCAACTAATTTTGACTCAATAAAACAAGTTTTTGACAGAGTCAACTGACTCTCAAAACAAAACACAATGTTAGCAACTACCTCCCCCAGACTTGAACAACACTGTCCCCAGTGTTATGAAGTATGAGGTTGGATAGAAAAAATGTGTGTGAAACTGTTACAGAACGAAGAGAAAAGTGGATACCTGAACTTGCGTGTGGCATCGATCGACACAAGATGGTGTTGATCGTTGCTGTGTGATGGTGTCGATCGACAAAAGGTGGTGTCGATCGACACTCTGTCCGTAATCAGAGTTCCTTTTCACGAACTTGTATGTTGTTAGGTCAGTTTGTTGTTAGAGTCATCCAAACTGTTAGAAAACTCAAACAAAAGGTTAAAAGTACAACATAATCCATAATCTCAAAGATTGCAACAAGTTTTCAAACAAAGTACTGAAGCGAATGGAAACAAAAGCTGACTCAAAAGAAAAAAAAAACTGACTCAAGGAAGAAGAAAAACTAAACCAAGAATGATGCAAATACTACTCTGCATCAGAACGTGGTGGTGTGCGTGGACAGACGCAGCCACAGTTAGACACAACTGCGATGGCGATCCAAATGGCCTGAAAGCTCTGAACCACGTATCTCTGAAAAGCAGCCTGCTCCATGGGAATCGCAGGAGCATTCGGAAGGTGATGAGGACCAATAGGCTGCGGTGCTCTGCTGCGCTTCGAAGGTGAAGCTCGTGGGTGATCCTCAACCGGTGCATCCTCTGCGGAAGAAGCTGCAGCGCGGGAAGAGGCACCTCTACGTCTGGCGACGGGAGCGGCTCGCAGCAAGGTCGGACTGGGCTGAAAGGCGAGGCGGTCAGGATCGCTGGTGATGTGAGTAAGGTCCCTGTTAGGTAACTGGACCAAAAGCTGCTCAGCTCGCAAGCTGGTGAAAACCCATAGCTTCTCGGGCTTCACCCAAGTAGCTCTCCGCAAGTACTCCATATCAACCCAAGCTCGCGAAGTCACAATGGTGCAAGCTGAAGTGTCTATCCCGCAATGCTGAAAGATAGGAGTGAGAAGACTACCAACAGTCTCGGGTTTGGTCTTGGTTCCAATGAAAGGATTCGTCTTCAGCGAAACCAAATGATGAGCAAATACAGCACCGAGGTTGACGTTCTCTGTCAGCCCAAACTGCTCATAAATGATAGACCAGAGTGCATGATACATCAGCACTAACTCAGACACGCGCATCTTCCCTGGCTCATGCTTACACAGAAGTGTAATAGCAAATAGGCGAACGAGATAGCGAAGGGTAGGGTGGCAAATGTCTGTCTGCGAGGAGGTCTTAGAGTCATACCTCCCATTCCCGAAATGTGACCAGAAGTCCTAGTTGTCTGGAAGCTGCTGTGGAAGGGAGACACCAGTGGCATGCTCATTCTCAAAACCATAGATGCCACAAAACTCTGGAAGTGGAATCCTGTAGCAAATCCCGTGGATAAGGAAGGTCAATGTCCCTTCCAAGGCGTTCCTCACTATCTCATTCTTGTAGTACACCCGAGCTTTGGAGATAAACTGGTGTACTAGATCGGGGTAAAGATCGTACTACCTCGTAGCCATAGTCCCCATCCCAACTCTGCTCAACAACTGCATGATGTCGTCTTTGATGCCCAACTCTGACATCGTCTTCTCATCAGCAAATCGAGTCGGTGTGACATCCACCTTCAGCCACGCATTGTAGAATAGCGTGTCATACTCATCCCATGTCTCACTGATGTCTTGGTAGACACACTCGTCTTTCATGACTTCCATTGCTGGTGAGTCTTCCCAGTTCCGTCCACTCGGAATCCTTGTGGTTTCACGCTTAGGCCAAGGAGGAAGAGAGGCAATCGGCGCATCATTAGCAGTCCTAGAGGTGGACGCTTCAGTTTCCCGTGGTCTCTTAGTCCTTGGAGGCATCTGCAAGAAAAAGAAAAACAATTCAAAATCAAATCCAAAGTTTCCAAATTATGGCCAAGCTCGATACTGCATTGGTGTCGATAGACACAAGGCGATGTCGATCGACAGCACGCGTGTAATCTCAAATCGCCCGGAAATCATGATCGAAGCCCCAATTCTGCATCAATTAGCAGTCCTAACAATCTCAATAAAATGAATCGACCAAGTTTAAAACATAAAGCCCAAGAAAAATCACGAATTTGTAAAATGCATCATCAATTTCCAAAATTTCAAAAATTTCAATTTTATGCAAATTTAAGGATGAAACTGCTGGGTGATGATCTAAATCATAGTAGACAACCTAAATAAGCATCATTCAATCAAGAAATCAAGCTAAATGGGTTGAATTAGAGTTTTTTCACCTTAGGGTCGAAAATGAAATTGGGAGAGCTGAAAAACATACTTTTGCAGATCGAATGAATGGACAATGGATTATGAAAGAGGGATGAAATCCGCACGGATTAGTGCTTTGAATCACTCAATTCCGTTAACAAATGGAGAAGTGAAGTTTTGAGAAAAAGAAGTGTCGGGTTTTAAAAGACTTACATGTGTCTCGTGTGGGTGTCGATCGAAACTGAATCATGTCGAGCCGAATTCCTCTTTTTTTATATATTTTTTTATTTAAAAGAAAACAAATAAAAATTAGTAAAACCAAAAAAACTTACCAGTGGATTGCCTCCCACTAAGCGCTCGTTTAACGTCAATAGCTTGGCTGTTCACGCGTTTAGGCACTTGGTGCATAATCCAGAGACACAATGTGTCCTGCTGGAATCTCGGCGTGAGCCTAATATATGAACTTTTCATATATACTGTTTCACTCTTTGCCCATTCACAATGAACTTTTCTCCTTTGGAGTTTGTCAGCACATGATATATCATAGTATTTTCGAGTCTATATAGAGTCTATGCAGGTTCAGGTACAATTGGAGTTAAACTGGAGATTTGGATATATTTTGGAGCTTAATGGAATGAAGTCACGAAATGTTGCAGTCGGATTGAAGTTACAGGATGAGTGTCGATCGACACAGACCATTGGTGTCGATCGACACCAAGTTTTCCCGATTCCAAAGGCGTGAAATTTCCAGAATTTTGAAGAAAAAGAAATTCTCAAGACTTTTTCTAATCTTCCAGGGAATTGAAGATTCGTACCTAGGCCTATAAATAGAGTTTTTATGTCATTGTTTAGGCAAGACACACATTNCCAGAATTTTGAAGAAAAAGAAATTCTCAAGACTTTTTCTAATCTTCCAGGGAATTGAAGATTCGTACCTAGGCCTATAAATAGAGTTTTTATGTCATTGTTTAGGCAAGACACACATTATTTTAGAGAGAGATTTTTAGAGAGTTTTTGGAGAGAATAATTTGACTCCTTCAGAGCAGATTTGGAACTCCTTTGTTTCTATTGATTTCTTTTATGCTTTCTATTCAAGTTATGATTTGTGTTTCATTAATCATGTCTGAGTAGTTTGCTTGTTAGGTTTAGGGTTTTTCAAAGGTGATTGATGAATTGCTAGGTTGAATAAATTTGTTAGGAAAAAATCATTAGAGTTCTTCATCTGGATTTGTGTTTAATGTTTTAGCTTCATGACATAAAATCTGATCTTAGGTTGATTAATAGATGCGAGAGTATTATTGATTGCCTGAACTAGTGTTAGATGAGCAAAGTAACTATTCGTAAAGATTTGGTTTAGGGATTTTGTGAACAACCGAGGCTGAATTTTAATGCTTGTTTGGATTGTTAGAATTTGCAAAGAGATTTGAGATTCTAGGGTTTAGACATAGATAATCTTCGCAGCGAGAGTTGGTTGATTTTATTGTTGTGTTTCAAGTTTAATAACAATTCTTCATATTTCCTAATATTCTATCTAGACCTGCAATTTGGATTCACCTGAGAATTACCCTTGCCTAGCGCCTTTGTCTCGTGAACTTTAATCCACTTTTGATTTCGTTTCTGATTTACTTAGTAGTTTTATTTACTTTAATTGATTTGATCTAGCATAATTTGAACCTAGAAACCATAGTGTAGCATCTACTTCCTTTGGGATTCGATAATCCTTATACTTCAACTGCATTGCTGTGCACTTGCAGTGTTGTTTTATTTGGGTAAAACTTTTGACCCTATCAAGTTTTTGGCGCCGTTGCCGGGGAAGTAATAGCTGCCTACAGAATCTAGTATTAGGATTTTGACTAGGTTTTATTTTTGTTTTGGTTACTGACGCTTTTAGTTTCTTATTTTCGGTTTCAGGTGCATGCAACAAGGAAAAGGAACCGCAAATCTGCACGAGCGTCGATCGACACCAACACTAGCGTCGATCAACACCCTGCGCAGACAGAGATGGCTGAGCCTGTAATTATGATTCGTGATGAGGCTGGTAACATCACAGATCTGGACGACAATAGGAGAAACAATCGTGGTCAGAGACTTGACGATAACGGAACTGTTATCATCGAGCATCCAATTCAAGCCGCACATGCAGACGTTGGACGCGGAAGAACACTTGGTGAATACAACAGACCAGACCAGTTCTATGCTAATAGAGTTGCGATCCGTCCTCCTGCATTCCAGAGGAATGATTTCGAGCCTGCTTACTACACACGTGTAGCCCAGCATCGTTTCCATGGTCTTCCTAATGAACATCCTATGGACCACATTGAAAGATTTGAGGACTTGGCATCAAGGATTATGGCTAATGGAGTGTCCTATGATTATCTTTTCTGCAAGCTTTTCCCTTACTCGCTTGCTGGAAATGCATCATACTGGCTAAAGCAGTTGGATCCAGGATCCCTGACCACTTGAGAAGAAACAAAGAATGCATTCTGATGCAACTTCTTTGATGATGCAAGATCCGAAGAGCTGAGGACAAAGATCAATACATTCTCCCAAGGACCAACTGAAGCATTCAAGGCTTCTTGGGTAAGATTCAAAGCTTACCAAAGGGACTGCCCACATCACGGTTTCAGCGAGCTGCAACTTCTCGAAATCTTCTACCGAGGGATCGATTGGAGGTACCAGATGGCTCTAGACGCTGCGAGCAATGGCAACTTCAACACCAGATATCCAGATGATGCGATGGGGCTTATAGAGAATTTGGCCTCTTGTAACAGCACCAAGAATGCAGACTTTGAAAGGAGACAACACGCTGGAGTGAATGGAGGAAGCCAAATAGCTGAGGTTAACAGGAAGCTGGACATCTTGGTGGGCAAAAAGCAAGTTCACTTTGCTAATGTGGTGGAGACCTTTGAGACAGCGCAAGAAGAAGTCAATTACATCAATGGTGCTGGTTTTCGAGGACAGAGATTCAACAATCAGCAAGGCTATGGTTCCTCTTACCAAAAGCCTTTTCAAAACAACAACTTCCAGAGAACTTATGGCTCTTCTTCTTACCAAAAACCTCCTGCACAAGACAATAAGGTGGAGTCTATGCTAGAGCAACTTCTGGAAGGACAACAGAAGAGGACAGTTGATTTCAATGGGAAGATTGATTCACTGTACCAAGACTTGAATGGGAAGATCGATTGCTTAAACTCTCATATGAAGCAATTGGATGTTCAAGTCGCTCAAACTGCTGGAGCTTTGAAGAGACACGATGGGATTCTTCCCGGAAAGACTGATACAAATCCCGACATCATGTCAATGCTATCATGGTAGGAAGTGCAGAAAATTTCGAGGAGCTTGAAGAAGAAGATGATGCAGTTGCAGAGTTAGCGTCGATCGACACCACTGCTGAGTGTTGATCGACACCACTAGAAAAGCGCAACGATTCGAGCTCTGACAAAGAGAAATCGAGCAGGATCGACACTGAAACGTCGATACAAAATGATAGTGTCGATCGACACGAGCTGGGTATCGATCGACACCATGCTGGGTATCGATCGACACAAAGCTGGGTATCGATCGACACCATGCTGGGTATCGATCGACACCATGATGGGTATCGATCGACACCATGCCCAGACTTCGCCAGACACGCCTGAAGCTTCATAAAGTGCAGAGGAAAATGTATATAAGCCTAAAATACCCTATCCCAGACCTCCTAGAAAGTCTAAACAGGAGATAGAAGAAGTCAGATGCAAGGAAATGATGGATAAGCTGATGGTTGAGCTACCCCTAGTTGATGCAGTCAAACTTTCACCTGCATTAAGAAGATATGTCAAGAGAATGGTTGTCAATGGTGTGAGTCCTGAGGAAGGAGCATTGCTTACCAGAGAAGGTGAGAATTTCTGAACAAGTCAGTGCTGTGATTCAGAGGAGGATTCCAGAGAAGTTACCTGATCCAGGAAACTTTGTGCTAGATTGCTCAATCTCAACAGGAAGGTTTCCTCGTTCTCTCTGTGATCTAGGCTCAAGTATCAACTTGATACCATACTCTGTTGATGTTAGACTTGGAATGACTGATTTCAAGCCAACCAAAATCTCCCTTGTCCTAGCTGATCGATCAAAAAAAATCTCAGAAGGTGTCTTAGAAGATGTTCCCCTGAAGATTGAAGGTTGCATGATTCCCACAGACTTTGTGGTTTTGAAATATGATGAAGAACCTGCAGATCCTCTTATTTTGGGAAGATCATTCTTGCCTTCAGCTGGTGCCATCATTGATGTGAGGAAAAAGAAAATGGAGCTTGATTTGGGTGATGTTGTCAAGAATTTCGACATGGACAAGTTAAGGGGACCATCCACCATCGATGGTCAAGCTTTTTCAGTGGAGACTTCCATGGATAAAGATCCAATCCTAGAATGTACAAATGATATTACTGCTGGGTATGACAAGGAGCTGAATTCTAAAGAGCAAATGAACAAACTAGTTGTTCAAGAAGCATTGGATGAAAATTCTGAGAAAGCTGTGGAGATAGAAGATTGGAGTGGAAACATAGTTGTTGATCATCTCTTCAGGACTATGAGCAGAGATGAGGTTCAGATCAATGCCAAGTTGATGGAGGAAGACGTTTTCATCATGGAGGCAAGAATAGCAGAGCTGAACTGCAGGAAAAGTGCAGAAATTCGAGCTGTAGATGTGGTGTTGATCGACACCCTGCGAAGATCACGACACAAGTCGCTTCTACTGCTGCAAGTGCATCACATGTTGTCAAACAGGTGACTCCACATCCTACATCTCAGAAACCTCGAAGAAAGCAAAGGTATGTACTTCCTGGAATCAATTCCAAACCTCCTGATCATCTCAATAAGAATTTAAAAGGTTCAAAAGATGCTTCACACTTATGCAAGCAACGAGATTCTCGTAGAAGGCTTGGTGTTTCTTTTGATGATTCTGCAGGAAAAAGAAGTGTCCCACCCGAACTCCTGTCCCAACCTGCTGCTGCTCCTAAATTTCTTGGTCGATCTCATGCACCTACTGCCTATACACCACCATGGATGAGGAGACATTCTTCTGGGAGGCATTCAATGCCACCATCTGATCCACCAGACGCCTGAACCCGATAACGTCAAGCTAATGACTGAAAATAAGCGCTGAGTGGGAGGCAACCCACTTTTAGGTAGGATTTCTCTTTAAATTTTGTTTTGTTTTCATTAACTTTGGGTTTTGTTTTGTATTTCAAAACTTAAAAAAAAAAAAAAAAATTAATTTTTCGAAGGAAGGACAGATGTCGACAGTTAACTCAACTTGTTTTCTTCATATCTCTCTCAATTCTTAACGGATTTGAGTGATTTAAGAGCCTAAGTTGTGTAGATTTTTGTCCTCTATCCATCCTGTCCATTACCTTTTCGATTTGGTTTGTTTCTGACCTTAAGATTTAATCACACTGAGGACAGTGTTGGTTAAGTCTGGGGGAGGAAAATACTAATGTATTTTGCTTTGTCTTTGTTTTGAGTCAGTTGTGTAAGTCAAAAATGTTTTATTAAGTCAAAAGTAGTTGAAATTTTTAGTTTTTCTTGAAACTAACCGCAGAACATTGACACTTGAAGGACCATTGTTATAGTAGTTGATTCCAGGTCTTACTAAGTAGAAAGTTGCAAGTGGATCAATCTAACAGAGAGAGTTCAGATTTCTTTATAGAACTAGGTATTCACTAAACTTGATTCCTCTTTCATCTCTGTCAAGATAATCAAATTGCAGTCTCTCCTTGATCTTCCCTTAAGAAAAGAAAAGAAATAAAGAAATTTGACCAAGGAATAGTGCATAGATCCTCATGAGCCTGTCTCCTCACAAGAAACAATATTAGTGAGAGCTCATGAACCTATCTCCTTACAAGGAACACAAGTAAAGAGCAGCACTATTCCAAGACTTCAAAAGAATAAGAAAAAGTCAATGAAAAGATCTTAGAACACCCTGAAAATTGGCAGCAGTTGACTAAGGGAAAAAAAAAATAGGAGAGCTGTATAAAGAATGTCTTGTTCAGACACTAAGGAAGGGAAAGAATTTGTAAAGTTCTTTGGTCATACCGTTTTTACTAAGGAAAGGATCTGGACTTGAACTGGGAGATTGTTAAGCTTGTGGTAAGTACAATGAAACATTACCTAAGGTTGGCTCTATGGTATGTGGAATTCAAGAGTGTTAACCAATGTGGCGTTCTGAAGGTCAGCTGAATGTTTCTGTTTTCAAACTTCTACTTCATTCTAAGTTTCTGTTTTGCTTGAGGGCAAGCAAAAGCTAAGTCTGAGGGAGTTGATATATCATGGTTTTTACCCATTTTTGGACCATGATATAAGTGTTTTTATTGAGTCTTAGTACTATTTTCGAGTCTATATAGAGTCTATGCAGGTTCATGTACAATTGGAGTTAAACTGGAGATTTGGATATATTTTGGAGCTTAATGGAATGAAGTCACGAAGTGTTGCAGTCGGATTGAAGTTACAGGATGAGTGTATATCGACACAGACCATTGGTGTCGATCGACACCAAGTTTTCCCGATTCCAAAGGCGTGAAGTTTCCAGAATTTTGAAGAAAAGGAAATTCTCAAGACTTTTCCTAATCTTCCAGGGAATTGGAGATTCGTACGTGGGCCTATAAATAGAGTTTTTATGCCATTGTTTAGGCAACACATTATTTTAGAGAGAGATTTTTAGAGAGTTTTTGGAGAGAAAAATTTGACTCCTTCAGAGCAGATTTAGAACTCCTTTGTTTCTATTGATTTCTTTTATGCTTTCTATTCAAGTTATGATTTGTGTTCCATTAATCATGTCTGAGTAGTTTGCTTGTTAGGTTTAGGGTTTTTCAAAGGTGATTGATGAATTGCTAGGTTGAATAAATTTGTTAGGGAAAAATCATTAGAGTTCTTTATCTGGATTTGTGTTTAATGCTGATTTTAGCTTCATGACTTAAAATCTGATCTTAGTTTGATTAATAGATGCGAGAGTATTATTGATTGCCTGAACTAATTTTAGATGAGAAAAGTGTCTATTCGCATAGAGATTTGGTTTATGGATTTTGTGAACAATCGAACCTGAACTTTAATGCTTGTCTGAATTGTTAGAATTTGCAAAGAGATTTGGGATTCTAGGGTTTAGACATAGATAATCTTCGCAGCGAGAGTTGGTTGATTTTATTGTTGTGTTTCGAGTTCAAGAACAGTTCTTCATATTTCCTAACATTCTGTCTAGACCTGCAATTTGGATTCACCTGAGAATTACCCCTGCCTAGCGCCTTAGTCTCCTGAACTTTAATCCACTTTTGTTTTCGTTTCTGATTTACTTAGTAGTTTTATTTACTTTAATTGATTTGATCTAGCATAATTTGGACCTAAAAACCATAGTGTAGCATCTACTTCATTTGGGATTCGATAACCCCTTATACTTCAACTGCATTGCTGTGCATTTGCAGTGTTGTTTTCTTTGGGTAAAACTTTGACCCTATCATCACAATGGCTCCATATGGTCTGACCTCTTTGATGGTGAAGGGACCTGACCAACGTGAACGCAATTTACCAGGAAACAATTGCAAACGAGAGTTATACAGAAGTACATGATCATTTGGTTCGAACTGTCGGGAGACGATCTTCTTATCATGATATGCCTTAGTCCTTTCTTTGTAAATCTTTGAGTTCTCATAAGCATGATAGTGAAGTTCATCAAACTCGTTGAGCTGTACAAGGTGCCTTTCTGCAGCAGACTTCAAGTCAAAATTCATCTTCTTGATAGTCCAATGTGCCTTGTGTTCCAATTCCACTGGAAGATGGCATGCCTTGCCATAGAGTAGCTGGAATGGTGTAGTCCCAATCGGCGTCTTGTAGGCAGTCATGTAGGCCCAAAGTGTATCGTCCAATTTCACAGCCTAATCCTTCCTTGTCTTACCCACTGTCTTCTCCAAGATTTGCTTGATTTGTCTGTTGGAGACTTCGACTTGTCCACTTGTCTGAGGATGATAAGGTGTAGCCACATGATGTTGAACACCATGCTTCTTAAGCAGCTTGTCAAATACCTTGTTGATAAAGTGAGAACCACCATCACTTATAACAATTCGAGGCACTCCAAATCTGGGAAAGATGATGGTTCGAAACAGCTTCAACACCACTCCAGAATCATTGGTTGGACTAGCAATTGCTTCTACCCATTTGGATACATAGTCAATAGCAACCAAGATGTACTTGTTCCCAAAAGATGACGGAAAAGGACCCATGAAATCAATGCCCCAGCAATCAAAGATTTCAACTTCTAGGATGAAGTTTTGTGGCATCTCATGTCTCTTGCTGATCTTCCCTCTTCTTTGAAAGACATCACATTTAGTTATGAACAGCTGTGCATCATTGAACATATTAGGCCACCAAAAGCCTGCTTGAAGAACCTTGAACACCCTCTTGAAGGTAGCAAAGTGTCCAGCATATTCAGATCCATGACAATGAAAAAGGACGTCTCGAACTTCACCCTCTGCTATGCATCTTCGGTAAAAATTGTCTGAACAATGCTTATACAAATGAGGTTCATCCCAATAGTACCTCATGTGTTCTCTCATGAACTTCTTCTTCTCATAGTTCTTGAGATGTTTAGGCTCAATGTCAGCAGCCACGAAGTTCACAATGTCAGCATACCACAGTCTATTGGAATCAGATATGGCAAAGATGGGTTGCCGAAACACCTCGTTCAAGAGCTTGTGAACTGTTGCTGATGTTGGCGTCGAGTGTCGATCGACACTCGTGTCGAATGATTCGCGAGTCCTCAATTTTTCGGACGGGGTGTCGATCGACACCCACTGGTGTCGATCGACACTAGGTTTTCTTCTGAAAAAGTTTGTAAAAACTCCGAGCTTATGGCTTGAAAACGAGTCTCATCCTAATAGATATTCTCTTCAGGAAGGAAATCATCAATGGAAACATCATCTTCGATCCTGATCCTGATCCTTGAGAGATGATCAGCTACCCCATTCTCAACTCCTTTCTTGTCTTTAATTTCAATGTCAAACTCTTGGAGAAGCAAAATCCATCTCAACAACCTTGGCTTTGCATCCTTCTTCTGCATCAAGTACTTCAATGCAGAATGATCAGTATGAACAATTACCTTTAAGCCAACAAGGTACTGTCGAAATTCTCAAAGGCAAAGAGTACATCCAAAAGTTCCGTCTTTGTTGTTGCATAATTCTTCTGAGCATCATCCAACGTTCTGCTGGCATAATAGATAGCATGAAGCTTCTTGTCTTTCTTTTGTCCCAACACAGCTCCTACCGCGAAGTCACTGGCATCACACATCACCTCGAAAGGCAAATCCCAGTCTGGAGGTTGAACAATTGGAGCACTCACCAAGGCTTGCTTGATCTGTTCAAAGGCTGAATGGCATTCTGTAGTGAACTCAAATTTCACATCTTTGATGAATCTTCTATAGAACCCAGCATGACCCATAAACTCCTGACTGATTTCACAGAATCAGGTGGTTGCAGGCTTGTCATCAATTCAATCTTGGCGCGGTCTACTGCGATTCCTTCTGCTGAAACTTTATGCCCAAGTACAATGCCATCTTTGACCATAAAGTGGAACTTTTCCCAGTTCAGGACTAAGTGCTTCTCTTCAGATCGCTGCTATACTGCGCACAAGTTGTCCAGGCAGCCTTTAAAAGATGACCCATAAACAGAAAAGTCATCCATAAAGACCTCCATAAACTTCTCAATCATGTCGGTGAAGATGGACATCATGCATCGCTGGGAGGTCGCAGGAGCATTGCAAAGTCCGAATGGTATTCTGCGATATGCAAATGAACCATAAGGACATGTAAACGTGGTCTTCTCCTGATCATCTGGATGAATCGGAATCTGTAAGAATCCCGAATAGCCATCAAGGAAACAGTAGTAGGGATGATTCGCCAATCTTTCCAGCATCTGGTCAATGAAAGGCAAAGGAAAATGATCTTTTCTGGTCGCGACATTCAGCTTCCTGTAGTCTATGCACATTTTATGTCCGGTCACAATCCTTGTAGGAATCAGGTCGTTCTTCTCATTCTTCACCACTGTGACTCCTCCTTTCTTAGGAACCACATGAACCGGACTTACCCAAGCACTGTCTGAAATGGGATAGATGATCCCAGCTTCCAGGAGTTTCATGATCTCCTTCTTGATCACTTCCTTTAGGTTCAGATTCAGCCTTCCCTGATGTTCAATTGATGACTTCGTCTCATCCTCAAGGTGAATCCGATGCATGCACAAGTCTAGTGAGATACCTGAAATGTCATCAAGAGAATAGTCAAGAGCTTTGCGAAATTTTCGCAGCTTGCTTAGCAATAAAGTGAGCTCTACATTGTTCAAAGAAGCATTCACAATGACATGATAAGTTCAATTCGGTCCAAGAAAAGCGTACCTTAACCCTGCAGGGAGCTGTTTAAGCTCAACTTTTGGAGCTTTAGCTTCAGTCCAATCGCCAAGTGTGGCAACTTTCGCAGATGTGCAGACCAATTCCTCTTGTGCGATCAATTGCAGGACTTGCTCACTAGCATCCATCATCTTTGTATATCCAGCAGCGGCATCGTCTAAGTGTTCAACTTCTGTTGTAGACGTCGTCAATGCTCTTTCCAAAGGGTCTGTAGGATGGTCTTCTTGGAAAATCTCTTCAGCAAGGTTGGTGAGTGAATCGACATAAAAGGTATGTCCATCGATTGTTGGCCTTTTCATCAGCTTCTCCATGTCGAAATTCATCACCAAATCACCAACATTCACCGCAATTCTTCCCTTCCTCACATCAATGATGGCTCCAGCTGTAGCTAAGAATGGTCTGCCAAGAATGAGAGGATCCTTGGGTTCCTCATCATAAGCTAGAACCACAAAGTCTATGGGAATCAAACAATCTCCCACTTTGATAGAAACATCTTCCAAGACACCTTCAGAGATCCTTATGGATCGATCATCAAGAACTAAGGAGATCCGTGTGGCTTTAAAATCTGTCATATCCAGCCAAAGAGCAACTGAAAGAGGCATCAAGTTGACACTTGATCCCAAATCGCAGAGAGACCTCCCAAATTTGTCCGAGAAGATGGAACAATCAAGGACAAAGCTTCCAGGATCGGAGAATTTCTCTAGAAGCCTATTCTGAATGACAGCACTGACTTGCTCTGATATCATCATTACTCCTTCCTCCATATCCATGTTCTTGGTCATCATCCAATTCAAGTATCTTTTTTATCACTGGAGTAGTTCTAATGGCA
This sequence comes from Alliaria petiolata, assembly GCA_020283515.1. NCBI lineage: Eukaryota > Viridiplantae > Streptophyta > Magnoliopsida > Brassicales > Brassicaceae > Alliaria > Alliaria petiolata. The sequence continues at coordinate 11,579,113 of JAHZTW010000001.1, read as the reverse complement.
TCCATCAAAGGGATTTCAACCACTAGTCTATCCATGATAGCCTTGCATCTGGCATCAAGCAACTCCTTCTTGGACTTCTTTGGTATCAAGGGGAAAGGGATCTTCGGTTTGTACACCCTTTCTTCTGCAACCTTTGTTGATGTGAGCTGATTTGACGATGTCTGGGAAGAGCGTCGATCGACACCCTCCTGGTGTCGAGCTCTTCGTGTCGAGTTTGCCTGCTTGGTCGTGATCCTCCAAAGGTGTCGATCGACACCCTTCAGTGGTGTGGATCGACACTGGCTCCGCAGCATCAATTTCTTCATCTTCAACATCTTCAAGCTCCTCAAATTCTTCAGCATTAAGACTCCTTTTCTGCACAGGTTGAAGGTTCTTCCCATTTCTCAATGTGATGACATTCACATGGCGTTTGGGATTATTATCCGTCTTTCCCGAAAGAAATCCTTCTTGCCTGTTGACAACATCTGCAGTTTGGGCAACTTGAGTATCCAACTTCTTCATATGAGCGTTCAAACCCTCAATCTTTCCATTCAGGTCTTGGTACAGCGAATCAATCTTCCCATTGAAGTCTACCGTCATCTTCTGCTATCCTTCTAGAATTTGTTCTAGCATGGATTCCATCTTATTTTCTTGTGCAGGAGGTTTCTGGTAGGAAGAAGAACCATAGTTTCTTGAATAGTTGATGTTCTGGAATGGGAGTTTTGAAGTATAACCAGAAGAGTTTTGATTTCCTGTGAATGAGTTCTTCTGATAATTTCCATTAAAGCCTCTATTCCCTTGCTAGTTCTCAAACCTTTGGCCTTTAAAACCACTTCCGTTGATGTAGTTGACATCCTCTTCTTCACATTCTTCATTAGGCTCGAATGTCTCCACCTCATTAGCAAAGTGAACTTGCTTCTTACCCACCAAGATGTTGTGTACGTTGTCCAGCTTCTTGTTAACTTCAGCTATCTGGCTTCCTCCATTTGCACCAGCATGTTGTTTCCTTTCAAAGTCTGCATTCTTGGTACTGTTGCAAGAGGCCAAATTCTCTATAAGCACCATCGCATCATCTGGATATCTGGTGTTGAAGTTGCCATTGCTCGTAGCGTCAAAAGCCATCTGGTACCTCTAATCGATCCCTCGGTAGAAAATTCCAAGTAGTTGTGGCTCGTTGAAACCATGATGTGGAACCTCTGGTAAGCTCTAAACCTCTCCCAAGAAGCCTTGAGTGCTTCAGTAGGTCCTTGGGCAAATGCAGTGATCTTTGTCCTTAGCTCTTCGGATCTTGCATCATCAAATAAATTGCATAAAATGCATTCTTTGTGTCTTCCCACGTGGTAAAAGATCCTGGTAGCAATTGCTTCCGCCAGTACGATGCATTTCCTCCAAGAGAGTATCGAAAGAGCTTGCAGAATAGGTAGTCGCCAGACACTCTGTTAGCCTTAATGCTGGATGCCAAGTCTTCGAACCTCTCGATGTGGTCCATGGGGTGCTCATTAGGGAGACCATGGAAAGGATGCTGAGCTACGAGTGAGAAGTAAGCAGGTTTCAGCTCAAAGTCATGCCTTTAAAAGGGAGGTGGGCGAATCGCAGCTCTGTTTGGGTTGAACTGTTCTGGCCTGTTGTATTCGCCTAGCGTTCTTCCACGTCCTCCATTCACAGGTGCGATTTTTACTGCTTGCTCGATGATGACAGCTCCATTCTCATCAAGTCTCTGTCCTCTGGCATTCCTTCTATTGCTTTCTCCGTCGAATAGGTTCCCTTCTGCGTCACGTATCAAAATCATGGGCTCGCCCTTCTCGTCCTCTGCAGGGTGTCGATCGATGCTAGTGTTGGTGTCGATCGACACTCGTGCAGATTTTCAGTTCGTACGTTCAAGACGACCGAGCTCCTGGTTTAGTTCAATTAGATCCTTTTCTTTGTTGCTTCTGGTAGTGCGATTAAGCATGCACCTGAAACCAAAAATAAGAAACTAAATTGGTAACCAAACAAAAACAAAACCTAGTCAAAATTCTAATACTAGATTCCGTAGGCAGCTATTACTTCCCCGGCAACGGCGCTAAAAACTTAATAGGGTCAAAGTTTTACCCAAATAAACCAACACTGCAAGTGCACAGCAATGCAGTTGAAGTATAATGGGTTATCGAATCCCAAAGGAAATAGATGCTACACTATGGTTTCTAGGTTTAAATTATGCTAGATCAATTAAATAAGTAAATTACTAAGTAAATCACTAAGTAAATCAGTAAACAGAATTAAAAGTGGATTAAAGTTCAGGAGACTAAGGCGCTAGGCAAGGGTAATTATCAGGTTGAATCAGAGAATGGAGAAGTTATATTGTCAGGAAATTATTAAGAACCGTCTAGAACTTGAAACACTAATTTAAAACCAATCAACTCTCGTTGTAGAAGTTATCTATGCCTAAATTCCAGAATTTCAAATCTCTTTGCAAATTCAAACAATTAGGACAAGCATTAAAAACAGGTTCGATTGTTCACAAAATACCTAAACCAAATCTCTTTGCGAATAGATATTTTGCTCATCTATGATTAGGTCAAGTTATCAATAATGCTCTTGCATCTATTAAACAACCTAGGATTTGATTTCTAAGTGATCAAGTAAGAAATCAATAAGCACAAATCAACATGAAGATCCAATTGATTTTCCTAACAAGATAATAATTCTACAAACTCATCATCAACCCTAAATCACCCTAACCTAACTAGCAAACTACTCAGACATGGAGATGAAAGCACAAATCATGACTGATAAAATTGCATAAAATAAGAAAAGAGAATGATACAGGGGTTCAAAAACTTCTCAGAAGAGTACATAATTATCTCCCGAAAAGCTCAGGATCAATCTCTCTGTCTCAAAAACAGAAAATAATGATAAGGTACTTTGCTAAACAATGCCTGAAAACTATTTATAGAGGAAGGTTTTCGTCAGGGGTAATCTTGTAATCTCCAAAACTTGGGATGATTTCCTTTTCTTGATGAAAGTGGCGAAACTCGGTCGCCTTCATTGGTGTCGATCGACACCAAGGGTTAGTGTCGATCGACACCCTTCGTGTAATTCTGCTCCGACTTCATCACTTCGGCTACTTCTCCAAAATGCTCCAATAAGCTCCAAAATCTTCTGTTAAGCTCCAAATGCACTCCATCCTGTATATACTCTAATAGGACTCTAAAAATACCAAAATACTCAATAAAATGGACTTATATCATGGTCAAAAACCGGTAAAAACTATGATATATTAATTAACGGTATTGCAATCAATTGCAACCGCTTAATCAAAAACACATCCATGCCATTTTGTGTATGAAAATGCGTAATTGGATGCTCAAAATCGATTTACAAGGACATACAATAGTCATCAAAGGCCGATGAAGCGAATTCACCAGCGTTGTCAAGCTTGACTTTCTAAAATGCATAATCAGGGAAATGCGCTCTCAACCTGAGTATTTGGGCAAACGAATACCATATTTCTTGTGGTCAAAATATACACATGTGACCATCTGCTAGATGCGTCAATCAATACGATGAAATAAACAGCTCGCACAGTGGTTTAATCGGCCGACATATAACACCATGTATTCTCTCTAAGAATACAGAGGGTTCATTCCCAACTTTGCTTGGCGAAGGCCTACTTATAATTATTCTTTGAAAACATTCATTACATGAATGGGTGGCCACTAGAATTTTTCAATGGGTGGCCACTCGAATTTTACACGAATATTCACTCACATTTTGGTAATCCTGGAACTGGGGATTCAACCACTGGTGCCTTGCTTTCAGTAAGATCACATACCTCTGGTGATCAAACCAACTCATATGCAATAGACAAATATCGTCTAGATATTCGTTCATGATGTATTCATCATTTAAACCACCATGGATATGGTGGCGTAAAAATATCATGACTTTTGCCTTAGCCTCATCTCACTTCTTTCACCTTATCGATAGTGCTCAAAAGACCATTTTCTTCTAGAGGCAACCTTGCACCAACCGTCCAAGACATATAATTTTTTCCACAGAAGTAACGTTCGAGTTTTGATAAATTTGACATTATTACAGAATAACAAAACTTAACCCATTTTTTTTTCTTTTGTCAACAGCGTCAACTCCGAGAAAGATTCAGAGATCTAAATCGGTGGAATTGAGTTTTGATAAAAGGTTTTTACGCTGTTAGGAGTTCAATGACCCACCACTTGACCGTTATAGTATAGTGTATGGGGTATCAATCCATTAGTGGTTGTTTACTAAACACTCCGGCTATGTTGGTGTTAAAAGTCAAGCTCGATATGAATAAAGGTTGGAACTTCACTACTAAAAAATACTAAAGACTTGGATTTGTATCACTCAAGACCACAAAAATAAGAACTTTAAACAACTTGAGCAAGAAGTTACAACTTAAACGATGAAAGGATTACACTTTATGATAAAAAGAAGGGATCCATAAGACGTTTAGATCATATCAAAACTTGGTCTTTTGATTGTGATTCTTAGGTAAAGGGATCCATAAGACGTTTCGGCCATGTTGTTTGGGTCTAACCTCTTTGAATCTCTATCACCATAGACTAGCTTTCGCAAAGCGGTACAACTGAAAACAAGCATGCTAAATCATCCATATTGAATCGTAAGATCCCTTAGCCAACTAATCTCTTAGGCTAAGATGGATCAAACTCTTGTTTATGGGTCCGACTAATCTTTCATGTGGTGTTCATACAAGACGCATATGGACTTTAGACTAGATGATTAGACTATGCTAAGCATTGATAACTGATATTATAATTTTCGCTATCAATTACTCAATCCCACTCATGTCATTGTAGGTATTTGGAGATCAATCCAATTTGGGAAGATTGTGACAATAAGAATGCATAAAACACCTTAATCTAAGCAAGCATATATGGTTTTTGTGTTTAACAATCAACCTAAGTGATCAAATCAAGTAAAGAAATCAAACAAAATCAACTAGAACCTTAATTAAGCAAATAACAAGCTAATCAAGCCAATCAAAGACTAATTAACTACTAAACAAGATTAACATTTGACTAAAACGAATCTAAGGATGGGGTTATCAATCTAAGGTGTTCCAAGAACCAATCCATGATGTCAAACAATCACAATAAATGCTAATCCCTAAGATTAGAACTCAAAGCAAGACTAATCTACTCTCAAGACTAACCTGCTGAATTTCAGATCTGAACCTAGTTTGGTGGAGCGCAACGCTTCTTAGGATGCTCACGCATACCTAAGAAGAAGCCGTGAACGTTTATTATCCCAATCATTACTGCATGTTTGCCTAGGACGTAGGATACAATAGTATACCTGTGAAGTTTGCATAACATAGATCGATCTTGCTTGTCAGAGTTAGGTCGATAAAGCCAGTGATTCCAGTTTAGGGAAAATCGCCTAGTCTCGTTTGTTTGAACTTTTATGAGTTTGATTTTTAGTTAGAACCCCACAGATTTCCCGAGAAGATCCCCAACGTGTTTCCCCATCTGCTTTACAACTCCAGATTTACGCACTTCAATATTTACTTTTTCTGCACTGCTGACCTTATTTCCTTTTTACAAGCACTTGATGCAACATGATTTAGAGTCTGTTTTCGAGTTTTAAATTTGTAACCCTACTGCCTGAAAGTGCACAGATGTGCGTTGTAGTATTGAAGGTATCGATCCACAGAGACTAAGTTGCTTCTAACAAATCCACTAAACCGAAAATCAATAAGAACGAACAATTGAATATGGGGTCGTTTGGGTGTTGTGAGTGGTGATGAAGATAATGAATAGGAAGGTAAATCAATACGAGAAAGAGTTGGGTGTTAGGTAATTCGCAAGGTGTCATAGATCAATCAACGAGATATTTAAACAGAAAGAATCGATGGATGTTCTAGAATAACCTACTTTCGTGGTATTAATCACGAAATTGAATCAAGACAAATCATGAAATCTATCAACTTAGATTGCTAAACTCCCGTTAAATCTAAGCATCTAGACAACCTAATTTGCTAAATCTGCAACCAGTCCTAGACTAACTTACGCAGCCTAAAGTTGTTTGTTCATCTAAAGATAATCCCCAATCCATCAACCTAGTAATCAATCCATGAATCCCCTTTGAAAAACCCTTAAACCCAACAAAGAAACTACTCAGACATAACAAAGTAAATCGCAGTCATGGTTGATAAACGCAGAGATGAAATTAATCTTTGATAGAAAAACGAAATAAGGAGTAAGAGGGTTCAGAAATCTTCTCAGTATCGAAGCACAAAGTCGAGATCTTCTCCCTTAGAAACGAAAAGAACAAAGAAAAACGTGGCTGTGTATTGTCTATGATGGGGGGGGGGGGGGCGCTGTCTGGCTGCACTAGATAATGAGTAGAGATGAGTATTTATAGGTCTTGAGGGGTCACTTAGATTTCTTTTGTGTTTGCTGGCAATTGGGCTTGACGGGCTTGCAAACGGGCTTCAAAAAGGTGTTTTATGTTGGCCTTGCCACAGACCCCTCATGGCCCGGCCACATGGGGTCTGGCCACAGTAGGAAGTGGCCATTGCGCGGTGGAGAGTCTTCTGGCCGGGGTCACGGGGCTTGGTGGCGCGGCCATAGGTCTTGCAACTTCTACGCTTGCTTTCCCGCGAGACTGTATAATATATCTTCAGTAAAACCGGCATAACTCCAGATCTAAAATACTTGGATAGGAAAGCTAACAGTCCCTCCTATCTGGTATCCAAATTTTAGGAAGATCGCTTGGTGGAAAGGTCTTGAATGGATGTGAAACTTCTACAAGCTCGAATCTGCTCAAAATACCATTTTGCTCCGAAAAGCTCCATTTTGCTTTCTTTGGGCTAAGTTAACCTGAAAAGAGTCTTCACCATACAAATACTCGAAAACTACTATTATTGTATGAAAAACCGAGTGAAACACTTATTAAAGTGTTCACTTATGATAGCTAAAAAGGGTAAAATATCGATGTTATCTCCCCTAGACTTAAACCTTTGTTTGTCCTCAAACAAAACAGAAATCTAAGTAAGGAAAAGAGGTTTGAAAACCTGGAAACTCATCAATACTTGGGAACTCATCAAGTCTAGCAATCGACCCGTTGAGCCACGTAAGTCGGAATTTAAACTCAAAGCGTTTGGGTCTAGTTACCTTGAGCTTTTCCCCCTTCCCGGATACGTTTTATGTTCCCTTCGAGTATTTCGAGCTCTCTCTTGTTGACTCCTTTAGTCATTTAGGCGTGTGGTCTCATTCGAGGGAGTATCAGTTGACTAGACATTATACTCTTCTCTCTCAAACATATAGACAAAGACATTTCAGACACAACTCTCCTATTTTCTCTTCCCTTAGTCGATTTCTCCCTACTTTTTTCTAGGGCATCATTTTATTTTTTCTATCGACTTTCTTTTTCTATTTTTTTATTTCTTTTCTTTTTCTTCCTAGCTTGAGAACGATCAATTCTTCGAAGATTTCATGATCTCTGCGAACCGTCACTGTTCTTTTAGGAACTCGGGTTTTCGTCCTCAAATTATTTTCTTTTCTTCTTTTTTCTTATAATAGGAAAGATCAAGGAGAGGTTGCATTGCATATACTTAGTCATGCTAGAGTTTAAAAGAGGAGCAAAGTTCGAAGTACCTCAAGCCCCTTGACGAGAAGTTTTGATTCATTAGGTGNGACGAGCCTACGTCGATCCGTCTCGTCGATCCGTGCTCCTGGAAATCTGGATCGACGAGGTTACGTCGATCCATCTGGTCGATCTGCGCTCCTGGCCTTCTGGATCGGTGAGCTTCGTTGATCTGGTACGTCGATCTGCTGCCAGAAATCCTCTTCTTCATCTTCTTTGATGCTTCTTGTCCCTCCAAGTGACATGCATCATTCTCCAAGTGCATCCTCAACTCCCAAGCGTCCTTTTCACCTAATAAGGTCCCAAAACATGCAAAGAACATGCAAAACATGCAAGAACCATGCAAGAACCATGCAAGAACACTCTAGGACTCTAAATGATCAAATGCAACACTATAATACTATATTAGACTCTAAAATGATGATAAGTCTACACTATATGGATGCTAAAATGATGCAAAATATACACTTATCAACCAATCTGGCCACTAGTGAGTTCAACGGCCTGAACGACCCTGGACATGGAGAAAGCCACAAAGAAGATGCCGAAGACGACCCTTTAAAGGTCATCATGGGCGCACTAGCTAAAATGAACTCGGAACGTATGCAACAGTCAGAAGCCATCCGAGAACTACAAGACTTCCGCAGGCGTTACAACTCGGGCCATGACATCGACACGAGGCACTGCCGCAACCTCGACCCCCATCACGAGAACTTGGAAAGGAGCATAGTGCGTCATCACGGCAACCATCAAGCCCGAGATCTAATGGGAATGAGCCATTCCCTCGACTTTTCAATTCACCGGGACCATTCGAACCGAATTAGTAGACTCGAGAACAAGATACAGGAACTCGTGGATTTGTTCGAAAGGACCTCAAGCGATGCTAGGAAAGAAGCTGAACGTAACCGCCATGAGGCGAATGGCAAGATCGAGCACCTCGCTTCAGAAATACGGAGAGTGGCGAAAGAAAACGAGAGACTGACCAAAGAAGGAAGATAAACGGCAGAACCAGAAGAAGAAAACGAAGGGGGAAAAGGCTACTATGATACCGTAAAGGCAGTCGAGCTTAGAAGCGGGCTAACCTACAAGGAACCCGAATTCCCAAAGGATAAGGAAGCAGTGGAAAAGGAGAAGGACAGCAGCAGGGAAGGTCAAGTACTCAGAAACGTAAGACAGGACGTCATCAATGGGGAAGCCGTGACTGAAGACGCCCCACAGGAAGAAGGAACACCACCACCCCCAGCACGACTCCATGCACCTAAACCACCCTATTGATATGCTCTCAAATTTACCCTAGAGCTACTCTCTCAAATTAAGAGATCAGTTGTAGTACTTAGGGATCGAATCCACAGGGAAGGGATAGTCACACAACAAACTTCTAAATTCGAATTAAGCTAAGAAGAAATATGGAACTAAAAACAGAAAGCAATTAAAGACTTAGTAAATTCAGGAGACGAAACGCTAGGTTCAGAGAAATTCTCAGGTGATCCAAATTGCAGGTCTAGACAGAATGTTAGGAATTATTAAGCACTGTTCTTGAACTCGAAACACTAATGTAAAATCAACCAACTCTCGCTGCGAAGATTATCTATGTCTAAACCCTAGAATTCCAAATCTCTTTGCAAATTCAAAAAATTCAGACAAGCATTAATATCAGGTTCGATTGTTCACAAAATCCTAAACCAAATTTCTTTGCGAGTAGATATTTTGCTCATCTAACATTAGTTCAGGCAATTAATAATACTCTCGCATCTATTAATTAACCTAAGATCAGATTCTAGGTCGCGAAGCTAGAATAAGCATTAATCACAAATCCAGATGAAGAACTCTAATGATTTTATCCTAACAATTAAATTCAACCTAACAATTCATTAATCACCTTTGAAAAACCCTAAACCTAACAAGCAAACTACTCAGACATGATCAATGAAACAAAAATCATTATTTGAATAGAAAGCATAAAAGAAATCAGTAGAAAAAAATAAAGGAATTCCAAATGAGCTCTAAAGGAGTATGATTTTTCTCTCCAAAAATCCTAAACTTCTATGATTCTAAAAGTATGAGATTATGCCTAAACAATGGCTTTGACAACTATATTTATAGGTCTAGGTTCGCATCTTCAATTCCTTGGAAGATTAGGAAAAATCTTGGAGATTTCCTTTTCTTCAAAATATGGAAACTTCTCGATTCTGAAAATTGGAAAACCTGGTGTCGATCGACACTCATCATGTTACAATTCATGACTTCATTCCATTAAGCTCCAAAATGTATCTAAATCTCCAATTTATCTCCAATTGTACCTGAACCTGTAAAGACTCTATATAGACTCGAAAATAGCCAAAAGACTCTATAAAAACACTTATATCATGGTCCAAAAATGGGTAAAAACCATGATATATCACCTATCCACACTGTCTGAGCACGCCCAGGAAGGAGAGGGAAAGAGCGAGGCTGAAGGAGCTAATAGGACAGCTCTCGGTGAGACTACCCTTCATAGAAGCTTGCGCCATGATCCCAACACTGAGAAGGTACATGAAAAGTATTCTCACCAGCTCTCTCACCATGGAAGAGGGGGTTATGATGATCACACAAGAATGCAGCTCAGTCATCCAGAACCTCCCCCCTCGAAAACGTGAAGATCCCGACAGTTTTGTACTCTCCTGTTCGGTTGGAGAAGAAGTGTTTAAACGAGCTCTATGCGACCTGGGGTCAAGCATCAACATGATGCCACTCTCTGTAGCAACACGCCTCGGGTACAATGAATTCCTGCCTACAAGAATTACCTTAATCTTAGCAGATAGATCGACCAGACAACCCGTCGGAGTCTTGGCCGACATCCAAGTCGTCATCGGGGACTGCGCAATCCCGACCGACTTCGTGGTGCTAGATATCGAAGAGGAACCCCGGGACCCTCTCATTCTCGGCCGCCCATTCCTCTCTACAGCAGGAGCGGTCATCAACGTACCAAAAGGAAAGATAGAACTACACATGGGAAATCTCGTTATGAACTTCGATATGAACAAAGATCTTGGAAAGCCTATCTTGGATGGGCAGGCCTTTCGCATCGACGAGCTCGCAGGAGCTGTGGAAGAAATATACGAGGAAATGCTTATGGGCGACCCACTAGAGGTAGCCCTGACAAACGCAAGTGCCGCAAGCGACCCTAGTAGCGAGGAAACTAAAAGCTGTGCAAGGATGCTGGACCGGACCGAACCACACGTCGGACCCGCCCGCTTTTTGGACCTAGGGGACGAAGGACGCAAGCCTTTACCACCAAAGGACGCCCGAGGGACAATTCCGGACCCCTGGGGCCCACTCAAAAGCACCTAAGATTGAGTTGAAGCCGCTACCGGCCGAGCTGAGGTACGCATTTTTGGGACAAGATTCGACTTATCCGGTGATCATAAATTCTAGCCTAAACCACACCGAAGCGACGCTGCTGCTCTGCGAGCTGCGGAAACACAGAAAAGCAATAGGATACTCGTTGGACGACATTCCTGGGATATCTCCAGACCTCTCTGTGCATAAGATCCATTTGGAAGAGAACGCTAGAAACTCGGTCGAACAGCATAGGAGGCTCAACCCGAACCTAATGGAGGTAGTCAAAAAGGAAGTAATGAATCTCTTGGAAGAAGGAATAATATACCTGATCTCGGACAGCACGTGGGTGAGCCCGGTTCATGTGGTCCCGAAAAAAGGAGGACTTACAGTTATTAAAAGCGACAAAGACGAGATGATCGCTACAAGAACCGTGACCGGACATCGAATGTGCATCGATTACCGGAAGCTAAACACGGCAACCAGAAAGGATCACTTCCCGCTGCCATTTATCGACCAGATGCTAGAAAGGTTAGCAAACCATCAGTACTATTGTTTTCTTGACGGATATTCTGGATTCTTCCAGATCCCAATATGGCCGGAGGATCAAGAAAAGACGACCTTCACGTGCCCTTACGGAACATTCGCGTACCGACGAATGCCGTTTGGCCTCTGCAATGCTCCTGCAACATTTCAAAGGTGCATGCTATCGATCTTTACTGATTACATTGAAAATTTTATGGAAGTTTTCATGGACGATTTTTTGGTTCACGGACCGTCCTTCCAAGAATGTTTAAGTAATCTAGGGAAGGTTTTACAAAGATGCGAAGATAAGCACCTAGTCATAAACTGGGAAAAATGCCATTTCATGGTGAGAGAAGGTGTAGTGCTCGGACATAAGATCTCCGTAGAAGGGATCGAAGTCGATAAAGCAAAGATAGAAGTCATGACAAGCCTGCATCCACCATCGAATGTCAAGGGGATACGAAGCTTCCTAGGTCACGCAGGGTTGTACAGGAGATTCATTCCGGACTTCTCCAAGATAGCAAGACCGCTAGCCAGTCTTCTCTGCAAGGACGCATAATTCAAATTCGACGAAGACTGCCTGCAAGCCTTCCACAAGATTAGAGAAGCTCTGGTGTCAGCTCCAGAAGTGCAGCCGCCTGATTGGGAGCAGCCATTCGAGGTTATGTGTGACGCCAGCGATTATGCAGTGGGAGCAGTGCTGGGACAGAAGAAAGATAAGAAGTTGCATGCAATCTACTATGCAAGCAGGACCCTGGACGACGCCCAATGCAACTACACGACAACAGAGAAGGATCTCCTAGCTATCGTGTTTGCATTCGAGAAGTTTCGCCAGTACCTGGTCGGTTCAAAAATCATAGTACACACCGATCATGCGGCAATCAAGCATATAATGACAAAGAAAGACATGAAACCTAGGTTGATTAGGTGGGTCCTTCTGCTCCAAGAATTCGACATGGAGATAAGGGACCGAAGAGGAGCTGATAACGGAGCAGCCGATCACCTTTCACGAGTATCACATAGGGATACAACCCCCATAAACGACGGTTTCCCAGAGGAAAGTTTAAACGCAATCAACACAGTTCCCGCAACTGACGAACCAACAATGAGACATCCCCCTATGGCGAACTCTGCAGCGTGCAACACGCCATGGTTCCGACACATCGCAAACTACCTAGCATCTGACATCAAACCACCTCAGTTCGTGGGGTACAACAAAAAGAAGTTTCTGCGAGACTCACACAAATTATTCTGGGACGAGCCGTATCTCTACAGGCAATGCACGGACGGACTGTTCAGGAGATGCGTGGCAGAAGAAGAAGTCGAGGGCATACTACATGGGTGTCATGGGTCGGCTTACGCAGGACACTTCGCCAACTTCAAAACCGTCTCTAAAGTACTGCAAGCTGGATTCTGGTGGCCGACCATGTTCAANGGTGTCATGGGTCGGCTTACGCAGGACACTTCGCCAACTTCAAAACCGTCTCTAAAGTACTGCAAGCTGGATTCTGGTGGCCGACCATGTTCAAGGACGCTCATATCTTCATATCGAAATGCGATGCCTGCCAAAGGATGGGGAATATAAGTAGAAGAAATGAGATGCCGCAAAACTTCATCTTAGAAGTAGAAGTATCCAATGTATGGGGAATCGACTTCATGGGACCTTTCCCAACCTCATATGGGAATCAGTACATCCTCGTGGCCGTCGATTATGTCTCCAAGTGGGTGGAAGCAATAGCCAGCCCAACCAACGACGCAAGCGTCGTTGTCAAGTTGTTCAAGACGATCATTTTCCTCCGCTTCGTAGTCCCACGAGTTGTCATAAGCGATGGAGGATCGCACTTCATAAACAAGGTTTTCAATAACCTGTTAAAAAAGAATGGAGTGAGACACAAGGTAGCATCACCATACTACCCCCAGACGAGCGGCCAAGTAGAAATCTCCAACAGGGAAATCAAGTCAATCCTACAGAAAACCACGGGGATCCACCGGACGGATTGGTCGGCCAAGCTAGATGATGCTTTTTGGGCCTATAGGACCGCATACAAGACACCTTTGGGGACGACCCTGTTTCATCTAGTATACGGGAAAGCCTGCCACTTGCCAGTTGAAATCGAATACAAAGCACAGTGGGCTATCAAAAAGATAAATTTCGACCTGAAGGCTGTCAAAGAAATTTGACAGATCCAGATGCATGAGCTGGACGAAATGAGACATAAGGCCTACGAGAGCTCTAAGATCTACAAGGAGAGGACCAAGGCCTATCATGACATGAAGATTATCCCGCGCACATTCGCAGCTAATGACCAAGTACTGTTGTTCAACTCTCGCCTAAAACTCTTCCCATGGAAGCTAAGGTCAAGATGGTCAGGACTATTCAAGATAAAAGAAGTTAAACCGTATGGAGCAGTAACGCTCTGGGATAAGAATGGAGATTTCTTCACCGTAAATGGGCAAAGAATCAAGCCATACCTGGCCGCACCTGGCCGCACCTGAAGACATAAGGGAGACGATGCGCTTGGACGACGCATTAGTCGCCTGATGCACATAAAAGTCTAGCTAAAAGACTCTAAACAAGAACAGCTCGATGGGAGGCAACCCATTTTAGGTATCTCCTTTCTTTTTCTCATCTCTTTAACCGTACTAATTTTTAGTTTTAGTTTCCTCTTATTTTCAGTTTCATCAACAACACAAAAGAAAAAAAAAAAAAATCAGAAAAACCAGAAAAAAAAAATGAAAAATGAAGGAGTAGTTTCGAAGAACACTCACCAAGGGACAAACCGCCCGTGGGCCGGCCAGGCTTGGCCAGAAGGAGCCTGGCCGCGCCATGAGCCCCGATGGCGCAGAGGCAGGACGCTAGGCCGCGGCCGCGACAACCCGTCGCACGGCCGGCCTTCTTCTGCAACGTTTTCCATCCCGAACCTCGCCAAACCGGACCTCCTTCAACCTGTTTCAAGCCTTTCAAGCTTCCTCCTTGATTCAGTGGCTTGAACACGTCCTAAAGACCGCAAATACAACTTCCACAACCGCGGCATATTGCTGTTGAATCCAAGACGGCAAGACAAGACAAGACTCCATCCAAGTCAAGTTAAGCCAATGACTCATCTCTCTACTTACTTCGTCCATCACGTTCAACGGACCTGTATCCACAAAGACGAAGAAGAACACCACGGTTCTAGAGGAAGAAAACCGTAGTGCAAGCTCCAGAAGGAAGAAGATGCAACTTCCTTCACCAAAACGCGAAGAGAAATTCCCGAAGACTAGCTACCCTCTTCCGCGACCAAGACCTTTACCGAAGCCAAGTAAGGATTTCATATGGCATTGAAGTTCATACTAGCAACACCTGTCTTCTGGGATCCCGAACAGATCACTGGATAGGCCAGCATAGACCCAAACTTCAAGTCAAGTTTCTGAGGTGACGTAATCTTCAAGACGCAAGGACGGAAGATTTTCCATCTCTCATTCACGGTGTTTCACAAAGGTCAAGGAACCAAGATGAGTACTCAACAACCGGAGTACCTGTTCTTCTCAACAAAGGCGAGCCAATCACCACCAACAAACGCCTATCACCACCCTCATCCATCACCACCACACGACCACCAACACCATCCGAAGCAAGGAAGCTCAGCCGCACAATACATTTCCTATCGAGCTAAGTTTTCGATTTCTTTTGTTCAATTAAATCGATTCTAAGCAGGGACATAAGGAGAATGATCAAGTCCTTAGCTCAAATCATACCACACGCCCATCCACCCATACCAAACCCAACGCCACTTTCAAGTAAGTCTTCACAAGCTTGTACTTGAATTTACCTATCTTTTTCACCTCAACTCGATTTAAACAAACTGGGGACAGTTTGATTTAAGTCTGGGGGGGTTTCTTATATTACTAATTATGCTTTTATTTGATGAGTCTTATGCATACTTACATCATTTATCGAGTCGTTTTATAGAGTCAAAAATTTTTTTTCTTTTAGTCGGAAACTATGAACTTTGCTAGGTACAAGTCACTTTGAACAAGGAACCTTAATGACCATTCTCACGGATTTAGAAGCAAGGTTTACTAAGTTGAACACGGCGAGTGGATCATTCCAGCGGAGAAAGTTCTAATCTCTAGAGTACTCGAAGGATCTTGCGTTGACTCCGCACCTAATGAATCAAATCTTCTCGTCAAGGGGCTTGAGGTACTTCGAACTTTGCTCCTCTTTTAGACTCTAGCATGACTAAGTAGATGCAATGCAACCTCTCCTTGATCTTCCCTTGTTATAGAAAAGAAAAAAAAATATAGAAAGAAAGGTTTTAGTTTGGGAATGGCAACCAGAGTTCCTTAAAGGACAATGACGGTTCGCAGCAATCATGTAAACTTCAAAGAAGTGATCATTCCCAAGCTAAGAAAAAAAAAAAAAAAATGGAATAAGAAAGTCGATAGAAAAAATAAAATGATACCCTAGAAAAGTAGGGAGAAATCGACTAAGGGAAGAGAAAATAGGAGAGTTGTGTCTGAAATGTCTATGTCTAGATGTTTGGAAGAGAAAGTATAATGTCTCGTCGACCAATACTCCCTCGATAGAGACCGCACGCCTAAATGAATAAAGGAGTCAACAAGAGGGAGCTCGAAATACTCAAAGGGACCATGAAGCGTATCCGGGAAGGGTGAAAAGCTCAAGGTAACTAGACCCAAACGCCTTGAAGCTGAATTCCGAGTTATGTGGCTCAACAGGTCGATTGCTAGACTTGATGAGTTCCCAAGTATTGGTGAGTTTCCACGTTTTCAAACCTCTTTTCCTTACTTAGATTTCTGTTTTGTTTGAGGACAAACAAAGGTTTAAGTCTGGGGGAGTTGATAACATGCATATTTTACCCATTTTTACCATCATAAGTGTATGCTTTAATAAGCATTTCACTAAGGTATTAATGTATATTTAGTAGTTTTCGAGTATTTGTGTGTCCAAAACTTTTTTCAGGAAATCTTAGGAAAAACGGAGCAAAACGGAAATTTTCGGAACATGAGCTTTTTGACAGACGTTTAGCACAAGACGGAGACCTTCCCACCACGGGATCAAGCTGCGTTTTGGTGACAAGATAGCCTGATCTACTACTACCTTTCACCTCGAAGTGGTTTGAGCCCAATCCCATGGTTAGATCTCAAGTTATGAAGGAAGCAAGAAGGCCTATTAGACACATCACCAGAAGAAGCCTGGCCGCGCCAGGAAAGCTCAGAAGACCAATGGCCGGCCCATGAACCATCGGTGGCGCGGCCAAGACGAGTGCGACTTTCCGAGCCCGTTTGCAAGCCCAAAACAAGCCCAATGACCACCAAACTTTGTGGAACCCTAAGTGACGCCTAAGAGACCCTAAAGACCTATAAATACTCGCAGCTACTCTTATTTTTGGAGAGTTCGAAGTCAGCCACCAAGACCTAACCTAGAAGAGCGACGCGGCTAAGGAGGAAGAGAAGAGGAGCGAAAGCCGTCTTCTCCAGTCCCCAATCTCGTCGCCCTATTTGATACTCTCTTTCATATCTTTTCTGCACTTTATTTGCATCATTATCAGTTTATTTCTTTTCTTTTCAAACCCTTGAGATTTCTACCTATTGCAATGATAATGAATTTCGATTCCATGTCTGAATAGTCCCTTAGTTGGGTTTCGCAGGGGGTTTCTCAAAGGGATTTCATGGTTTGATTCGATTAGGTTGTTAGATCATAGGTAGTATACTTTTCACTGTTCTTCGTTTGGATTCTCTCTTATTGCGCAATCCTTGACTGGCCACTTAAGGATCAATTGTAGGATCATTAGAACTGCTAACACGCTGAATCTCTTGGCCGGATATAGTTTTAAACGAGCAGACACCGAAGGATGGTTATGCATATCGGCGGTGTGTTGCGAGCTTCATTGAACCTAATCTTATAGCTGATCTTGCTGTGAAGTCGTTACCGAGAGGGAAGCGAACGAGCAGTTTAGGTTTAGGTGTTTGGTTTTCCGAAAGGAAGATCCGACCACTTTCGTGTTTGAGCTTAAGAACCAGTAGAATCGATTTGCCTAGGTCAAGTTTGCTAACCCGTAGAATCATCCCGTGAAATACCCCGAGAGATCCCTGAAGCCCAGCGTTCCGTTTTATAGTTTTTATAACCCACTTTCGATTTCCATTCAGTTACTAAACCATCACCTCTCCAAAACCAACTTTCAATTTGATCATTCTCAATTGATTTTCTATTTTAATGGATTCGTTTGAAGCATCATAGTCTCTGTGGTTCGACACCCTAAATACTACAACGCACATCTGTGCACTTGCAGGCAATAGGGTTATAAATTTAAAACTCGAAAACAGACTCTAAAACCTGTTGCATCACTTAGTCACCAAGGTGCTTCTTCCCGACCAATCCGACAAACCACCCGATCGCACCGAAACGTCTCGCCGAGAACACCGTTCGGTCCTATTGAAAAACTTATAGACTAAACATATTTTTTAAAACATTATAACTCACTTAAGACTTAGCTTAACAAATTCACACTCAAGATCTCCTTAGAAACGAACTCCACTCCTCCGGTCACTTAAACGAGCTAAAACTGCCTCGAAAGGGCACTGCTGGAGCATACTCAAATTCTTCCAAGCCAACTTGCTTTCCTTGGGCTAAAAAACTTCTCATAAGCCCCTCCTTATGTTTCCAAGGTTGACTTCCAACTTTTGGAACACAACAACCCATCACTTTAACATTTTTGGTCGCGTTTGACGAACGGATCGGCTGTGCGACTGAATTCTGTTCCGTTTGTTTCTTTCATGCTTTTCTTCGACCACTTTCTTTTCTTTAGCTTCCTTTGACCTTCTTAAACATGTCACACCCTTGTAGATAGCTTAGCCACGTTCCGCCCATCTTTGGCTGGACTGATCTTGCTGGCCGCATTCTGGTCTTTCTGACGGGTTATTACATTCTCCCCCCCCCCTTATTAGAATTCGTCCAGAATTCTTAAGGGTTTGATGGTCCGACAGCCGGGTCTTCATTAATTTCCCAAAATAACTCAGGGTGAGATATTCAGAACTTCTCTCCATCTTCCTATGTAACCACAATTCGATGTTGTTTTCCCCAGAACACTTGTACTTGTGAGATTTCCCGATTCTTTAACTTCTTGATTCGCCTTTCTCACGTATTGGTCCTTCCGGATAGGTAAGATTGGTTTGGAGATCTCTTATTTGTTCTGGTTCGATGGTGGTTGGATCACTGATATATCTTCGCAGCATGGAAACATGGAATACCGGATGGATGGCCATGTCCGTTGGTAGCTCCAAGCGATAAGCTACTTCTCCTACTCTTCCCATGATTTGATATGGTCTAATGTAGCATGTTGCCAATTTCCCAACTTTACCGAATCTATCCTTTCCTTTTTGTGCCGCCAATTTTAAAAATACCCAATCACCAACTTGAAAAACAACTTCTCCTCTATTCTGATCAGCATACTTCTTTTGTCGATCTTGGGCTTTCTTCATATTCTCATGTACCTCTTTGATTTTATTAGTTATCTCTTTAACTAACTCTGGTCCCATTGTTCTTCGTTCACCTACTTCTGTCCAACAGATAGGCGTTCGACATGGACGTCCATATAATGCTTCATACGGAGCCATGCCAATACTTGCGTGGTAGCTATTGTTGTATGAAAACTCCACCAATGGCAAATAGCTCTCCCAATTTCCTCCCCAGTCTAAGACACACATCCAGAGCAAGTCCTCCAATGTTCTAATAGTCTTTTCCGTCTTTCCATCTGTTTCCGGATGAAATATCGTACTTATATGCAAATTTGTTCCCATTGCTTGTTGAAATGCTCGCCAAAACTGGGGGTGAACCTTGGATCTCGATGAGACACTATATTGGCTGGAACTCCATGCAGCTTTACTATCTCCCTTAGGTATAGATCTGCTAAGACTTCCACCTTATCCACATGCTTAATAGGAAGAAAGTGCGTGCTCTTGGTCAATCGATCCACAATCACCCATATTGTACCATTACCTTTTCCTGGTGCCTTAGGTAATCCAGTTATGAAATCCATCGCCACGGCCTTTCCATTTTGGGATTGGCAAGCTTTGGAGTAGCCCCCCCTGGCACTTGTTGCTCGGTTTTGACTTGTTGGCAAGTTTGGCATTGAGCTACCCATCGTGCAACAGATCTCTTTATTCCTGGCCAATGGTAATATTGATGAATGTCTCGGTACATCTTGGTGCTTCCTGGATGGATACTTAGCAATGAATGATGTGCCATTCGTAGAATCTCTTCCTTCAACTCTCGTCCTTTAGGTACTGTGATTCTTCTATTTAATAGCAAGGTACCATCCGAAGCTAGGTGATAACCATTTGCACTTCGTTCTTCAGTCTCACTCAACTCCTCAATGATTCTTTTCAAATTCACGTCCTCCTTTTGCTCTTCACGAATTCTTTGTAAAAGACTGGCCTGGTTCACAGCTTGTAGTCCCAATGGCTCACTGTCTACTCCATCTAGTGCTGATAGATTATCATCTTAAATCCGGATGTCAAATAATCCGCAACAAACTCCATCCATCTTCTTTGTCTTAAGTTCAACTCAGGTTGAGTGAACAAGTATTTAAGACTTTTGTGGTCTGTAAACACTTCGACAGTCTCGCCATAAAGATAAGATCTCCATATCTTCAATGCGAATACCACAGCCGCCATTTCAAGATCATGAGTTGGATAATTTTCTTCATGTTTTCTTAAGTGTCTAGATGCATAAGCTATGACCAACCCATCTTGCATTAATACACAACCGAGACCCATGCGAGATGCATCGGTATACACCGTATAAGATTGCCCCGTCTTTGGCAAAACATGAATAAGTGCAGTGGTCAAAGCTTCTTTTAATTGAGTGAAAGCCTTCTCGCCTCCTTACTCCATTAAAAGACTACTCGCTTCCCCGTCAAACGAGTTAAAGGCTTGGCTATCGTAGAAGAGTTCTTAACAAACATCCTATAATAGCCGGCTAAGCCTAGAAAACTCCTCACTTCCGTAGCATTGGTGGGTTGCGGCCAATCTTGAACCACTTTAATCTTCTCTGGGTCTACCGAAACTCCTTGTTGCGAAACTCAATGGCCTAAGAAGCCAATCTCCCTTTTACAAAAGCTACACTTGCTAAACTTAGCAAAGAGCTTCTCGCTTCTTAGACGTTCTAGGACCTTCCGTAAATGTTTTTCATGATCCTCTGCACTCCACGAATAGATAAGTATGTCATCAATAAAGATGATCACAAACTCATCTAAACATTCCCAAAAGATGTCATACATTAATCGCATGAAGGCTGCAGGTGCATTGGTTAGGCCAAACGGCATAACCACAAACTCGTAGTAGCCATACCGAGTCCTAAAGGCAGTCTTCATAATATATCCATCCGAAATAGGGATTTGATGGTAGCCTGATGCAAGATCTATCTTAGAGAACCAACTAGCACCTTGGAGTTGGTCCAACAACTCATCAATCCTTGGCAGAGGATACTTATCTTTGATAGTGAGATTATTAATCCCACGGTAATCGATACATAGCATATTTCCATCATTCTTCTTTACGAACAAGACCGGAGCTCCCCATGGCGATGAGCTTGGTCTAATAAAACCTTTCTACACAAGATCCTCCAATTGTTTCTTTAATTCTGCAAGTTCGGCAGGGGCCATCCGATATGGTGCTTTAGCGATCGGGGCTGCACCTGGCTCGAGTACAATAGTAAAAGGATCACTCCGAGGTGGAGGCAATCCTTCCAATGGTCTAAATACATCCTCATATCCTTTCACCAGTGGAATGTTCTTTAATTCTTGTTCTTCCTCGATTTTCTCCCCTCATCGATAAGGCGATCATGTATACTTCACCATCTTCTATCTCTTTGGTAACCCTTAATGCAGAGATCAAGGAAACTCCGGGGCTTGGGCAAATCCCCTGATATCTTAATGGAGGTTTATCTCTTAGCTTCCCTCAAACGAAATTCTACCTCGACCACAATCTAAATGCGCCTGATACGCAGATAACCAATTCATTCCCAAAATGACCTTGTGCTTGCTCAAAGACGTCACTAGTAGATCGGCTAAGAAGGCATCCCTACTAATTATGATTGGAACCCTGAAACACAATTTTCGGCTTGAAGGATTTGGTTTCCAGGTGTCCTAATGGGCACACACACCTTTACAATGGTAAAGGTTCCCTCAAACCGCCTCACGGCCTCGGGTGACACAAAACTGTGCGTCGCGCCCGAGTCAAACAAAACGTGAGTGGGTACTCCACCAACACGTAATGTTCCTAAACACATTATTTCATATATTTATGTTTCATATAATATGCAAACATCAAGCAACTTTAAATCATCACTCAAGCAATTACACAAGGAGTTAAAACCCATACATACCTGTGATGGGACCTTTAAAAGGTCGAGAAGGTTCAGGGTTTTCTACATCTAAGGCATAAGCTCTTCCTGCGATTATCGGACGCTTGGGGGCCTGTTCGATGGCTGCTCACTCATTGGGTGGATGAGTAATAATCGGCTGAGCTGGTGGATGCGTTCTAGGACACGAAGTGGCATAATGCCCTTTCTCGCCACAAGTATAACACGTGACGGTATAAAACTTGGGAATATATGAGCTCGAGCTCCATTTAGGACAATTTCGAGCAATATGTCCCACTTCTCCACATTGGCAGCATTGCCTAGGTCCGTCTTGAGATGGATTCGAACGTTCACCTCTACTTCCTCCTCTACCACGTGCTCATCCTCCTCCACGATTTCCAACTCGTGGTCCTCTTGGTTTTTGTTCCCCCCTCGTTTGGATTTGATTTTCTCGTGGTATATATGCTCGTTTTGCAGCTATACCAGCCTCCACGTTGACTGCCTGTTCCACTAATTGGTTAAAATTATGGAACTCCACTACTTGTAGCCTATTCCTAATATCTGGTCGTATTCCTGTCAGGAATCTTCTTATCACAGCTGGTTCATCATCGGGCCCATAACGTGCATACCTCCGCAATCTAGAGAACTCAGCCTCGTAGTCTCTCACTCTTCGTTCCCCTTGCTTAATTTCTTGGAATTGTGTCTCCAACCGGTCCCTGGCTTCGGGTGGAAAGTACTTCCGTCGAAATTCCCTTGTGAAATCCATCCAAGTTGGACCCCCATCTTGGTATTGCTTTTCTACTTCATCCCACCAGTTGGTTGCATCATCATCAAGATAAAACACCGCTGTATCTTTCCTAAAATCATCTGGACATCTCGCCGTGTTGAAATTCTTCCCCAATCTTTGTAACCATCTGTCTGCCGCAAACGGGTTGGTTGTTCCTTGGTAACGCCCGGTTCCCAAGGTCTTCATCATGGCAACGGTCTGCATATAGTTTGGAGGAGATGATGGTCGTTGAGATGCATCCATTGTTTCTTGCAGCCTTCGTTCCAAACGCTCAGGTGCCTCTTCTGGTATACGATCCAACCGTTCAAGTAATTCCCGAACTACATACATCACGGTATCGGTCCCCTGGGTTGGATTTGGTGTCGGTGCCCGATAATAAATTCCTTGTCTTGCTCTATTATTTTGCGGTGGTGTCTTTCTTTCACGAAAATTTGGTTTTGACTATCTCCTTCTTGAATTATCGTTTCTACGAGCTTCTTGCTCTAACTGTTCATTTCTTGGTTCTTCAGGCTCTAACATATCATCTGCCCATAATTCCTCTTCTGGCGAATCAAGAATAAACGCATCACCATTTATCTCTGATGACATTCTGTCCTCATGTTCCACACCATATGATCTTTCTGATCCGGTAACACTTCGTCTACGTAAACCCGATTCCGAGGAGGAATAGGCTGGGTTTCTTATTCTCGATCCTTGCCGAGTACCCTCCATTGGATCAGAATTGGCTATTGCACCATAACTATCATAGCTTTCCTCATACTCTGGTCCATGATGACTACATTCTCCAGGAACCATCAGACCCCCAAGTCCTCCTCTTCTCATATCGTTAGATCTTCTAGAATAAATTCGATGCGTAGACATCTGCAGCCAGCAAAGGTAAATCTTAAACCCATCTACTTAAATAAAGGAGCTACCTGGTTTCCTAAATTCCTTTTGCTACTCATTACTCGATAAAACATTTGAAAATGAGTCCCATGTGAACATGATAGAACCATGCTCTGATACCACCTAATTGCAACGCACCCGATCCGGTCTAGTTCAAAGTGGGTCGGTCGGCCGCCCAACAATCAAACAAGAACATGAACGACCAACCATCCAACCGAAACCAGACCGGGAATGCTACAATGCGCACTCAGACGCTCAGTCTGGGGTTTCCAGAACATATCCAAAAACCCTAGCCCAAACATCTGAGCACACTTACCTATCAAACATGACTCAAGGCTTTTCAACCCGAGGCATATCCAATAGTTAGTTCGTCCCGGACAAGAACTAGTACCATATGAAAGCTCAAGTGATTTCACAACCATATCTTATTCATATAATAGTTAGGTTCCAAGTGTAACCACAAAATACATATAGATCCGGCCGGAAGCTTGGTGCCCAAAACATTACTATACATAATAAACACATACTTGTTCTTACAAAAGGTAGGCAAACTATACCAGATTTTCCTAAGCTCCTTCAGCCCTTATGATTTCCCAACTACTGGTTACCTGCAAAACAAGTAGAGTCGTGAGCAACTATTTTGCTCAGTGAGTTCGGGCCCTCCTATACGAATAATCAATCTTCCATAAATCCCAAAATAGCAATCAACACGGAATCACACAATCATAATATCATCCGATGCAATATAAACTATACCATATGCATAACCATACTATAAGATGCATAACAATAATACATATACTTCTTTTTTCTAGCCATGAAAATTCTGCAAATTTGAGATTCACACCCCTCTCTAATTCCCCCTTATTACCCACCCGAACTATAACCACAAAGTCTAGATAATCCAAATGTCCAGGTCAAATCTGCACCGTCGTGCAGAGCACGGCCCTAGGCTGCAATCCCGTCTCTCCGTGCTATCGTAACTTAACCAGTTCATTTGATACTGGCCAAGCTACGAATCTCTAGGGGGTCTCAAATGGCCTCATTTATTCTCATATACAATTGATGCATAATAATCTGCACATGTCACCCTATCAATAATCAAGCAAAGTAAACATTCATACTTGCTTTGCAGTAAAGCAACAAACAACCCATACCACGACTCACCTTGGCTTTTCGAAAGACAGGTTTGAAAGACTAAGGTTTCCGGCAGCAATTCGACCTCCAAATTAAA
Organism: Alliaria petiolata; assembly: GCA_020283515.1. Taxonomy (NCBI): domain Eukaryota; kingdom Viridiplantae; phylum Streptophyta; class Magnoliopsida; order Brassicales; family Brassicaceae; genus Alliaria; species Alliaria petiolata. Next base: position 11,554,393 of record JAHZTW010000001.1, on the reverse strand, counting down.
ACTTTAGTTTCATAGTGATTGGACCATAATCACAAGAAACGGAGGTTAGAATTGGACCTGGGACGAAAAACTAAGCTAGACAACAGGTTTCGGGCTAAAACGGCTTACCTTGAATTTTTCTTGGCTAGCCTCGCGGTGGTCATGCGGTGGTGATGTGGTGGTCAGGTGGTCGCATTTTCTTTAGTGAATTGTGGATGTGATGCTTCTTCAAATAGGGAGGCTTCCCTTTATATAGGCAAGTTCATGCCAGGCTTAGTCATCAACGCGCCACCGATCTCCGCCGTATCGCGCCATGTGTCGGCACCAAAATGTGCTTGGTGGCGGCGACTTTTCATCAAGCTGGTGAAGCAGCTCAAGAAGCTCAAGCAGCTCAAACAGGGCGAACCTCTAAGCTGGTGAATCAGCTCAAGCAGGCAGCTAGGCAGATTAGTCACCAAGGTGCTTCTTCCCGACCAATCCGACAAACCATCCGATCGCACTGAAACGTCTCACCGAAAACACCGTTCGGTCCTATTGAGAAACTTATGGACTAAACTTATTTTTTAAACATTATAACTCACTTAAGACTTAACTTAACCAAGTAACACTCAAGATCTCCCTAGAAACGAACTCCACTCCTCCGATCACTTAAGCGAGCCGAAACTGCCTCGAAAGGGCACTGCTGGAGCATACTCAAATTCTTCCAAGCCAACTTGCTTTCCTTGGGCTAAAAAGCTTCTCATAAGCCCCTCCTTATGTTTCCAAGGTTGACTTCCAACTTTTGGAACACAACAACCCATCACTTTAACATTTTTGGTCGCGTTTGACGAACGGATCGGCTGTGCGACTGAATTCTGTTCCGTTTGTTTCTTTCATGCTTTTCTTCGACCAACTTATTTTCTTTAGCTTAATTTGACCTTCTTAAACATGTCACACCCTTGTAGATAGCTTAGACACGTTCCACCCATCTTTGGCCAGACTGATCTTGCTAGCCGCATTCTGGTCCTTCTGACGGGTTATTACAGAGCCAATTCAGAATTCGTCTCAGTGTACTCAAACAACATCTCAGTCACATCAATCACAAGAAAAAATGGTATTGGTGGATGATGATTCATGGTATGAAAGGATAGATTTCATGTATAATGAAATGGTAGAAGAAGTAGGAATATAAGACAAGGATGATGAGTTGGACATACATTTGAAGGAGAGTGTTGTGAAAGCTAAATTTGTTCTTGGAACAGAGTATGATGTACTCTCTTATTAGAACCTCAACAGTGGCAAGTTTCCTATTCTTGCATAAATGGCTCGGGATTTACTTGCAATGCAAGTGTCATCTGTCACGTCTGAGAGTGCTTTTAGCACAAGTGGTCGAGTCATTACTCCATATAAGAGTTGTCTAACTCACTATATGATTGAGGTTTTGATGTGTACAGAGCAGTGGATGAAAGCAGAGATTCGTTAGTGAATCAAGAGTTGTTACAAAGGAACAAATAATCGATGAATTTGAATATGAAGAAAAGCTTCAGAGAGGTAATGTTTTCTTATACTATTTTCTATGTTAAAGAATTTTTTGGTGTCTTAACAATCTGGTTCTCTTACTAATTTCAGATTATGATACTCCAATAATAAGAGAAGACTGAAGTCGGCTATAAGGTAACAAATTGCTTATTTCTAACATTTCATTGGTTTTGTCATGTTACTTTCATAGTTTGCTAATAATTGCTTTGGATGGAATTTAATTTTGATGTTACAGGAAAGATGAAGGAGGTGCTTTGTAATTCTTCATTTGCACTCTTTATCAGATCTTCTCCTTCAACTTTCTTCTCTTTTTATCAACTTTTACATATTTTAGTTGAACTTTAAGTCTTATTTTTGGTGTTTGAAACTCTTCTTTAGAGGTTTTTTCTTTCATTGTTCCTTCCTTATTTTTGGTGTTTGAAACTCTTCTTTAGAGGTTTTTTCTTTGAAACTGATTTTTGGTGTTTTATTTTGGTCATTTGGTTTTATGATTTTCGGGTATTTCTTTCGAACTTCGGGTATATTTCAGCAGGTTTGGTCACTTTTGGATCCATATATCCGAACTGAACCGGACCCGTTTAGAACCGAAGTTGATCCGAAAAAATATCGGTTCTACTATACATTACAAGACTAAACCCGAACCCGATTAGAACCGACCCGTACCCGATCTGAAAATTATAAATATCTGAATGTGTCCCAACCCTCTATACCCGAAAGACCCAATCCGATTGTATCCGAGTAATCCGAACACCCACCCCTAGAGTAAACACTCCCCTTTCATATAATAGGGATTAGGGAATATAAATGAAAGGATGATGAAGTATTTAAAGCATCCAAAATTACAAATATTTGGATGTTATTATTCTCTAGAAATACCATAATATCTAGAGTTTTCACCTTACACATATCCATATTTTTCTTTACTAATATTTAAAAATTAATTAATAGGATTTTCTAAAACACTTAAAATGATTAGTTTCTAGAGTGATTCTAAAAAAACACTAACAATTTGACAAAATTTGTATTAACTAATCCTTTTAAGAATAACTAGGGGTTTTTCCGCGCTACGCGCGGACTGTTTTGATCAATATTAGATTATTATTTAAATTATATTAATTTTTAACTTTAATTTGATATTTTAAATATAATATTTTATTTACAATATAGTTTTCATGTGAGTTTATACATCTTAAATATTTTAATATGTTCTAAAAATATATTGTGATTTAACTAAATTTTTTTACAAAGTGAATATGTCAAAATTAATTTTTAAACTAAAACTTGAAATGTGTATTGATACATATTGTTCTTCACCAACTTTCAAAATATTATTGAAATTATTTTTATTTTAACTGAATTCGGTATATATGATTGAACTCAAAAACTATAAGTTTTCTCTTTCTTTAGTCAAATACAATTTTTCATTTTAAATTGAAAACGAAATCATTATCAAACATATGATCACATACTCAAGCACTTCATTGTATATGTCAAAATTAATTTTTAAACTAAAACTTGAAATATATATTGAAACTCATTTTTGTTCACCATCTTTCAAAATATTTTTAAAAATATTTTGTGTTTTAATTAAATTCAGTGTATGATTGAACTTAAAAACTTTAAGTTTTCATAGAAAAAAAAAACTTAAGTTTTCTTTTTTCTTTAATCTAAAATAAATTTTCATTTTAAATTGAAAATAAAATAATTTATCAAACATATAATCGCCAACTCAAGCACCTCATACTTCTAATTAATTTTATTTTCTTTTATTCTTATAGTGTTCATGTAGTGTTTTGTTTTTCATTAGGAGCCCCAAACTCAACATATAATTTTTTCTCTTTCTCTAATCAAAAACAAATATTTATTTTAAATTGAAAACGATATAACTTATCAAACTTATGATCGCCAACTCAAGTACCTCATTGTTCTAATTAATTTTGATTCCTTTTATTCCGACAGTGATCGTTTTTTCTTTCATTAGCAAGCCCAAACTTCACATATAAGTTTTATCTTTCGTTAACCGAAAACAATTTTTTATTCTAAATTGAAAACGATATAACTTATCAAACATATGATCGCAAACTAAGGCACCTCATGTTTTAATTAATTTTTATTTCCTTTTATTCGGATAGTGTTCGTGTAATGTTTTTTTTTTCATTAGCATCCCCAAACTTTACATATAAGTTTTTTTTTCTTTAGCCGAAAACAATTTTTCATTAGGAGCCCCGGACTTCACAAATATGTTTTCTCCTTTTTTTTAATAAAAACAATTTTTCATTTTAAATTAAAAACGAAATAATTTATCAAATATATGATCGCCAACTCAAGCACCTCATTGTTCTAATTAGTTTTTGTTCCCTTTTATTCAAATCGTGTAGTGTCTTTTTGTCATTAGCAACTACAAATAAAAAAATTATATATACTAATAGGTTATTATTATCATTAGTGAGGTATTACTGATTTATAAAAAGATGTGGTATGTATAATTAACATAGAAGGCGTAGAAGCTTCCTTTGCATTTGACATATAGTTAAATTTAGACATTTTTATTACATTACACATATGTTTTAATGAGCTTTTTATAATTAGATTAATAATATATATTAGAATATTTTCAGAAGAGATTTTTAACAAAACAAAAAAAAAACATATTAGGTTTGCTCACTTGTCGATTTTTTAGTTTTTTTTTTCTTATGTGGATGGCTCTAGGAGCACATAATAGTTTTTGTTTTCTTTTATTCAGATTTTGTTCGTGTAGTGTTTTTTTTCTTTAATTAACACCTCCAAACTTCACATATAAGTTTTCTCTTTCTTTAATCCAAAACAGTTTTTCATTTTAAAAAAGGAAATAACTTATTGATAACTAGCTTTTTAGCAGGTTAAACAAAACCTAAAGCTTGTCTATATCATTGTAATACTTCAGGTCATCAATCCAAATCAGGTGGTGAAAGGTATTAAGAATGCAAGAGCTTGAAGTAAAGCTAAGCAGAATTCGGGTTAATTAGTAAACAATCCTAAAACAATTACTTGTGGTTATTAAACAGACACGAAAACTATTTTAAAATCCCTACAGAAGGGCTATACAAGTACTAGATGACTCCTAAACAATAAAACAACGGATCTACTAATTTAATAAAATTCAAATCTAGAACCGGATTAACTAGACAATTTGATGGTGAGTAGCAAGATTTTCAAAAACTATTTCTAAAAATCAAACGACTACCAAATCAACACCAGACAGTAAAATAAGACTCTAAGCAATTTCTAAAATACTAAGAATGGTAAAAACACAATTTTACAAATTTATAAAACTATATTGCATTATTAAACTATTTATGAAAAATTTAATAAAGATAAATAAACACAAAACTAGAGGAAAATGGGTTTTGGTTGTAAAATATTAAAAACAGATTCTAGGTTGGGAATCATTCTTAGGGAGGTTGAAGATTCGAACTTGGGGTTTAAAAACATAATTTTTACTCTTTTAGTAATTTCTCTAAACCTTAAGAAACCAATTTAGATTTATCCATGATGTGTGGTATAAACCCTTTCCTCACCCTTTCCTCCTAACACATGATGTGTGGTGGAAAGATAAGGTGAAGAACATTAAGCTTGGATCTTAAAAACGGTTTAACTAGCTCCCTAAGCATCCATGATGTGTGGGAAAGGATGAGCTAGTCTCTTGGATTTAGTTTTAAGGGATTCCCTAAGTCTTGTTAGGATAAGGAAATCCCTAGATTAAAGAGATCTCCATGGAGAATCTCTAGACCTTAAAACCCCCAAATCCAAGAAGAGAATTAAATGAAGAACAAGATAAAAACAAAACTAAGATTTTAATCTCCAACCTCCTTAATCATCCCAACCTCAAACCTTAGCGGTTTACTCACAAATCATGTTCTTACCTCTTTTAAACATAAGTTTAGAGTTAAGGAACATGATCAATGGGGTTAAGAAGAAAGACTTGAAATTAGAATTATTTAAATACTTGCTATCTATAATAAAAATACAAGAGTTTTCACAAAGATCTAAGTAAGAATTAAGAAGAAAGATCTGACATTAGAATAATTTAAACACTTGATATATATAATAAAAATGAGAGTTTTCACAAAGATTTAAGTAGGAATTAAGAAGAAAGATTTGACATTAGAATAATTTAAACACTTGATATATAATAAAAATAAGAGTTTTCGCAAGGAATTAAACAAGAAGCAACTATAAAACGGTTGAATACTCAAGAACGCTCAAGAACAAGAGGAAGCTTACAATAATACTAAGAAGACTTAAAAGAGAGAATAGAAAGACTTGATTAAAAACTTCCTCATATTTACAAGCACATAAACACTCCTTATATAGAGTTTTAAACATGGCTCTTGGCCTTAAAAGAGGGGTCAAGGGGCAAGGGACAAGGGGCAAGGGACAAGGGACCTATTAAATCCCACTATCACTAAAGCATAAAAACTTTTCTGGGTCAACTTCAAATGGTTCGAATGGTATGGTCGATCGTCCACTCGATCTACCCTGGATCGAGTCAGTTTGGTCGATCTTTGACTCGATCAGTGTTTGGTTCGGGTGGTTCAGTCGATCGACCAGTCGATCTGCTTCGGATCGACTCATCTTGGTCGATCATGCGGTCGATCTATTCCTAGATCGAGTAGTTCTGCTCGATCTGCCTCTCGATCTCAGCTGAATCGACTGGTCTTGGTCGATCTTGAAGTCGATCTTTGCTCCTTCTCTTTTGTCCAAGTTTTCTTTTTGATTCCTGCCAACTTTTATGCTCTTCTTTCATCTTCTTGTTAATGCTCAGCATCCATCACAGCTCCAAGTACTCTAAACAGCCTGAAAAAGATGCAAATATGCAAGAAACCATGCAAATGCTAATGCAAAGTGTTCTAGGACTTAAAATGGTACAAATGATGCAAACTAGTCTATTATGAATGATGTATGCATGAAAAACCTATTCTAAATGCAAGCTAAATATGCAAAATATATGAGTATATCAACTCCCCCAAACTTGTCTTTTGCTTGCCCTCAAGCAAACAAAATTCAAGCTAGGAAGAGATGATTAAAAATGGGGGCTCAAATCCAAAAGTGTTTTTCAAATGTATCAATTCAAAGGTCCTTGCTCTCAGTTCTAGGATGCAGAACACAAAATTTACTCAAAAGAACTTAGCCATATTCATCTCAAATTGAAATTCAAATCATGACTTGTTTATTCCAAGCAATCCAAGAACCAAAACCTTTAACATTCATTAAGAGCTCCAAACCGTGAATCACACTTGTGCCTTTTAAAACCGAATACATTTGGCAAGGGTTAAGGTTATGAGATAAAAATGATCTCATTCAAATGGGTACTCCAAGCAATGGTTTCTCTCAAAAATGTTTGAACTTATACATAATGCTAAAGGTAAAAGGCAATGCATGCATACATGACTAGACTCACATCTACCCAAGTATACTAACAATGATCCTAATCCCTCTCTCATTCATTTTTATATTTTCCAAGCTCACTCACCCTCTAGAAACTACCCAAATCAACAAGGCTATTCACGCCAAGCTTAAACCCACAAAAACTCCATCACACACTTTCTTTTCTTAGGGAAACTTCTTAAACTTTGATTAAGGCTAGTGGTATGGTCATAAATAGTAGGTCTTTTCTTTCTTTTGATAGCTTTCTTTTAAAAATATTTCTTTTATGCATTTGGCCTCTAGGGCTCTTTTCTTTTCTTGAGCTTTTTCTTATCACAAATCAAGATTAACCACTAGAAATATGTATCCCTTTTTCATCTTTTTCTTTAACACCTTCTCATTCTCAAACCCGTGATCTCCCAATTCCCAAACAAGCCTAAAACTAGCTTCAAAATGCAAAGCTAGCAACATTATGAGAGCCTAAACATGTCGCCCAAAACCTAACACTTTATGCCAAGTTCAAACAGAAAATAAGGCCTCACAATTTGCAATCACACACGAAATTTGGCTTTGAAATAAGGCAAGGGTCAGGGTGTGGTATTCTATTTAGACTTACAAAGAGTGGTGAAGTGAATAAGAAAGCCTAAATATATTTTTTTTTTTTTTTGTAATCCATGTATTCTTTTTCAAAAGCACAAGCATGATAATTAGATGTTCATTTTAAGGTTCCGATTTTTAAGTATTGACTCAATTCATGCTTTTTTCAATTTTAAGCCAAGAAAATCAAATCAAATGATTCAAGCATGGTTAGAACTTAATTTCAAAGTTGTACAAGGCATCAAAGAACTACTAACTAGGGCCTTGAACCAATACATGCGCTTAAAACACTTTTAAAGGAAATTTTTCATCATTGCCCCCCTATGCATATGAGTGATTCATCCTATATGATAAAAATCTAGACTCAATCCTACAATATTTGATAATGGAAATGCAAGTTATATGATTTTTTTTTCGAAATTTTTATGAATTTTTCTGATTTTTTTTTAATTTTTTTTTTATGAATGCAAGAAGACTCAAAAACAGAAAATAAGATCAAATAAAATATGTCAAAGCACAAACTCTCCTCCCCCAAACTTGAATGACACCGTCTCGGTGTTAAACAAATTCAAGAGAAGAAACACAAAAATAAAAATAAAAATGCATGTTATATACAAAGTTTGGCGTTTTTGGTACCTTGAAGCTAGAGATGGCCGGAGCTTGAGGTTGCTCCGGTCCTCCAGCTCTTTCTTGGCGTGTCATGGAGTACTCCCTTGTCCTTGGTTCTGGTTGGACGGTCTTGAAGAGAAGGACGTCCAGCTTGGAAATCTTCGGGCTCTCGGATTTGTATACCTCCGGTTGAGTGTCTTGCCGCCGTGGTGTGTACTTGTTCAACCTCATCACTTAAGGTTAACTCTGAAGAGCTTCTCCCTTGAAGGACTTTGACCTTCCTCACCAGCTTCTTGATCATCTTGCCTTGCCATTTGTTTACCTTGCGCTGAATCTCCACAACCGAGGCAAGGAATTTTTCTGCTTTGGTGCGCGGCTCATAGTCCATCTTTGGTAGATCATAGTTTGATGGCATTTCAGCATCTGTGGGAGGAGACTCTGGTGATGATTGGGCAAGTTGTGGTGCTGCTGGAACGCCTCCAAGAGGTGCATAACATTCCTCATCGTTTGGCAAGAATTCGATGTTGCCAACACTATTAGCGAGCGTTTCTCCCGGGTGGGGTAAGATGCATGTCTTCTCCTCATGTTCCTCATTGTAAAATAGGTATGCATAGTACCCTGGAGCTGGAGTAGGTCCCAAGGAATCGGTGTTGATCATGTAGGCTTGATCCATGTAGGCGCGTTCCGCGCATGGTGTGAACTCGGTAAGTGGTACTCCCGCTTGCACAAACAGTGGCGTGAGAAAGCCACCAATGAGCGCTGATGTGGCTTTGCATTTGATGGCCCAAGCTTTGTACCTGAGCAAGGACGAAGCCAGGATGCATCCATAGTTAACGTTATCTCCAAGATCATCCTCCATTGGTTCATCACTCCTCTCGCTATCGCATAGAACATGTTTAACCCCTTGGAAAAGGAAGCACAGCTCGTTCTTTGTCACCGTTGGTGTCGTGGATCTCCCACTGAATGTGTTTGCTAGCAGCTTGAGAGTGTATCTTAGCAAAGGGTTTCGCACCTTCTTGATTTTGGCGGTATTAGACTTGTAGTCTCCATCGCTAATCAAGTCCCATAGCTTGCTTGCGGATTTGAATTGTGGGAACTCCACAAGGTCTGCTGCTGCATTGAGTCCATAAGCTTGGCATAGCTCAGGGATAGAGAGACGGTAGGCTTGCTTGCGGATTTTGAATGTGATAAGACCTTCGGTTGGAGTTGGGATGTTGGGGTCTTCATATTCGCAATCCAAGGTGGAGAGGAAGTGAAGTGTGGCTTTGGGGTAGGTGGGACAGTCCATCCGTGAAAGACATGCAAGCCCCATGTTAGTGAGCAGCTCATCAAACCCTTCCAACAATCCTAGCCTTTGCAAGAACTCCCTACTTGCAAATTTTGTGGGCTCAAAACGCAACCTCTCTAGCCTCCTCCTTGTTTTCTTTTCCTATTTGCTCCACTTAGCCGTTTCTTCAACCTCTTGCTGTGTCTCTTCTTGTGCGGCCATAGCTCTACTTCTCTTCTTTGGTGCCATAGTACCTGAAATTCAAAGCCTCAAAGATAAAATTAGACAAGAGCACGGCAAAGAGAAGAACACAAGTTCAAGAGGCTTAGACGCTCAAGCTTTTTATTTTTGGGGAAAGTTTTAGATTTATCAATAAATATTAGATGAAAAATCTCTTGAGATAAGAATAAATCAAGAAAATTCCCTAATATTTAGATATTTCTAAAAATAAAATCTTTTTTCTTAGCAAATTATGCAACCATACAACTTAAAAAGGAAATTTTTAAAAATCCAAATATGGCATGATAAAATTTGAATTACCTTTGAAAGTTGATGGGAAAAGATTGCTCTTCCTCTTTAGAAAACCCGAAAAACTCACACTCTCTTTCTAATTGCAAAAATCGTTTTTTGATGTGAGGAAATGAGAGAGTGGATGTGTGGTTTTTATAAAGAAGAGAATGCTTGGACATATGTATGCAAGTGGAGATTTAAATTTGAAAAAGGCTCAAATATCAAAGCTCAGAGGAGCCTGGTTGACCAAATTCAAATTCAAATTCAAAAGTAGGAGGGAGTGAGAAAGAGGGGGAAATTTGAAAAACTTCCATTGGTAGACGATCGAGTGGTTTGGTCGATCTACCACTCGATCTCTTGCCCAACTTACTCTGATCGAGTTACTCCCTCGATTGGTCGGTCGATCTGATTTAAATCGAGGCGTGGATCGACTGAAGTCCTCATTTTAAGCTTGTTTTGTTTGTGATCGAGTGATTGGGTCGATCTCTTGATCGATCTTTTGCTCATGATCGAGTGGGTGGTCGATCTCTTGATCGATCTTGGCTCACGATCGAGTGATATCACTCGATCGTCTCCTCCTGCCTTTCTTTTCCTTGCTTTGTAGAACCCATTAGCGTGCTTCTTGGCTCTTGTATCCTTGCACCTACATACTTAAAGCAGAAAGTATAAAATTGAAACAAAATATATACAATGATAGTCATGGGATTGCCTCCCAAGTGCGCTTGTTTTAAGTCTCTAAGCTTGACTTTACTTGGTTAGGCTAGTGGAGGGTCTTGGAGAGGCAACGTGGTGCTCTCCTTGCTGCAGTCACTCGCCATGTAGGGCTTGACTCTATGCCCATTCACTGTGAAATTATCTCCATTCTTTCCAAGCAAAGTTATGGCTCCATATGGTAGTACTTCTCTAATCTCATACGGTCCGGACCACCTAGACTTGAGCTTTCCGGGGAACAGCTTCAATCTTGAGTTATAGAGTAGAACCATGCTTCCCTCTTCGAGCTCCTTGCGCACCAGCTTCTTGTCATGAAAGGCTTTGGTCCTTTCATTATAAATTTTGGCGCTTTCATAAGCATTCATCCTTCTCTCATCGAGCTCTTGGAGTTGCACCAACCGTTTCTCTTGAGCCGTTTTGAGATTGTAGTTGAGTTGCTTCACGGCCCAAAGAGCCTTGTGCTCTAATTCCACAGGAAGGTGACAAGACTTGCCATATAGGAGGTTGAAAGGCATAGTCCCAATTGGAGTCTTGTATGTCGTTCTATAGGTCCAAAGAGCATCATCTAGCTTGCTAGACCAATCTTTTCTAGTGACTCCCACGGTCTTCTCTAGTATAGTCTTTATTTTTCTATTCGAAACCTCCACTTGGCCGCTTGTTTGAGGGTGATAGGGCGTGGCCACCTTGTGCTTAACACCATGTTTTCTCAAGAGACTTTCAAAAACCTTGTTGATGAAGTGGCTTCCTCCATCGCTAATCACCACCTTAGGGACTCCAAATCTTGGAAAGACGATTGTTTTGAAAAGTTTAACCACCACCTTTGAATCGTTTGTTGGTGAGGCCATGTCTTCCACCCATTTAGACACATAGTCTACTGCCACAAGAATTTACTTGTTGCCATATGATGATGAAAATGGACCCATAAAATCGATCCCCCACACGTCAAAGATCTCTACTTCAAAGATTGGTGATTGTGGCATCTCGTTTCTTTTGGTGATGTTCCCGATTCTTTGGCATGCTTCACATGACTTGATGAATTCATGCGCATCTTTGAAGAGTGTAGGCCACCAAAACCCAGCTTGGAGAACCTTTGTAGCAGTCTTGAAACTCGCAAAATGACCCCCATATGTCATACCGTGGCAATGTAGAAGTATGTCTCTCGCCTCTTCTCTTGTGACGCATCTTCGGTACATACTGTCCACACACCTTTTGTACAGGTAAGGTTCATCCCAGAAGTAGTGTGAGACGTCTCTCATGAATTTCTTCTTGTGGTACCGGTCCAAATGAGTAGGCTCTTCCCCACAAGCTAAGAAGTTGACAATATCCGCATACCAAGGGAGGTTTTCTTCTTTTAGGCTCAAAACTTCTTCAAGTTTGTCTTCTAGCCTTGCACATACCGTGGTATTGATCATCATGAGCTGCTCTTCAGGGAGTGAGTCGTCTAAAGGTAGGACTTCTTCCACTCTCATCCTAGAAAGATGATTCGCTACACCATTCTCTATGCCTTTCTTATCTTTGATCTCCATATCGAATTCTTGCAAGAGAAGGATCCATCTTAAGAGTCTCGGTTTTGTGTCCTTCTTGGAATATATGTACCTCAAGGCAGCATGGTCAGTGTATACAATCACTTTCGAACCCACCAAGTATGACCGGAACTTTTCAAACGCAAAGACAACGGTTAGGAGCTCCTTCTCGGTGGTCGCATATTTCACTTGTGTATCGTCCAAGGTGCGTCTGGCATAATAGATGACATGCAACTTCTTATCATTCCTCTGCCCCAAGACAGCTCCTACAGCATAGTCACTAGCGTCGCACATGATCTCAAAGGAAAAGTCCCAATTCGGTGCTTGTACTATCGGTGCGGTTACTAGCCCGCCTTTAATGGTCTTGAACGCTTGGTGGCATTCTTCATCAAAGTTGAACTCAGCTTCTTTGCATAGTAGCCTTGTGAGGGAACGTGCTAGCTTGGAAAAATCTTTTATAAATCTCCTGTAGAAGCCAGCGTGCCCCAAGAAACTTCTTATGCCCTTCACGTTAGCTGGGGGTGTCAAAGTGATCATCACTTCCACCTTTGCTATATCTACTTCAATGCCTTTTCCTGAGATTTTGTAACCAAGGACAATCCCTTCTGTTACCATGAAGTGGCATTTCTCCCAGTTGAGCACGAGATTGGTCTCGTCACATCTCTTGAGTACCCTGCACAAATTAGACAAACAAACACCAAAGGAAGAGCCATACACGGAGAAATCAACCATGAATACCTCAACCATCTCCTCAATCAGGTCAGAAAATATAGACATCATGCATCTTTGAAATGTAGCAGGAGTATTACATAAACCAAAAGGCATTCTCTTATATGCATATGTTCCATAAGAACAAGTGAACGTTGTCTTTTCTTGGTCATTGGGGTGAATTGGGATTTGAAAGAAGCCACTATAACCGTCTAGAAAACAGTAATAGGGGTGGTTGGCTAATCTTTCTAGCATTTGATCAATGAATGGCAGTGGGAAGTGGTCTTTCCTAGTGGCTTTGTTGAGTTTCCTATAGTCAATGCACATCCTATGGCCGGTTATAACTCTAGTAGGAATTAACTCATCTTTTTCGTTTTTTATAACCGTGATGCCCCCCTTTTTAGGCACGACATGGACCGGTGAGATCCAAGTGCTATCACTTATGGGGTATATCACGTTGGCCTCTAAGAGTTTTAGGATTTCCTTTTTAACTACTTCTTTCAAATTCGGGTTCAAGCGCCTTTGATGTTCAATTGAAGAAGTGTTCTCATCATCTAAATTAATCCTATGAGTGCAAAGTAATGGTGAAAGGCCCTTGATGTCACTTAGAGAGTACCCAATGGTCTTCCTATACTTCCTCAATTCCCTAAGGAGAGAGTCTAACTCATCATCATTCAGATTGTCATTAACAATGACCGGGTAAGTCTCATTTGATCCTAAGAAAGCGTACCTTAGATCAATTGGTAGCTGTTTGAGGTCTACCTTTGGGGCTAGCAGCTCACTCCAGTCCTCCTCTTGGTTCTTGTTGAGATTGCTGTCCTCATTTGCTTCCTTAGACCCCGGGTCATGAGCCTCCATACTTTCTTCTTCAAGGGTCTGCCCCGCTGTGATCGAGTTGATGGGTCGATCGGCCAGTCGATCTTGCGTCGATCGAGTTGTTTCCCTCGATTGACTCAATCGTTCTTCCTTTGATCGAGCAGGAGATCGTGTCGGCTGGTCGATTTCTTCCCTGGATCGAATGGATTGGTCGATCAGGCGGTCGATCTTGTCTTCAGATCGAACTAGTGGCTCGATCTCTCGGTCGATCTCCTTGACAGTTTTGTGAGAATCAAGGATGCGAATGTATTCTTGGGTTTGATCACTTAGGTAGCCATACTCTCCACATTCCTTTGTTAGCGCCACTAGTAGATGATCTTCTTGACTCAATTCCTCTAGCAATTCATCAGCTAAAAGATCCATAGCTTCTATGTAGAAGACTTGTCCATCGATCGTCGGTTTCTTCAAAACCTCATTAATATCGAAGTTGAGCTTGACGTCTTTGCCTAAGTGCAATGAAATTTTGCCATTCTTGACGTCAATTATAGCTCCAGCAGTCGCCAAAAACGGTCTTCCAAGGATTAGGGGATCCTTAGGTTCTTCATCCATTTCAAGAACAACAAAGTCCGTGGGGACACTCACATTGCTTATCCTCACCGGTAAGTCTTCAAGCATTCCTACCGGGAGCCTTACACTTCGGTCGGCCAAGATCAACGAGATTCTGCACTCCTTAAACTTGGTGAAGCCTAGCTTCTTTGTAATGGAGTGAGGCATGAGGTTTATGCTCGCCCCTAAGTCGCACAAACAATTGTTAAACTTTAATGGCCCTAGCGCACAAGGTATGGTAAAGGAGCCTGGATCTCCTAGCTTCTTTGGTGCTATCTCCTTGTGGATGATTGCTCTGCATTCTTGGCTTAACACCATGACCTCTTGGTAACCCTTAACTGTCTTGGTGAGTGTATCCTTCAGAAACTTGGCATACTTCGGCACCATGGCTAAGCAATCAAGTAGTGGCAATTTCAGCTCCACGTTTCTCAAATGTTTTTCAAACAAGGCTATGTGCTTCTCTACCAGCTGCTTCTTGAAGCGTCCAGGGAAGGGGAGCTTCGGTTTGTAAGGTGGAGGTATGAAAATATTTTTTTCTTTGGTCATTTCTCCCACTTGTTTTTCCAAAACCGCTTCTTTGCCTTTCCTTGCCCTTTCGATGTAGACATTGTCGAAGGTGATCTCTTGATCATTTGAAAGATCACTCTCCCCCTCTTGAACCACAATGTCCTCATTGTCTTTTGCTGTAGACGTTGGTGCAACTTCCTTCCCACGTCTTAGAGTGATTACATTCGCATACTCCTTGGGATTTGTTTCACATTGGCCGGGTAGTGTAGCATGACCGCTTGTACTTGCTTTTCCTTTCTATAACTGGCGAATTTTGTTGTTGATGTTGCTGATCTGTGTAGAGACTTCAGTAAGGGAGGAGTCTAGCCGATTGTTCATATCCACAAATTTTTGACTTGTAGTAGCTTGGCCTTGTAGAAGTTGTTGAAACATGGCTTGTATTGGATCTTGAGGTGGCGCTTGATGTTGTTGTTGCTGTGGCACGAATCCAGGAGGGTAAGCTTTGTTCCCTTGCTGTTGGTTGCCTTGGTAGTTGCCTTGTCTTTGCCCTTGATATCCACTGTTTTGTGGAAATCCTCCTTTGTTGTAAGGTACAAACGGTTTGGCTTGATTGCTTTGTTGTGAAGGGTAGACTTGGTCCTTTGGATTTTCCACATTGGTGCTTCTATAAGACAAGTTGTTGTTGTTCCCTTGATATCTTGGGGCGTATCCCTGTGACTTAGGATAGTCTTGGCCTCCAACCCAATTTGCTTCCTCAAATTCTTCCTCACTTCTTTCTTGAGACAAGTATGCGGCTTCACCGACGAAGTGGACATGTTTTTGGTTGGCAATCATCATCTTGTCAATTTTTTCATGGAGCGACTTCAACTCCTTCTTGTGTGCCTCTAGATCATGCCCTCTTGGTGCTTGATATGTCTATATTTTGCATCTTAGTTCCTCCCATTTAGTGTAGGTTTCTTGTCTTTTAGGAACTCAATTAAGCGTCATTTTAGTGCATTTTGATCATTTAGAGTTCTAGGTTATCTTTGCATAGTCCTTGCATATTTTGTTGCATTTGGAACCTTGATCAGGTGAAAAGGACACTATGGAGGCATGGATGGAGCTGGAGAAGAATTGCAAAGCACTTGGGGAGGAAGAAGTAACCAAGAAGATGAAGGGGAAGACTTCTCGACATGGATCGGCAACTTGGATCGACGTAAGTCGTCGATCCAAACTTCCAGATGTTCGGATTGATGAAACGGATCAATGAAGGACGTCGGACCAAGTTTCCAGGAGTTCGGTTCGACGACATGGATCGACGAAGTACGTCGAACAAGATTTCCAGGGGTTCGGTTCGACGACATGGATCGACGAAGTCGTCGAACCAACCCCAGACGCCAACAAGAAGAAGCCTAGAGACCAAGGGTACGGTTCGAT
The DNA here is from genome assembly GCA_020283515.1 of Alliaria petiolata. NCBI lineage: Eukaryota > Viridiplantae > Streptophyta > Magnoliopsida > Brassicales > Brassicaceae > Alliaria > Alliaria petiolata. The sequence continues at coordinate 11,538,220 of JAHZTW010000001.1, read as the reverse complement.
GACATGGATCGACGAAGGACGTCGAACCAATTCGGCAGGGGTTGGGATCGACGAACTGGATTGATGAACACGTCGATCCAAACCCAAACTATTTATTTTTGTCATCCTCATGGGTCCCTCCTACAAATACTCCTTAGACCTAATTTTTATCTTAATTTTGATTCTCTCTTGTCTTGTCATAAATTTTTAGCCTCTTTGAGAGAAAACCTTGTATTTGCTTTGAATCTTTTAGTTTTATGCAATATCTATCTTGAACTTCTCTTAATCTTTTCTCTAATCATGTTTAACCTTTCTCTTATCTTTGATTTGATGTGTTTAACTATGATTAGTGAGTAGTTCTTTATGAACTTGGGAATGGGTTAGATTTAGGGTTTTCTAATGGTTCAATCTTGCAATCTAGGATAGATTCTTTCATCTCTCTTCTTATTAAGGTGTTCTTAATGCCAAATAGCTAATCTTTTGCTATTTGGATCATAAGCATTTCATACACCCACCAAGTGTTTGATGAAATGCTTGAACCAACTTAATAAGAGATTTACATACCTAGCCTAAAACATCATTAGTTGTCTAGGNTTTGGATCATAAGCATTTCATACACCCACCAAGTGTTTGATGAAATGCTTGAACCAACTTAATAAGAGATTTACATACCTAGCCTAAAACATCATTAGTTGTCTAGGGTGTTTATCATGCTATTAGACTTGCTATTCATGCTTGCTAATCATTTTAATGCTAAAACATCATTAGTTCATTAGGGTGATTAGTGAAGGGATTAGTGCCACACATCATGGATTAGTCTTTAATTAGTGTTCTAGGCATAGAGATGGCTTGATTAGTTGCTTAAATGATTGCAAGATTGTCCATTTGGTTTCCCAAATCAATGATTCCATCCCTAGGTTTCGTTTTTAGTAATTTGATAATCCTAATTAGTAGTTAATTGCATCATTAGTACTTAATTAGTAGTAATTAAGATTTAGTTTCATATTATTGAACTTGTAGTCTCTCTCTTAGGTTGTGTTTCTTATTTTAATTGTTGCTTATCACCTTAAACCATTTAATTTAGCTTAGCTTAAACAAAACTTTGCATTCTTATTGAATCATCTCCCAAGATAGATTGATACCTCAAATATTACAATGATATGAGCAATTGAGGAATTGCTAGCAAGACTAAAAAATCTTGTTTCAATTTGGCGCCGTTGCCATATTGGGATTCTTTGATCATTAAGATTTGAGTTTAGTTTGAGAGTAAGTAATACTTTTGTGTTTATTGACCATTTCATTTTCTAGATTTCAGTTTCCCTTGAATGCACCTAAGATCATAAGGAGACAACAACTTCCAAGGCTTTCAAGAGATTGATCAGTTGGTAAGGGTTGCTAAGATTGCAAGAAGGGAGGCTGTAATGTTAGAAAGGTTGAGAATGGAAGAACAACAAAGAGTTCAACACCCTCCACCAATGGCGCATGCCAACCAAGCTCATAATGGAAATGAGCAAGCTCCAAGGGGCAATGGAAACAACTTGCATGCGCCTAGACAAGGGAGAACCATAGGGGCTGGTGATGCTCCAAATATTCACCAAAATAGATATGGTATTCAACCTCCACCGGTTCACAACAACACCTTTGAAGTGAAGCCAGCTTTCATCTCCATGGTTCAACAAGACAAGTTACATGGTTTGCCTATGGAGGATCCACTTGATCATTTGGATAACTTTGATATAGTTTGTGGGTTTTTCAAGATGAATGGTGTGAGTGAGGATGTTTTCAAGCTAAGACTCTTTCCCTTCTCTCTTGGGGATAGAGCAAGGCAATGGGAGAAAAACTTGCCTCAAGGTACAATCACCTCTTGGGATGAATGCAAGAAAGCTTTCCTATCTAAGTTCTTCTCCAACTCAAGGACAGCCAAGTTGAGGAATGAGATTTCTAGCTTCACTCAAAAGAACAATGAGTCTTTCAATGAAGCATGGGAAATATTCAATGGCTACACTATGCAATGCCCTCATCATGGCTTCACACAAGAGTCTCTCCTAAGCACCATCTATAGAGGTGTCCTTCCAAAGATTAGAATGCTTCTTGATACCGCAAGTAATGGGAACTTCTTAGGCAAAGAAGTAGAAGATGATTTGGAGCTTGTTGAGAATTTTGCCTTGAGTGATGGTAATTACAATGAAGACTATGATAGAGCTCCAAGGGGAAGTGAGTATGAGTCTACAAAGAAAGAGATGAAATCTCTACATGACAAGATGGACAAGCTTATGTCTTCAAATCAAAGACATGTACATTTTGTTGAAGAGAATCAAGAGGATTGTGAGGATCAAGTTGAGTATCAAGAAGGTCAAGAGGTGGTAAATTTCGTGGGTGGCCAAGGGGGCTACAACAACTACTCAAACAACAACTATAAGGGGAATAACAACCTCTCTTATAGAAGTACTAATGTAGCCAACCCCGGAGATCAAGTCTATCCTCCACAAGCCACTCAAAACAAACCTTTTGTGCCTTACAACAATCAACAAAAGGGTTATGCACCAAGGTCCAACTACCAAGGAGGAAATCAAAGCAACTTTGGTGGGCAAAAGTATAACCAAGGCAATGCTCCACCGGGTTTTAATCAACCTTCACAAGGTCCTCCACAAGACAATGTTCAGCTTATGCTTCAACAAATCCTCTCAAGGTTAGCAACTTCATCATTCCCACGGATTTCATGGTGCTTAAGATGGATGAGGAGCCAAAGGATCCTTTGATTTTGGGAAGACCTTTCCTAGCTACAGCTGGTGCTATCATTGATGTGAAGCATGGGAAGATTAGTTTGCATCTTGTAAAAGGGGTTGAGTTGAAGTTTGACATAAAAGAGACCTTGAGGAAGCCAACCATTGATGGTCAAGCATTCTACATTGAGACTATGGATGAGTTGGTCGATGAGTTACTAGAGGAAATAGCTCAAGAAGACCATCTTAGTGTAGCTCTCACCAAACCACCTGGAGAGAATGGGTATTTGCATGAGGAAACACTAGCATACATGCAAATGCTTGATGCACGCAAGGCACTAGATGGGGAGGAAAGCTTTACAAGATTGGTAGCTTCATGTGAGGGTAAAGAAGAAGGTAACCAAGACAAGGGATCCATGAGGGTTGAGGCTTCAAGTCAAGGACAAGAGGAAAGGCTAGAGGCGCTTGAGGATGGCGAATTGGCTAAAGACCTTGATGAGGATTGGAGTGAACTCAAAGCTCCAAAAGTGGAGCTCAAACCACTCCCCAATGGATTAAGGTATGCTTTCCTAGGCCCTAACTCTTCTTATCCCATCATTGTAAATGAAAACTTGAGTGATGATGAGCTCAACTCTCTCCTTAATGAGTTGAGAAAGTATAGGAGAGCTATTGGTTACTCTTTGAGTGATATCAAGGGCATATCTCCTATACTTTGTACTCATAGGATTCACCTTGAAAATGAAAATGCTTCCTCAATTGAACACCAAAGAAGATTAAACCCAAACCTTAAGGAAGTAGTGAAAAAGGAAATCTTGAAACTTCTAGAAGCTAATGTGATTTATCCTATTAGTGACAGCATTTGGGTTTCCCCGGTGCATGTTGTCCCTAAGAAGGGTGGAATCACTGTGATTAAGAATGAAAAGGATGAATTGATACCAACTAGAACCATCACCGGCCATAGAATGTGCATTGATTACCGAAAACTTAATGCTTCTACTAGAAAAGATCATTTCCCCCTTCCTTTTATTGACTAAATGCTTGAGAAATTAGCTAACCATCCTTTCTATTGTTTCCTTGATGGATATAGTGGGTTCTTATGGTACCTTTGCATATCGAAGGATGCCATTTGGGCTATGTAATGCTCCAGCTACCTTTCAAAGGTGCATGATGAGTATCTTCTCCGATCTTATTGAGGAAATGGTAGAAGTTTTTATGGATGACTTTTCTGTGTATGGTGCCTCTTTTTCTGCATGTCTTTCTAATCTTTGCAGGGTTCTACAAAGATGTGAAGAGTCTCACTTGGTTCTTAATTGGGAGAAGTGCCACTTCATGGTCAACCAAGGGATTGTGTTGGGTCATAAGATTTCTGAAGATGGTATAGAAGTGGACAAAGCCAAGATAGATGTTATGGTCAAGATGGCGCCACCAACCAATGTGAAGGGCATAAGGAGTTTCCTTGGGCATGCGGGGTTCTATAGGAGATTCATCAAGGATTTCTCCAAGATTGCTAGGCCTATGACAAGGCTCCTTTGCAAGGAGGTGGAATTTCAGTTTGATAAGGAATGCTTGTAAGCCTTTGAGACAATCAAGAAAGCCCTTGTGAGTGCTCCTATTGTGCAAGCACCGGATTGGAGTCTACCATTTGAGATCATGGCAGATGCTAGTGATTATGCGGTTGGGGCTGTTCTTGGACAAAGGATGGAGAAGAAGCTACATGTGATCTACTATACTAGTAGGACACTTGATGATGCTCAAACCAAGTATGCAACAACAGAAAAAGAACTCTTGGCTGTGGTATATGCTTTTGAGAAATTCAGATCCTATTTGGTGGGTTCAAAGGTGATAGTCTACACCGATCATGCTGCATTGCGCCACATCTATGCTAAGAAGGAGACTAAGCCAAGGCTCCTTAGGTGGATCTTGCTTCTTCAAGAGTTTGACATGAAGATAGTTGACAAGAAGGGTGTGGAGAATGGTGTAGCTGATAATTTGTCAAGGATGAGGATTGAGGAAGCTTTGCCAATCAATGATTCCCTACCGGAGGAGCAAATTATGATGATCAAAAGCATTACTAGTGCACATGGAGTTGGAAGGAAGCTTGAAGAGANGCAACAACAGAAAAAGAACTCTTGGCTGTGGTATATGCTTTTGAGAAATTCAGATCCTATTTGGTGGGTTCAAAGGTGATAGTCTACACCGATCATGCTGCATTGCGCCACATCTATGCTAAGAAGGAGACTAAGCCAAGGCTCCTTAGGTGGATCTTGCTTCTTCAAGAGTTTGACATGAAGATAGTTGACAAGAAGGGTGTGGAGAATGGTGTAGCTGATAATTTGTCAAGGATGAGGATTGAGGAAGCTTTGCCAATCAATGATTCCCTACCGGAGGAGCAAATTATGATGATCAAAAGCATTACTAGTGCACATGGAGTTGGAAGGAAGCTTGAAGAGATTCAAGGTATAGAGGTCAAGGGTGAGCCTTGGTATGCTGATTTTGTTAACTACTTGGTGTGCAATGAGGAACCAACACATCTCAACAACTATCATAAGAAAAAGTTTATGAAGGATGTATCACACTTCTATTGGGATGAGCCTTACCTCTACAAAAGGTGTTCTAGGACTTAAAATGGTACAAATGATGCAAACTAGTCTATTATGAATGATGTATGCATGAAAAACCTATTCTAAATGCAAGCTAAATATGCAAAATATATGAGTATATCACTTATCAAGCATATGATTGCTAGCTCAAGCATGTCATTGTTCTTATTAATTTTTGTTCCTTTTTATTATGATGGTGTTCGTGTAGTTTTTTTTCTTTCATTAGCAACCCCAAATAAAAAAAATTATATATACTAATAAATTATTATTATCATTAGCTAGTTAGTACCGATTCACAAAAAGAAGAAGTTTGTGGAGTTTCTTAGAACTTAGAAGACGTAAAAGCTTCCTTTGCGGGTACCTGAATTATTTAAAATCTATCTAAAAAACTTTAAAAAACTAAAACTCCGTTATTTAGTTAAATTTTACAAAAACATTATTTAAGTTTGACAAAGATAATTAAAACTTTTCAAATATTTAGAGTATTTTAGTTATTTCGGTCTAAATATAACATATATATATTTGGTTTATAATTGTAATTTTGGGTATTTAAGTTATTTAAAGTGTAAATACAACAAATATTTTTGGGTAGTACCCATCCAGGTATTTAGATCGATTCCGGTTCAGTTCAGTGCCTTCCAATTCGGTTCGGTTCTTCAGTTCCGAATAATTTGTCCAGGGCTAAACTACGCCCTTTATTTTTCTTCTGATCTTTTCATCGTCATTTGGAGACATGAATTTCTTTTTTTGTCATTTCTCAGCGACGTCTTCCCTAATTTTTTAGAGTGAATGTACTGCTAACCATTTTATCAGCAATTAATGAAGAAGCGGATAAAGAACCAGAAAGAAAGAAAGTAGGGGAGCAAGAAGAAAATAGCAAACCAAGAGGGAAAAATGCATGTTTAAGACGATGATTTATACTATACTGTAATTAATTTAGTTTATGCCTAAAAGTATTTAGCCAAAAACAAAAGTAATAGTATGTTCATAATCGTACGTATTTTTATGCTTTTAATTATTGTGTGAAAGAATCTCTTACCCCATAATATTATTAATATTTTATCAATCTTTAATTTAAACGCATGATTATCATCAATTTGTGTTGTAATAATTTAAAATATTATATATATCATATATTTTTCTTTTTGTTAAAATCAAATTATATGTCATATGTTTTGTTGTTGTAGTGTATACAATTTAATCATTATTGTAAGGAATTTTTAATTTTTTAAAGGTTAATCAATACTATATGATTTTAAGCATGTTATAAATATATTAAAGAATTATTTTTATTTAAAGTGTGCTGATGTAGCATGATTATAGAGAGTTTTATTTTGCTGATGTGGATGGCTTTAGGAGCCCCAAACTTCTTCATTTATTTAGTATAGATGTAATTTTGGGTATTTAAGTTATTTAAAGTGTAAATACAACAAATATTTTTGGGTAGTACCCATCCGGGTATTTAGATCGATTGCGGTTCAGTTCAGTGCCTTCCAATTCGGTTTGGTTCTTCAGTTCCGAATAATTTGTCCAGGGCTAAACTACGCCATTTATTTTTCTTCTGATCTTTTCATCGTCATTTAGAGACATGAATTTCTTTTTTTGTCATTTCTCAGCGACGTCTTTCCTAATTTTTTAGAGCGAATGTATTGCTAACCATTTTAGCAGCAATTAATGAAGAAGCGGATAAAGAACCAGAAAGAAAGAAAGTAGTGGAGCAAGAAGAAAATAGCAAATCAAGAGTGAAAATGCATGTTTAAGACGATGATTTATACTATACTGTAATTAATTTAGTTTATGCCTAAAAATATTTAGCCAAAAACAAAAATAATAGTATGTTCATAATCGTACGTATTTTTATGCTTTTAATTATTGTGTGAAAGAATATCTTACCCCATAATATTATTTATATTTTATCAATCTTTAATTTAAACGCATGATTATCATCAATCTGTGTTGTAATAATTTAAAATATTATATATATCATATAGATTTCTTTTTGTTAAAATCAATCTATATGTCATATGTTTTGTTGTTGTAGTGTATACAATTTAATCATTATTGTAAGGAATTTTTAATTTTTTAAAAGTTAATCAATACTATATGATTTTAAGCATGTTATAAATATATTAAAGAATTTTTTTTATTTAAAGTGTGCTGATGTGGCATGATTATAGAGAATTTTATTTTGCTGATGTAGATCGCTTTAGGAGCCCCAAACTTCTTCTTTCATTTAGTATAGATGTCATCATGGACCGAAATTAAGTTTGATCCAAAATGAAGTTTAATTCAATGATACTCTATGATGGAAATGAGAAATACACTTTAAATTTTTAAGATCGAAAATTCTGCAAGCTAATAAATAGTAGGTTCGCACTTTTACATAATTAAATGAGGTAATCACTTTTTTTTTTTAACATTTCAAAAAAACATACACCGCATCTACCAAGTACCTTAATTTAGATCCAATGGAATGAAAATAATGTTCGACTTGAAAAACATATTCACAAATTAAATACTGTAAAATTGCCCTTGTCTAAAGCAATGTATTAACTTTGCTTTTCTTCCAAACAATTTAAAACCCAAATATATACATTTTTGGTAATCCGCGCTACGCGTGGATATGTCACTTTTTTAATCCATTTTAATGCATTGCATTTGTTGTATCGTATAGCTTTTGCAAATGAGTTTTCCTTTCTCATCAGTATATGTTTCGAATTTCCTGTCATATTTCCAATTCCGTTCAAATATTATTCATTCGAAATTATTATTTTATTCAAACATGTACATAAAGGGAAAGAATATGAGGTAAATTACCTAAATTACCCGTTTAAAATTTAATTTTTTTAAATTATATATTATTTTCTAAAATTTCCAGGACTTTCTAGATTTTTCATATGTCTCCAAGTTGATCATTATCCTAATTATTGAGAGTTTGTGAAAAGATTTTAAATAAGAGAATTTTGTCAAACTCCTCCCATTATCTGAATTTTTCGTTCCGATTTTTTATCAGATTTCCTTAGGGAATTGTTTTTCCTCTCCCAAATTATCCATTCGCGTCCCATATATGTATATTATCGTCATGTATCCTTAAATGCCATGGCTAACTTATATCTTTTTTTGTTTATTTATTTTTCCATGTTTTTGTTAATTATTTATTTTCTGATAGCGCTTCATAAATGTCTGTTAATGATTGGTAATTTTTTTGTTTTTGTTTTTATAAGTATAATATAGATTCTGTATATTTATTGTTTTCTAAGATTATAGTTCAGGCGAAGTGTTAGTTGTGTTTTAACATATTTAAATGAAAAAGTAATTGATGATTTGAATGCTTAGTAGGACGTTTAGGTGACGAAATCCGAATAACCCGTTTAAAAAATATATATCATTTTTCAAAATTTCTTGAACTTTCCCGAATTTTCTCAAAACATATGTCCCAAAATTGACTTTTACCCAAATTATTCAGAGTTTAGTTTAGATAATAAAATTTTCTCGAACCTGCCTTGTTACCTCAATTTTACGTTCTATTTTTATCGGATTCCCTTAGAGAATTGTTTTTCCTCTTCTAAATTGATCATTTCCCGTCCCATATCCATAAATTATCGTCATGAAACCGAAATATCCAAGACTAACATATATCTTTGTTTTTAGTTTATTTATTTTTCTATGTTTTTGTTTATTGGATTCTCTTAAGGAGTTGTTTTTCTTCTACCAAATTATTCAGTTCCATCACATTCATAAATTATCATCCTGAATTCGGAAATATCCATGACTAATATGTATCTTTGGTTTTGGTTTATTTGTTTTCTCATAATTTTGTTCATTGTTTATTTTCTGATAACTGATGATGTGAATCTAAATGTTAGGTTTTGATTTAAAAATAAAATAAAATAATAATTGATGATGTGGAGGATGAGCAGGCTGAGTAGGCTGCTGATGTGGCGGAAAGAGAAAAGAGAAAATATCTCTTTATATATATAGATTCCACATTGATCAAAAATATCATAAGTATATATATTATGTTATCGGTTGCTTTCTCTAAATGAACTTTCAAGATTACGAAAAAGAAAATAAACAAAAACTAATGAAAGATATCATCACCATATTTCATCCTAGACATTTTCTTGAAAAATATGTTCCAAACGTCTACATATATCGCATTTTTGAAGAATTAATGCATTCTTTGTGAGAAATAAGTTCGTTTTCTACTTTGATGGAGTTGTTTCTCACAATATATCATCAGATCGAGAGACGCATGAACATACACGCTAACCTTCATTCGCAAGAAAAACTCTTTTAATTGTGATGCTTGTGGGAAGGTTGATGAGCACAAAATGAATATGTATGTATGAATGTTTGTATTGAGATTTATTTGTTCTATCGATCTACCGAAGGCTATAAAGACCACCTCAAAACTCACACCGCACGAGTTTGTAATGGAAAGTTTGTTTGTGGTTATGGAGGATATATTTGCATTGATAATTTATGTGTTTATAAGGTTCAATCATATTGTGCAACGAATAGTAATGTGTGGGATGGCAAAGATGTCGAAGGAACACCTGAAGAAGTAAGTAATTATGAATATGTTACATCGCTATTGTGGGATATGATACATGGAAAAAACATACACCATTTTAGCCATGACCTTGACCTAATGATACTGTGTCGATGATGAATAGGATGGTGGACGGGTATGTCATTGACTTTAATAGTTTCTTGGGTTGCAACGAATGTAATTTCTCTCTTCACGACACTTGTGCAAGTCTTCCACGGAAGATGGAACATACATTATATCGTCATCCCCTAACCCTACATGTGGACATGATGAAGATCACAGAAGGGTTCTTCAGTTGTTCTATATGTGATCGAGAATCTTGTGGATTCATGTACAAAATGCTACCAAGAAGAAGGTGGATTTTAACTCAAATCCGGCAACAAACAATGCATGGGAGCTTTGAGCTCGATCCATTCTCGCGATCCTAGAATAGAAAGGAGCCTTCCTCCGCAAACTCAAATGGATTTCTCCATAATCCATTCCACACCAAATGAGACGAGATCTATCTTCGGTCTGTCTATGAATGCTGAAACATATCTAGCGTTCACCTCGAGCTCCCTTCAACAAGGACAACAACTTCTTACTTATGTGTAGACTTGAGGTGTCGGCTTTTGCTTCCAGCTCACGACCATGACCTGAATATGCCTCTGTATTGAATTCGCAACTGATCCCCCAAGCTCAGCCACCGCCTCCACCAGGGTGTGAACTTTCATCCTTTAACCCAAGCAGGAACTCAGATCAGTGAGAGCCGAATGGCGCTAGAGTTCGAATAGATCTAGTTCCCTAACTTCTAAACCCGCCTCAAGCTTAGTTAAATCACAATCAGTTTGAAAGACAAGGACCTCGGAAGTTGGAACACAATCAATGGGTTCATTGACATAACCATTTCTCAAATTAAGGTATATTGAAGTTCCCATTTTAACAATTTCCTCTATTAATCAAATAAAGAATCTCAAACGCTCAATCTTCATTACCCCCAAAACACTGGTCGTGTTTGGTTTAGACTCTTTAGAAAAAGAGTGAGGGGCAGAAAAACAGAAGCATGAATGTTGAACAAACTTTGTTTGAATCATCTAAACTTTAGAGAAACATAAATGCAAGTTTTATTCTAACCTTTTTTTTTACAGAGTGGGAAAGTTCAACATAATATCACACAGGTATGAACAAAAGCCACTTATGATGGAAACAACCAAACAAACCAGAGTTTTCAATTTCATCTTCTTGTACTGTTGTTAAGAAGAACATGGTGAAGCCGGAATGTTTCGCCTTGGTCTCCATTCAGTGACCGCCTTTCCAAACAGCACACGGTTAGTTGTCTGAGCAGTTTCTCCAGATGGGAATGCAAGTGACAGCTTCTCTGCACATCTTTCATATTTGGATTTGTTGATAGAATCGCTGAATTCACTGCATCAGCCACTAGTTCCTTCTGTGAGTCTTCTAGGAAGTAACCGACCGATGAGTCATCGGGCTTTTCATAAACGAGCAAAGCAAAGCAGTCCTGAACAATCAACAAGAAAATCGAGTTGACATGAGATCAGCAACCTCTGTTTATACCAGATCTTGCTTGAAAGAGAATAAAGTTGAAGGAGTCATCGGTACCTCGACTATATCTTGAAACCCAGTTAACCCAACAAATTTAGCTAACTCGAGTCTGCCATACCTCACACCTTCTTCAAGTTTTCCGACCTGCTTATGCCATGTTTTTCCAGAACCATAGTTAGAGAAATAGTCCCACCAACAAAGTAAACGAAGAAGGAATAATCCAGGGAACCAACTCAAATGTGTTATAGATATTCGGTAAAGTGGTTCCATGCATCTTTTATCTAGGTATTCGATTTTTCACTCAGTTTTATCAAAAATATTGATGTAATTGCGCAATAATAACATGGCATCTAGCTAACATGGTTTCTTTACTCTAAGACGCAGGAGGTTCTGTGCATTCCTTGTCTACAGATTAAGGTTTAACACCAAAGACCATCACAGTTCAAGCAGCTAATTTTTGTATGGTAACACCAAATCCATCAAACTTCCTTCATTGACAACATTTTCATTCTTATACGACACAAAAAGAAAACTCTCTCTGACCAGTATTAAAACCGTGAAGTTTAGATGGATAGGGATTGAAGAGTATACCCGTACTAATTCGATAAACTTTTGACAGTGAAGGAGGAAGCAAACTACTGATTTATCGTCCTGCATTAAGTTCAGCTGGGTAAGAGTTCTTATCTCAATCCTGTGAAGTTTATCATCTTATTAATATTAAACAAACGATATGACAGGAAATCTCAGTTCACCTGTACAATTTGGGGATACCAATCACGGAGTTTAGCCAGAGCACCATCAATCTCACCGTTCCTGACAAGCTATACCGAAGAAAGTACGGAGTCAGTAGTAAAGTAAGAGAATAGCAGGTCTTATTTGTTAAACAGTAGCAGTAAGATATTTCTGTTCAATACCTGTCTTAGAGTCTTTCTCTGATTCAAAGCATATGATGAATCGTCCTCATCAATAGCATTCTCTTGAGCTATATGGATTGGAGGAACTGTAGTTTGAGTAGCAAGGTTGAAAGCATTGAGTGTCTCCTCGTAGCCATAGTGTAGCAAGTAAGTCTTTACAAGCCTAATGATAAAGAAAATAAAACTTTAGATGAATCAGAAAGCGTTGTCACCAATCCACCACTATCCAGAAGTACGACCAAGAATTGCAATTAAGATTAACAAAGTAGTGTACTCACCCATAACCAATGTTTGGAGGTATGGATATTTTTTCGATAGCCATTTGTTGCTTATTCCTCTCTGATGCTTCATATCCCTAATTATACAGAAAGAGGGTAACAGACCTCGTCAAAACATATATATAATGCAGAGAGAGAGACAAAGGGGAAGTCAAGACGTAAACTTTCCTCATTTACAGATAATATAGATGTACAATTCGGAGGGTCTAAGTGATTGAGGTTAATCACACAGAAATAGCAGAGGGTGCACGTAAAATATTAGCGCAATGTGTACCAAGAGAACCACTGCCATAGATTTCGTAACCCCAGTACCAAATGAACATGATGTATACCTATTATGTTCTTTCAATAGCTGTACTCCTGATTACATCATCGCCATTTCAATATAAAACTAAGTCCTAGCGACTCTACTAATACTTTTTTTGAAGGATGTTTCTCTGACCTTAACATCGAAAGCAAACTTCTTCTTCCCAAAATTGACAGACACCCTGCAAAAATTCAAAACAAAAGTATCGTGTAAGTATTTCTACTGAACTTGTTTATACAAATATGATGTGAAACCTTGAAACTCAACATGCAAGAAGCCAACAGAGAAGATACATGATGATAGCATTGGTATTGATCATGAAAGAGAGAGTGAGAACATACTCCTCATTTTGGCTATGTACAGCTACAGTTGGGAATAGATGACCCTTTATGTCCTTAGGGATTTTCCCCACAAGAGCTCCGTTTTTACTGGCATCAAAGAAGTCATCAGGTTCAACAAACAAAGCCGATGCAAAACAGACAGAGAAAATCAAAAGAGAAGCAGGGAAAATGGACGGATTCATGAATTCATTTTCCAGTAGCAAAAAGACGTGAAACCGTTGTTTCTTACGTGAAAAAGAACTCCTGCGAAGCGTAGTTTATACCACCTCCGACCGTATCACCTTTTGTATATGTTGGACCAAAGGCTTCACCTGTTCCCTTTCCTCGATATAGATATCCATCATCCCCATGATAGCCACAGCTGTTCACTTCCCATCTACCATTACGAAAGAAACAATAAAATTAGACAGCCACACAACCTCAAATTCTATGTTGACACTTAAATGCAACAATGATCAAAGATTGGGGATAAAACTATGCAGGTAAGGCACCATCATCCTTTTGCGTAATTTAATCAACAATCTAGTTTTCAATTAAGCCACCAAGCAAAGTCCTCTGTATTCGGATTTCTTCCCAAAACCAATCATATAGAAAGGAACTCAACAGAAAGAAGACAACCTCATCCAAGAAGTTAAAAATCTCAATGATAAATCTGCAAAGAACACAACTTGAATCCGATCACCAAGGAGCAGAAAACAATAAATTAGACAGCCACATCATCTCAAATTCTATGCTAAACCTTAAACGCAACAATGTTCAAGCTACGAGCTACAGCTATGCAGGTAAAGCTTCTTGCATAACTTCTATCATCAAGAACCTAATTTTCAATTGAGCCACGAAGCCAAGTCCTTTCAATTTGGGTTATTTCCAAAACCACTCCTACATAACGGAACCCAACAGAGAGAACACAACCTAATCCAAGGACCTAAAATCTTTACGATAACCCCAACATGATATATATTCGACAGCCACATAAGCTCACTTCAATGGTAAGCCATACCTTAAAATGCAACAATGATCAAGCTACAACCTAAGACTATGCAAGTAAAGCTTCTCTCAAAGGAACCGTTATCCTTTTTACGTAATAAATCAAGAATCTAAGCTTTCAATTGAAGCAAATCCAACTAATACAGTAGCATTTTGGAATTCAACAGAAAGAACACAATCTCATCAAAGAAGCTAAATCTTTACCCGGGCTGTCTCCGCATTTTGAAGCTCTCCTTAGTGAAACCAATAGCGACTTGCCCTTTAACGCCAGCATCCTTAACAAAGATCTCGAAGTAGTAAGTGAGACACTTGAACGGAGCAGGTTTATTAGCCTGAACAACGCCGACGTCGTGGCCGTGCAGGTTCGTGGTCGTGTACTTGACGGAGAGCTTATCGGGAGAGACGATCAGAAACCCTCCTGCGCTGTTAATCGTGTTAAGCTCCGTAGGCAATTCTTCGCCTTCATCATCTTCCTTCGAATCCCCTCGCGTAGTAGCGGCGAGACGAACCTTGTCTAAGAAGTGGAAGATCAGATCTCGATCTCGATCTCGACCATTTCCAGCGCTGGTCTCGCCGTTTTCGTGGCGGCCGTTGTCGGAATTCGCCGTCGACGGTAAAGAGGTCATTCGAATTTCAAGATTGGATCACAAAAACCCTAGAATTTTCTTCAAGATGGGTTTTCTCGAAAGGGGGGGGCTTCGAGCTTTGCACTCAACAGACACTGGAAACCAGATTTTGACGAGATTTTCTTCTTCTTCTCTCTCGACAATTCGATCCCTTCTTCGTTAGTAAGTAACTTTCGGTATTTGTTAGACTTATTATTATTCCTTTTTTTGAATTTTATTTAAGTAATTTTTCATAATCACGAAGACACGAACCGATAAATTTGTTCGTTTATGGTCTTTCAATCACATACGTATGTTAAAATCCCAATTAATTAGCTGTTTTCATAACTATGACTATGGTAGCAAAAACTAGTTTATGGTATTTCAAATCACAATCATATACTCCCTCTATCCCATTTTAACTGATATTCAAGAGTTTTTTTTTTGTTTCAAATTATTTGATTTTCTCACCTATCTATGCAAATTTTTTATTTATTTTAATCTAACTTTTATTAAAAAATATTATTATTTAAGTTCACCGAGAAAATTTCCACTTTTATCTCTTTGTTTTCCATTTTTAATAATATTTTTTAATGTGAATTATTTTTCTTAATATGTGTGTTTTTACCTAGAATATCAATTAAAATGGGACAGAGAGAGTATGTATTTAACATCCCTACTAGGTGATCGGTCTGCACCATGTGCGAGCTATAAAACATTTTATATGTTCAATATATAATTAATTATGTATTAACAATAACATTATATAAATATTTAATAATAAAAAAATAATGATAAATCAAACAAAAAATGTTATAGATTTGAATAGAAATTGAAGATAAAAAGTCATTAACCAAGATTTTAAAATACTTCTTTAGATAAAAAGTGTAAATATGATAACTAAATAAACTGAAAAATATTAAAATATATAATAATTTATTTATTTTTTAAGGTTTAAATGAACATATAATAAGATTAATTGAAAAATATTAAAACATTGCGATAAGATTAATGAACATATAATAAACTGTAATATTAAATTATTGATTAATTTTCTTATATATTATGTAAATGTTATATTTTTATACATATACAATTTTAGTGTTTAACAACAATCACACGAATGTTTCATATCATTTTTTGTGTATTTTGAAACTGATTTATTTTAAAACATTTTATTTTTTCTACAGTTTACAGTAACATATAATTGCAAATATAAAATTTATATTAAATAATAATTAAATTCTTATAATATACCTTAAATATTATCTATACTATGTTTTTTTTCCTTACACAATATAATATTGCCAATATATATATTTTAAGTATATATTTTTCTTTGACCTATTGCTAATTAAATAGAAATGGGTTTTATAATCTTTACTTATCATAAGAGCGGATAAATGGTTGGCCCGCACATTTGTGCGTACCAACCACCTCAGTGCTCTAAGGACATATAGAGATTTTTAAAAATATATAAATTGTTTAATAAATAAAATTAAAATTAGACTGTAATCGAGGTTAACAAAATGTATGCATGACAAGTTTGCATGCAATTTTGACTTTTACATAATTAATATTTATATCTACAGCATATTTGTGGAAAAATCGAAGTATGTCTTTTATGTGTAAAAAAAATAACAAAATATATGTTTGTAATATATATTTTTATAATGTATAGTTGAATTTAAAAAAAAGTAAATACATATATTTTTGCATGTAAGTATGAGTTAAAAATAAGTGAATTGTAATATTTAGGTGTTGGTTAGTTTTTCTGATATTTTCCGTAAACGTTATGTTTTTATACGATGCAGTTTTTGGCATTTAAAAACAATCACGAAAACCGTTTCTATTATTTTTTATGTAATCAAAATTTTTATATTTTTAGCATTTTATAATATATGGTTTCAAATTAAAATTTATAATAAATACTAACAAAAATTACAAAAAATAAAATAAAATATAATATTTGACTTTTTCATGAAAATATATATAGTACAGTGGATAATATATTAGTAATTTTCCTTTTCATTAAAAAATTATAAAAATATTTATTATAAAATTTGTGAAATCATATTTTATAAAATTCTCCAGTAGCTCTCCACTCATCTCTTTGAACAATATTGAGTAATTGGTTTGATGAAGAAAATAAATTTATTATGGTTGGCATGCACGCATGTGTTCATTATAAAATTTGAGCCGCACATGTGTTTATTATAAAATTTGCTTCTTAAGATTTTTAAATGACTCCGTAAAATAAAGCACGAGAATGTTACGGAAAAACAAAACTGTAGAGATTTATTTTTATTTTTATTTCTATTTCTTATTCTTGTTTTATCTTTTTATAATTTATTTTTTCATCCAGTTACTTTTCATTTTATTTTTGATCTCAAATTTTTGATCTACAATGAGAATATATATGAGTATGATATAAACTTTTTATTTATTTTTTAAAAAAAAAGAGATAAAAATGGTATAGCCTATTTACTATCCTATTGTATGATATATTATTAACTTTTATATAAAAATATAATGTATATTGGTTGTAAAATTTTCGTAATCATATTTTATACAATTTATTATGAATATATGTAAAAACAAATTGATCATAATAATTATTATTTTCTGTTAATTTAAATTTATTAATTTTAGAGTTATAATCTAGTCTATTCATGTTTTAATTTCATAATTTATTTAATTTTATCTCAACCAATCAAAATATTTCGTTTATTTTAGGAAATTTGACATGTCACATTTACATGTCATCAAAAAAATACACTAACTTTGATTCTAGAGGTGACAAATCAGCTTTTTCATTAAAATGGATTCTCAATTAATAGGAAGGAGGATTACTACGTATGTTAAAATCACAATTAATTAGTTTTTTTCATAAATATGGTTGCAGAAATTATAGCGGTCAAAATTTGTAAATGGAAATAATTTGAAAGGTTTGGATCGTATTTAATTAATAAAGCAATGAAGAACTTTATCAAACAACTCTCAAGAAACTGAGTTCATAGAATGTGTAGGACCGATTCCGACCTAATCAGAGAGCGAGAATTGAAGTAAATGGTTTTAGTATTGACAATTTAGAGAGTTTAGAAGAGAAATAACAAAGAAAATATTATAAATAACAAGTAGAAAAAAGTGTGTAGTGTAGATTATGAAAATAAGATTCGGTCCATTGATCTTTGTTCCTCCTCTTGTTTTTATAGTTTTGAAATCGTGTTTAATGACTCCATTTACTCCGTTTGATTCTGTAATGATTGCATTTACTTCACTCGATTCAACAATTTCTAGTCAAAACATTGAATTACTCTTATTTGAATAATTTTTCAGTTCTTCCTCGAAGTCGACTCTTAGTTTGACTCATAAGTTTGACTTTTGTCACTTCTATTCCGACGGAACGAGTTTTAATGCCTAACTTCGATCCGAGCTCTTCTAATTCGATAAAATATTGACCTCGTAATGGATTTTGGATTTTACTGCTTAATCTGCATAATTTAAATTAGAGAAGTTTACTCAGATATCATACAAATTAGGTGAAATGACCAGAACCATACAAAACTTTTTTTTATTGCTATCATATTTCGCCTATATTTTCCATACCCAGCGTGCCCTTGTTACAAGTTATAGGAAAAAACGTAATTACAAAGAATGTCATTATTTTTTAATTCCACATCAGAAAAAACGCGCCGCCACGTCAGAAATCGCTGACGTGTATTAATGAACTCAGCCGTAAAGCGCTACAGCGGCAATGACGGCTGAGTTACGGTGTGTTGCGGCTGATTTAAGAAAAATGGCTGAGTTAAGAAAAATGGCTGAGTTATGAGCTAACGGCTGACTTACGAGATAACTCAGCCATATGTTACGGCTGAGTTAACGAAATATGTCTGAGTTATGAAAAAAACGGCTAGACTTACGAGATAACCCAGCCATAGGTTACTGCTGAGTTATAACCCGATGGTTGATTTGTCAAAATTTAGTTGAGTTATTGTCTCGACACTGCTGAATTAACTTTCTCCGGCTGGTTGAGTTATTGCTTCGTTATGGCTGATTTTCGTGTAAGTGTCATAACTCAGCCGTAATGAGCTGGGTTAACGAAAAACTCGGCCTAATTACGGCTGATTTAGTAGCGAAAGATTAATTACTACAATAGCATGTTTTGACGGCTGACTTATTAAACGATACGGCTGAGCTAAAGATTTTCAGTTGAGTTACGGCTGAATTTGGCAGTCGTTTTTTTGTTTTTTAATTACTGTAATAGTATTCATGTTACGACTGAGTTAAAGTTTTGTTTGATGGTTGGTTTAAGAAAGTTGATTTACGTGTTCGTTTGGTGGCTTACTTGCCACTTCATCAATTAAAAAATGACGTGGATGCATATTTCCATGTCATCATCAACAGAGAAATACGAAACGTCGTCTTCCTCTTCCTCGTCGTCGTCATCGTCTCGCCGTCGTTGTTCTTCACATCAACAGAGAAATACGAAACGTCGTCTTCGTCTTCCTCCTCGTCGTCATCGTCTTTCTCGTCATCGTTGTTCTTCACCTTGTTTTTCACCTTGTTCTTCAGATCAACAGAGATATCCAGAACTTAAATTTTGAACATCCAATTCGTCATCGTCTTCCTCGTTCTTTTTCATTTTCGTTCATCCTTCTCCGATATATGATGGATCTGGTTTCGGTAATTATGGATTATTTACGGCTGACTTATGGATTGTTTACGGCTGACTTATGGATTGTTTACGGCTGACTTAAGGATTGTTTACGGCTGACTTACGGATTGGAAGCGAAGAGTCCACTCGAGAAAACGAAGAGTCCCCTTGAGAAAACGAAGAGTCTCCACTTGGGTAATTGTGGATTGTTTACGGCTGACTTATGGATTGTTTACGGCTGACTTATGGATTGTTTACGGCTGACTTATGGATTGTTTACGGCTGACTTATGGATTGTTTACGGCTGACTTATGGATTGTTTACGGCTGACTTATGGATTGTTTACGGCTGACTTATGGATTGTTTACGGCTGACTTATGGATTGTTTACGGCTGACTTATGGATTGTTTACGGCTGACTTATGGATTGTTTACGGCTGACTTATGGATTGTTTACGGCTGACTTATGGATTGTTTACGGCTGACTTATGGATTGTTTACGGCTGACTTATGGATTGTTTACGGCTGACTTATGGATTGTTTACGGCTGACTTATGGATTGTTTACGGCTGACTTATGGATTGTTTACGGCTGACTTATGGATTGTTTACGGCTGACTTATGGATTGTTTACGGCTGACTTATGGATTGTTTACGGCTGACTTATGGATTGTTTACGGCTGACTTATGGATTGTTTACGGCTGACTTATGGATTGTTTACGGCTGACTTATGGATTGTTTACGGCTGACTTATGGATTGTTTACGGCTGACTTATGGATTGTTTACGGCTGACTTATGGATTGTTTACGGCTGACTTATGGATTGTTTACGGCTGACTTATGGATTGTTTACGGCTGACTTATGGATTGTTTACGGCTGACTTATGGATTGGAAGCGAAGAGTCCACTCGAGAAAACGAAGAGTCCCCTCGAGAAAACAAAAAGTTCCCACTTCGGTAATTGTGGATTGTTTACGGCTGACTTATGGATTGTTTACGGCTGACTTATGGATTGTTTACGGCTGACATATGGATTGGAAACGAAGAGTACATTCGAGAAAACGAAGAGTCCACTCGAGAAAACGAAGAGTCCCCACTCGAGTTCGTGAAAAAGGAGACGAAATGCTACGAAGATAAGAGAAGCAGCCGGAAGAGACGATACGACGGCGGAATTAGGGTTCGACTTCGGAATCGCCGAGAGAGAGAGGTTTCGCCGGCGAGAGAGATATTTTTTTTTCCGTAACTGTTATTAATGACGTGGATTTAGTTTTTTTTTAATGTTAATGAGGTGGATTAATTGTTAATGGTGTTGATTAATTTAATCATTTTTAAATTAAAAAAAATAGCAAATTAATGAAGAGTGTTAATTGTAATTACACAAAGACATAAAATATTTGAGTAGTTTTTAAAAAATGTATAATATTCTAGTAATATTCCAACTTTTGTGTAATATCTGAGTAGTTCTTTCTTTAAATTATGGGACGTGATTTGTATGCTAACAATAACAAAACTCACAAACACTACTAACCCGATCCGACCCCAACACAAATGAACTAAAGTCAATCCAATTGTAAACCTGACTCATATTAAAAACAAAAATATGGCAAAAAAACTGACCCAAAATTGGGTCAAAGAACGATTTCTCATCACACTAGAGAGAAGTAAGAAAAAAAAAAAAATTGAATCATCCTGAGTGACTCATTAGGAAGATTGAGTGAAGCTAAAGTGAAACTGGAGGAAGAAATTGAGAAAGAATGACTAGAGGTTTTCCCTAATAGTAGCTGATATTGGGCAAAAGCAAAACAACGTAGAATTCATTAAAAAATTGTTTCATGTGTGTTTTCTTTTACAAAAAACGACATTGAAGTTTATAAAAAATACATTGAAAGGGCACATTTCAACTCCTGTTTTCGATATAACGTCAGTTATCTCCAATGCTATATTGCGATTTCATATGTAAATCACGGCGTGTTGTTAGGATGACCCAAAATTACATTTTTTTAATGTAAAATATCAAACGTTACAGGGCTATTATTCAAATTCGATAATATATATATAAGATGGAAAAAAAATATTTTGTATCATTGTATACTGTAACAAAGCAATGGTGGAGTCTATTTTAGGACATGAAAAAAAAAAAAAAACGGAGAATAAAGTAAACTAAATAAAGAAAATGACAAGAATGGATGTTTTCACGGAAAGCACGCTATGAAAACCATCAGCATGGGCTGTTTCGATCTGGCGTCTTCCTCTATTTATCGATCGAGAGATTGTTCGTCATTCTTTTGCATTCTGAGGAAGAATAGTGATCAAGACCGACACAGGAGGAGAAGCCATCGCGGGAGATGCCATTTTCCTCCTCGTCGGAGGTTTGTAATCACACGTCTCCTCAATCTTGTCATTTCAGGTATGCTGGCTAATTCTTCATTTAAGAATTTACTTCTTTGGTAGTGGTCATTAATTAGGTTTAAATTTCTCGAGAATCTAGTTTCTAGGTTCTTGTTTGGTTTTAGGAGAAATTGGAGGGAAGCGTAAGTCAAATGTTACATTATCGTCTTATCTTGAGTTATAAGCCTATTTGAACATTCATTGCAAAGTTTTAAGATCATCAATAGCATCCTAAACAATCAGCCTCTCTTGTTCAATATTGTTTATGACCTATGATTATATTATAGTTTTATTTTAAGTTTTGCTCAGGGCCGGCCCTGAGCCCAAGCAAGGCAAGCATATATGCGTACGATCCGTGTTTTTATATAAATTTTTTTTTGTAAAACAATTCATTTTTTTCTCTTTGGCTTGTGGTCTTTCAAAACTCAGGGCCGGCTGCAACCAAATTACTGCAATCGTATTTTCCATTATAGTTTTAAGTCAAAAGAAAATCATACTTCTTGAAATATTCAAAAGTTTTCTATACTTCATGAATTGTGAGTAAAAAAATTGGAAGTTTTAATCTATTAGGGGAAAGACTAACAAGAATTGTTTTGCCATTTTTTTATTGATGAGTAATATGATTAAAACACTTTTTGATTTGTTTTCTTATACATGTTTTGTTTAGACCTAGATTTTGAAAAATGGAAGACTCAGGCAGGCTATCAAACACAGAAAATACTGGATTCATTGGAAGACAATCAATGGTTCCCCAAAAAAACTTGAGAAATAGTATTTCTCCTCCTAGTAATATGCACCACCATAGTGCTTCTTTAGATAACCTTCTTATAGATGAGCAACCAGCTTGGCTCGATGACCTCCTAAGTGAACCAGCATCACCTAAGATGAATAAGGGTCATAGGCGTTCTGCTAGTGACACTTCTGCTTATTTAAACTCAGCTTTAATGCCATTTAAGGAAGATGATTTTATGAAAAGTCATTTTGCTGGTCCTTCTTGGCTATTTCAGAACTTTAACCATCATGATGATCTGTGGCAGCCTAACTCTTATGAAAAACACGGTAAATTGGGATGGGAACTATCTACCAGAAATGAAACTAATCTCCAAACACATGTGTCATGGGGAGCTGTAAATAGAGTAGGTACCTCGGCGTCAAAAGCAGCTGAAAAACATGTAAGCAAAATTATGAAAGAAGGAGGTTCCGTAAAACCCGATGTTCCTGGATCAAAGAATGACTCAAAGCGTATCAAACAGTAAGAGCTCTTATTGTTGTTCTCTATGATATGATGGTTAATTAGATCCTCAATATCAAAATAGATATCTTTTTCATCTTCCATAAAATTTACATGCTTATCTTTTTCTGATGCGGATTAATCATCTACAATTTTTTGGATCGGTTCAAACATTGGCTTGCATGCACCACTCACATAACCTAGTGCAACATGGTATACTTCTTCAAATATTGTTATCATTTAGTTTCTGAAATTACTAAAAATGCAGTCAAAATGCTCATCGAGCACGTCTGAGGAGGCTTGAGTACATATCAGATTTGGAAAGGACCATCCAAGTGCTACAAGTAAGATTTAAAACGCATGCATTACTTAAAGTTCTATAGTTTCATTAAATATATAAAACACTAATTATATTATACACGATGGAATTTTCTTCAACAGGCTCAAGGATGTGAAATGTCATCTGCCATTCACTACTTGGATCAGCAGCTGGTCATGCTTAGTATGGAAAATAGAGCTTTAAAACAACGTCTGGATAGTTTAGCCGAAATCCAAAAGCTCAAGCATGGTAAATAATCTTTAACGACTAATAAAAAAATTCCCNTTTTGTTTAGACCTAGATTTTGAAAAATGGAAGACTCAGGCAGGCTATCAAACACAGAAAATACTGGATTCATTGGAAGACAATCAATGGTTCCCCAAAAAAACATGAGAAATAGTATTTCTCCTCCTAGTAATATGCACCACCATAGTGCTTCTTTAGATAACCTTCTAATAGATGAGCAACCAGCTTGGCTCGATGACCTCCTAAGTGAACCAGCATCACCTAAGATGAACAAGGGTCATAGGCGTTCAGCTAGTGACACTTCTGCTTATTTAAACTCAGCTTTAATGCCATTTAAGGAAGATGATCTTATGAAAAGTCATTTTGCTGGTCCTTCTTGGCTATTTCAGAACATTAACCATCATGATGATCTGTGGCAGCCTAACTCTTATGAAAAACACGGTAAATTGGGATGGGAACTATCTACCAGAAATGAAACTAATCTCCAAACACATGTGTCATGGGGAGCTGTAAATAGAGTAGGTACCTCGGCGTCGAAATCAGCTGAAAAACATGTAAGCAAAATAAAAGAAGGAGGTTCCGTAAAACCCGATGTTCCTGGATCAAAGAATGACTCAAAGCGTATCAAACAGTAAGAGCTCTTATTCTTGTTATGCATGATATGATATGGTTGATTAGATCCTCATTATCAAAATAGATATCATTTTCATCTTCCATAAAATTTACATACTTATCTTTTTTCTGATGCGGATTAATCATCTACAAATTTTTTGGATCGGTTCAAACATTGGCTTGCACTACTCACATCACCTAGTGCAACATGGTATACTTCTTCAAATATATCATTTAGTTTCTGAAATTACTAAAAATGCAGTCAAAATGCTCATCGAGCACGTCTGAGGAGGCTTGAGTACATATCAGATTTGGAAAGGACCATCCAAGTGCTACAAGTAAGATTTAAAAGTTCTATAGTTTCATTAAATATATAAAACTCTAATTATATTATACATTATGGAATTTTCTTCAACAGGCTCAAGGATGTGAAATGTCATCTGCCATTCACTACTTGGATCAGCAGCTGGTCATGCTTAGTATGGAAAATAGAGCTTTAAAACAACGTCTGGATAGTTTAGCCGAAATCCAAAAGCTCAAGCATGGTAAATAATCTTTAACGACTAATAAAAAAATCCCAAAACTATATTTGTTATTTTGGTTGTAAATTTGCAATTTTGGGTGGGTAATACAGTCGAGCAGCAGTTCCTAGAGAGAGAGATAGGAAACCTAAAGTTTCGACAACACCAGCAACAACCACAACAGAACCAGAAACAAATGGTGCAGAACCGATACAACAAATATCGGTCATCAGCAACGCAAGAACCTGAATCCCAGTTTGCAGCATTGGCAATATGATTTAGGAAAATCTGGATTCACTACCAGATAAAATCGACAGTATGTTATGTTGTTAATGTCCATATACGATAGGTAAATCCAATGATGTTTGCATTCATCTCTTTTACGTTTCTCTATTTAAGACGTGTCAAAGAATCTACTGCCAATAAATAACTTCTTTCATGTTATGTTGTAATATATCTTATTATATAAAGTTGGATGCGTAAAAGTTGGTAATTAAAAGGATCGTGACACGTGACAAGTTAATCGATAAGATTTTGACACGTATTTTCATTAAAATATATTATAAAAAATTAATACTAAAAGAAAAAAGAAAATACATCTATTTTTAAATAGAAATAAATAAAAGGAAATTAAAGATTTCAACATGTGTCAAGTTTATCGATTTATAATATAAATATCTTATTATATAAAGTTCGATGTGTCAAAGTTAATCGATAAGATTTTGACACGTGTTTTGATTAAAATATATTATAAATTTTAATACTAAAATAAAAAGGAAAATACATCTATTTTCAAATAGAAATAAATAAAATGAAAGGAAAGATTTCAACATGTATCAAGTTATCGATTTATAATAGAAATATCTTATTATATAAAGTTCGATGTGTCAAAGTTAGTAATTCTCATGATCATGACACATGGCAAGTTAATCAATAAAATTTGACATGTATTTTGATTAAAATATATTATAAAAAAATATACTAATTCTAAAAGAAAAACAAAAATAGATCTATTTTCAAAATATAAATAAATAAAAAAGGAAAGATTTCAACATGTATCAAGTTTATTGATTTAAATTTTGACACGTCTCTCGGTAAAAAAATATTTTTAAACAAAAAGATATTTCCAAAAAAAGAAAATTTTAAAAATGTTCAATTTATCCATTTAGATTAAAAGGGTAAAAAATAAAATTAACTAGGATATATTTCAATTCAATAAAAAAAATTTATCTATTTCAATTTACGAAAAGTAAAATAAAAACAAAAAGTAAATAAGATTAATTAGGATATATTTCAAAAATTAGGTTAATTGGGATATATTTGAATTAAACAAAAATTAGATGGCAAGTTAATCGATAAGATTTCAACACATATTTTGATGAAAATAGTTTATAAATAAAAAATATACTAATCCTAAAAGAAAAAGAAAAATAATACTATTTGTAAAAGAGAAATAAATAAAATAAAAGGAAAAAACATATTTCAATTAAGAAAAAAAAAATAAAAACAAAACTAAATAGGATATTTCAATTTTATTCAAAAAATAAACGTAAAAGTTAGTTATCAATATGATCGTGACATTTGGCAACTCTCCCTAGAATACATTTAAATTTAAAAAATTAAAAATAAAATAAAAAGATCTATTTTAATTTAATGAAAATAAAAATAAAAAGTAAATTAGATGAATTAAGATATATTTCAATTAGAAAAAAAAAATTATAAATGCTAATAATTAGACGATGATGAACTCAACGAAGAGAAAGATAACAGTAATCATGTAAAGATCATTTTGATGCGAGTCTTGAGAAGCATAACTCTTCTATAGAGCAGAGAGATCATATACGAGAGATGAATGTGAAGAGAAATAGAGATTTTATTTGCTTGAAAAGAGTTAATGGGAGATCGTTAACATACTCAAAGAATTCGAATTGCATATCAAAGTTTTTAATGTAGCGGAACAGAAAAAGATAGTTGATAAAGTGTGTGAACTATATGAGGAGTATGTTTAATGGTTCTTAGGACCCCATCAGATTTTGTGTTTTAAATATTTTAAATAAAAATAAATGAGAATTAAAATAACTAAATAACTCTTAGATTTATATTTTGTGTTTTACATATAATTTTATTATTTGTGATACGATTTTGTTTTAATTTTTTTTTTTTAATTATTTTAACGATTTCTACATTTTATTATTATAAACATGCGTATACGCGGATCCTAATATAGATTTTAATTATGATAAAAGTAGGATAAATAATTTGTTAAAATTTTATAATAAATAATTATATATATAAGGCATTAGAAGTAAACATAAGAATATTAAAACATATTAATTAAATTAAATTTTATTTTTTTCTTATAAATTATCTGATTTTGTTTTCAATTTATTTTTACGAGTTTAAAATATCTTATTAAAAATTCGCATATATGCGGATCCTATTCTAGTGTTTATATATAAGAGCAGTTTTTCCTATAATTCGTGATTTTACTCATTCATGATGAACTAATTATATATGATGGGTGAAAAAAACAAATGATCTACAGTTCTTGAAACAGCACAAATATCAATAATATTTAAACGGAACTGAAACTTGACAGTAAATACAGTCATTTTTCTTTCTTAAAAACAATCAAACCGAACGAAAATCCGCATTGAATCTAAAATCAGATTAAATGCTACTAGTGTTGAAATTTACCGAATTGTATATAGAGGTTTTTTTTTTTTTGTCAACAGCCTCAATCCCTAGAACGGTTGGGAAATCCAAACCGGTGGAATTGAGTTTACATAATCAATAAGGTAAAGGTAGTCGCGGACACTCCGTGCCAACTTGTCTGCCTTTATATTTTGAGCGCGTGGGATATGTGAGATAGAGAAGGTCACAAACTCCTTCATACTTCTCTCGTATTCCTCCAAGTGTGTTGCGAAAGCCGG
The DNA here is from genome assembly GCA_020283515.1 of Alliaria petiolata. Lineage (NCBI taxonomy): Eukaryota > Viridiplantae > Streptophyta > Magnoliopsida > Brassicales > Brassicaceae > Alliaria > Alliaria petiolata. The sequence goes on along the minus strand of JAHZTW010000001.1, from coordinate 11,510,484 downwards.
CCATTCTTCTGGGTTAGACACCATCTTCACCAAATCAGAATAGTCTGTGACGAAAGCCACCGCCAAGCGTCGAGCATCCAGCATGCAGTGCATGGCCCATATCAATGCTTCCAACTCTGAGTGTAATGGGGAAATGCTTCGTCGTACATTCCGTGCTCCCATTAAAATTTCTTCTGTGCCACTTGCTGGACAATACCAACCTAAGCCAGTATTAAATGATGTTTCCTTCCATGATCCATCTGAGAAACATCTCAAACCATTATATCCAATTTCCTCCATTTCCACACTCTCCTGTTGCCGATATCCATCATTATCAGTAACATTAGCATAATTCCATGCTCTGGCTTCCGCTTGCGCCGTTTGTAGGAGCTCTCTGGGATCTCTATCTATATTTGAGAATAATTTATCATTCCTTGATTTCCAGATGTACCACAATACCCAGAGATATACCGCGACGTCGTCATTTGGAGGCATACCCCAAAACAAGTGCGCCATATTCGAGAATAGGGCATCCGATGGAAAGCCATGTGGGGGCGAGGGAATAGGGGATAGGGCCCAAACTTGTAGTTCTAGGGGACATTCAAAAAGGGTGTGGTTTATCGTTTCCCGTGCTACTCCGCATCGTCCACATTGTGGGTCATAATTTATACCCCGGCTACATAGTCGATCCATAACCGAGACACAGCCTGAAAGAATCTGCCATAGAAACTGTTTTATTTTTGGAGGGCATTTGACCTTCCAAGTATAACCTTGTAGTGCACTTACATTTGGCCCATAAAACAATGGTGTATCACCATTGGTGGGGAATTCTTGTTCCATAGTGTAACCTGATTTTACCGTGTATCTACCCGATTTGGTATAATGCCATGTCAATATATCCGGCCGTAGATCTCTTGTGGTTGGTATTCCAAGAATCCACTGGATGTCCTCGGGGCGCCACAAGTTGTGTTATTAGTGGTAAATTCCACGTTGAGGTTGTCGCATCAATCAATTGATTGACCATTAGCTCGGGGTATAAATTGTACCCCTTGCATGTGGCTGATCTCGGGTGAGAAGCCGGAATCCAAGGATCATTCCAGACTGAGATAGAATGACCTGATCCAACTTTTTTGATGAGCCCTTTATATACCAGAGATCTAGCAGAAATAATACTTCTCCATCCATAGGATGGGGAGTACGTTCGAATGGGGTCCAAAGGCCCTCCATTCCTAAAATAGCGTCCTTTAAACACTTTCAAAAATAGTGATTCCGGATGGTCTATAAGTCTCCAAAGTTGTTTGGCTAATAAGGCCGTAGTGAAATCTTCTATAACTCTGAAACCAAGTCCCCCTTCCGATTTATGTTTACATAAATTCCGCCAAGCTAACCAATGCATACCTCGTGTTTGACCATTTGTGCTCCACCAGAATTGTGCAACCGTGCTAACAAGCTTTGATGTAATCGTTTTTGGCAAACGGAAACACGACATCACATATGTTGACAATGTTGTTGCCACTGACTTGATGAGCACCTCTTTTCCCCCTTTAGATAATAATCTGGATGTCCAACCATTAACCCGTTTTTGCTGGCGTTCTATCAAGAAATTAAAGATTTTTGTTTTTGCTCCGCCCATACTTTTTGGAATCCCCAAATATGTTCCCATTCCACCTTCGTTCATTATGCCTAATGTCTGGTGTATATCTGCCTTGTGTACCGGGTCTACTGTATGTCCGAATTGTATCGATGATTTCGTAAAGTTTATCTGCAGCCTTGACACCTCCTCATATTGTTTCAAAACATTGAGCAAGATCTGAGCTTCTTCCTTTTGTGCTTTACAGAAGAAGAGACTATCATCAGCAAAGAGCAGGTGTGATATTGTTGGGCTTGCCCTTGCGATTTTTAACCCCGTGATTCCTTTTGATCACTCGGCTTTCCTCAGATTGGATATAAGTACCTCTGTACGTAGGATGAAAAGATAAGGAGATAGAGGGTCTCCTTGTCTGAGCCCGCGGTTTGGAGTAATAATACCGCGAGGCTGTCCATTAATCAAAACCTTATATTGGACTGCCGTGATGCACCTCATCATCCACCTAATCCATCTTTCCGAGAAACCCATCTTCCGTAGTAGATGCTCAATGAACGGCCATTCGACGCGGTCATAAGCTTTGCTCATATCTGTTTTTACCACCATGTATTCACTCTTACATGATTTATTTGTATGTAACCCATGGAACATTTCCTGTGCTATCAGAATATTATCAGAAATAAGTCTCCCCTGCACAAAAGCAGACTGGGTTTCTGAGATTAGGCGTGGTAGTAGCCGACGTAGCCTTTGACATAAAACTTTCGAAATAATTTTGTACCTTACATTACATAAGCTTATCGGCCGTAATTCCGTCATCTTGGTAGGTCTCTCCATTTTTGGGATAAGACATATATTTGTCATATTAAACCTCTTATCAAAAACCCACGTTGTTAAAAAATTGTTAACCGTTTGTGTCACCTCTGCCTTAATTATATCCCAAGATCGCTGAAAAAAATAAGGCTGTCATTCCATCCGGTCCCGGGGCCTTTTCTGGATGCATCATGAACAAAGCGTTTTTAATTTCCTCCTCTATTGTCGGTTTGATTAAAGCCTCGATATCCTCCTCTGTAATCTCTGTCGTGATTTCCTCGAGGACATCCTCGGAGTCTGTTGGGCTTGAAGATGTAAATAATCCGTCGAAGTATTCCACGGCAACTTTCTCAACATTATTGTCCCCAACCACCCATACTCCCCATATTCCACGACGACTTTCTCAAAGTATATAGAGGTTTAGAATTAAAATATTAGGAATTAAAATATTCCATAACAACCTTATCAACCTTTTTCCAGAATATACAATATACTCCACCTTATCAACCTTTTTTTTCCTTTTTGTTACAGAAATCAAAAGTTACGGCAAAGTCATAACTTTTGGAGTATATTGTATATTCTGGAAAAAGGTTGATAAAGCAAAAGCAAAGTCATAAATTATGGCTACGCGTAAAATGTGATAAATTATTGTGGAGCCCACCGTCACTATGCATGCACAGTAACTAATTTTATTTTCTATATAAAGAGATGTTTCGTTCATTGTAAAAAACACAACTTGAAAACATTCTTAAGCGTCTTTCTCGTCTCTCTCTCATCAGTTTCTCTTATTTCTCCGGGTATAAATTTCTTGTCTTTATTAATATTTATCTATACGATAAATCATATAGTCATTATTATAACACATTATCAGCACGATCACTCTACGATACGACTAAATATATATTTATAATATGGAAGGCGATATATCGCATATTTAATTATTTATTATATTTAAAGTGGTTGTTTAACGCACCACTATTTTCTTAATATTACTGTGGGCGGTTTGTCGCCTCGTTAATATTATTATCTTTATATCATGGATGCTAAAAGCACCATAATTATTTATACTGTTAATATTTGACTGGACGGCTGAGCCGCCTTATTCTGGATGGCTGAGCCACCGTATAATTTATTTACTAATTCATGTGGATGATTCTGTCACCATAATTTATTATTCGCATTATTCTGGACGGCTGAGCCACCGTATAATTTATTATTTTCTGTTTAAATGTGGATGATTCCGTCACCACAATATTACCGTTAAATATATGTTTAATTATGTCTATTATTTAAAAAATTCGGATTGATTTTTATTTTTATCATCCAACGGTAACAAAGAAAAATTTCATAAATTTTACCTTTTCAAACGGCTACTCAACGGCTAGTTAATAGTATTTTTCATCTATAAATACTCATATATTTCATTCATTCATCTCATCTTTCCGCAAAATCTTCTACAAACAAAATCTTTCGTTTTCAAAAAAAAAAAAAAATGTTTCTTCTATTTTTAATTTTTGTATTCGGTTATATCTGCGCTACCTTTTATAATTTACTCTTTGGAGAATTTTCTCCAGAAGAATCTGTAATGATTTTTATTTTAATGTTTTATACATCGGTATTTCTTGTAATCTCGTTATTCATCCATGTAGCCCGCATGTTCTAAATTCAATAATATCATCATTCTAATTATATTATTTATTTTATTTTAGAAAATCAAATGGCAAACATTGAGAAGCTTAAGTTCCCAGCTCTCATGATAACTGGAGCAAACTACATAGCATGGGTTACAAATGTGGAGCTTTATCTAGAAATGAAAAAATTATCCGACACGATAAAAGAAGGAAACAAATCGCCTGCCCCAGACAAGGCAGAAGCAATAATCTTCCTGAGGAAGCATTTAGATGAAAATGTGACGCATGACTATGCACACATAAAAAACCCAGCAGAATTGTGGCGAGCTCTGAAAGAAAGGTTTGACAACCAGAAGGATGTCAACCTCCCTCACGCTCTAGAAGAGTGGAAAAATTTGAGGTTTCAAGATTTCGAGAAAGTGGAGGAATACAATTCCGCTATCCTGAGGATAGTCTCACAATTAAAATATTGTGGTAAACCAGTCACTGAAGCAGAAATGCTTGAGAAGACTTACCTCACTTTCCACAAAGAGCACCTTGTCCTACAACAGATATACAGGAAATGCGGATACACAAGGTTTTCTGAGTTAATTGTGACACTCATGCTCGCTGAGAAAAATAATCAGCTTCTCATAAGAAACCACAACTCACGACCCACAGGAGCCAAAGCATTCCCAGAAGTGAATGCAATGGATGTGGAAAATCCACGAAAGAGTCAATTCTATCGAGGTCGTGGTCGTCGATTTAATCGCGGACGAGGGAGAAGTTACAACTCAAGAGGGAGGGGATCAAACAAATGGGTTAGATCTGAGCAGAATTCCAAAGGAAAGGAAACCCAAGTAACTACCACCCAGAAGCGTGAGGAAGTATGTTACAGATGTGGATGTAAAGGACATTGGTCCCGAACATGCCGAACCCCTCCACATCTTTGTAAGTTGTACCAAGAGGCCACAAAGGGCAAAGGAAAAGAAGTGAACCTCACGGAACATCTCGAGGGTACATCGTACCTCGAGTCTCCCGACTTTGCGAATGATTTCGACAATGTCGACTGAAATGCTTGTAGTGAGACTACTGAATAGTCTCCAGTAATGCCATGTATAATTATTACATTTTCAGTTTTAAAATGAATAATGTTGCTTTTAAACAATATAATGTATAATTATTGTGTGTTTCTTTCATATGAATAAAACTTGTTTTGGATTTATTAATGTTTATGTTAATTACAGAGATGGATAACAACACGAATGGAACAATTTCCAAGAAAAGGATTCGAGAAACTTGTATACCAGATAGTGGAACGACGCACACTATTCTGAGACAAAAGAGATTTTTCTCTAGTTTGAAACCGGCAAATATAATTGTCAATACAATCTCGGGTCCTGCAGACTTGATTGAAGGAACTGGTAAAGCAAACTTTACGTTGCCTAATGGGACAAAATTTTCCATAAATAACGCTTTGTATTCTCCAAGTTCTAAAAGGAATTTGTTGAGTTTCAAAGACATATATCTTCAAGGATATGATACTCAGTCTGAAACTGAGGATGGAAAGAAGTACTTGTACGTAACTTCTAATACTTCAGGCAAAAAGATTATTTTGGAAAAATTCCCAGAACTCCCTTCGGGTTTGCATCATACGTATATAGATGCAATAGAATCACATCTCGTAGTCAAAAGAAATCTAGATGATTTCATACTATGGCATGATCGCCTCGGTCACCCAGGCACTTCGATGATGCGAAAAATCATAGAGAGCTCACATGGTCATTCACTGAAAATCCAGGAGATTTATCAGGGGAATAAAAAGACATGTGCTGCATGTTCTCTCGGAAAATTGATCATCAGGCCATCGCCAACCAAAATTGATAAAGAATCACCAAAGTTCCTTGAACGAATTCAAGGAGATATTTGTGGACCAATACATCCACCATGTGGACCATTCCATTATTTTATGGTATTAATTGACGCATCCAGTAGATGGTCACATGTTTGTCTATTGTCATCTCGAAATGTAGCATTTGCGAGATTTCTAACTCAGATAATCAAACTGCGAGCTCAGTTTTCTGATTATCCCATTAAGAAAGTTAGATTGGACAACGCTGGTGAATTCACATCCCAAGCATTCAATGATTATTGTATGGTAACGGGAATTGAAGTTGAACATTCTGTAGCTCATGTTCATACGCAAAATGGTTTGGCTGAATCATTAATTAAGCGTTTGCAATTGATTGCAAGACCATTGATCATGAGATCAAAACTTCCAACCTCTGTATGGGGACATGCCATTTTGCATGCAGAAGCACTTATTCGGATAAGGCCAAGTGCATATCATAAGTATTCCCCACTACAGTTAGCATTTGGCCGGGAGCCCAATATATCTCATCTAAGAATTTTTGGTTGTGCGGTATATGTGCCCGTAGCACCACCACAACGCACAAAGATGGGACCACAAAGAAGGTTAGGAATATATATTGGTTGTGATTCTCCTTCAATTATACGATATCTAGAACCACAGACTGGTGACGTCTTTACGGCACGATTTGCCGATTGCCATTTTGATGAAAATATATTCCCGGTTCTAGGGGGAGAAAATAAAGAAATGGGAAAGGATATAAAATGGAGTGTACCAACATTATTACACCTTGATCCTCCCACTAAACAGTCTGAACTAGAAGTTCGACGAATTATGCATTTGCAGAGTATAGCAAATCAACTACCAGATGCATTTGCAGATACGAAAACGGTAACTAAATCTCATATACCGGCTGTAAATGCTCCTGCTCGAATTGAAATACCACAAGAACGTGGAGAAGCAGATGATACACGCGAGTCTAGAACACGTCTGAAGCGTGGTAGACCAATCGGTTCTAAGAATAAAAATTCTAGAAAGCAAGAGCAAACTAAAATGCAAAGCATACCCAAAATAACCGAAAATATTTTGGAGGAAACAAGTCATGAAAATAATGACAATATAGAGCATCATGATCCTGAAGTAAATCATGAGATCTCTATCAATTACATCCATAATGGAAAGATATGGAATCGAATTGAAATGGATGATGTTGATGACGTTTTCTCATACCTTGTTTCTAAAGAAATAAATGAGGAAAACGAAGATCCAGAACCTAAGTCCATGTATGAATGCCAAAAGAGGCATGATTGGTTAAAGTGGAAGGATGCTATACAAGTCGAGCTTGACTCGCTTAATAAACGAGATGTATTCGGACCTATTGTGCTCACACCTGTAGATGTGAGACCGGTTGGATACAAATGGGTTTTCGTTCGTAAACGAAATGAGAAAAATGAGATTATGAGATACAAAGCTCGCCTTGTTGCCCAAGGTTTTTCTCAGAGACCTGGAATAGATTATGAGGAAACATATTCTCCTGTTATGGATGCAATCACGTTTAGATTCCTGATGAGTCTAACAGCTATTGAAAATCTAGAAATGCGTCTTATGGATGTTGTTACGGCATATTTATATGGATCATTAGATAGTGATATCTATATGAGAATCCCTGATGGATTCACATTGCCAGCAGCATTGAGTTCCAAACCCAAAGAGTTATGTGCAATAAAATTGCAAAGATCATTATATGGGCTAAAGCAATCTGGACGTATGTGGTACAATCGTCTCAGTGAGCATTTAACAAAAGAAGGATATGTGAACAATCCTATATGCCCATGTGTTTTCATCAAGAAAACAATATCCGGATTTGTAATAATCGCGGTATATGTTGATGATCTAAATATTATCGGAACTCACGAGGAAATACAAAAGGCATCAAATTATCTAAAAGGAGAATTTGAGATGAAAGATCTCGGACAGACAAAGTATTGTCTTGGCCTACAAATTGAACATTCTCAAAATGGTATATTTGTGCACCAATCCACGTATACCAAAAGAGTGTTAAAACGCTTTAATATGGATAAAGCAACTCCTCTAAGTACTCCTATGGTCGTTAGATCACTTCAGGTTGAAAATGATCCATTCCGACCACATGAAAAAAATGAAGAGATACTTGGTCCTGAAGTACCGTATCTAAGTGCAATTGGAGCCCTTATGTACCTTTCAAATTGTACGCGACCTGATATATCATTTGCCGTTAATCTTCTGGCAAGATTCAGTTCGTCCCCTACACGAAGACATTGGAATGGGATTAAACATGTCTTTCGTTACCTTCAAGGGACCACTGATTTAGGTTTGTTTTATCCTAAAAACTCAAACGGTCAAATGATTGGTTTTGCAGATGCAGGATATTTATCAGACCCACATAAAGCTCGATCTCAAACAGGATACGTTTTCACGATCGGAGGCATTGCTATATCTTGGCGTTCTCAAAAACAGACGCTTGTGGCCACCTCTTCAAATCATGCTGAGATTATTGCACTGCATGAAGCAAGTAGAGAATGTGTATGGCTAAGATCAATAAGCCAACACATCCGATCAAGCAGCGGGATTCACATAAATACAGAGCCAACTATCTTATATGAAGACAACGCTGCATGTGTTGCCCAAACGAAAGAAGGTTATATCAAAAGCGATAGGACCAAACATATCCCTCCGAAGTTTTTTTCATACACTCAAGAGCTCGAGAAGAATAAAGAAATTGAAGTAAGATATGTTCGATCATGTGACAATGCAGCCGATCTCTTCACAAAATCATTACCCACCACTATGTTCAGGAAACATGTCCATAACATTGGAATGCGTCGCCAACAAGAGCTATGAAATGACCCCTTGCACAATCGAGGGGGAGCTTGCGTGGTTGTACTCTTTTTACCTGTCTATGGTTTTTCCCACTGGGTTTTCTTAGAAAGGTTTTTAACGAGGCAACAAAGACGTTAAACAACAGACGATAATGACGCTGGTCTCCAAGGGGGAGTGTTACAGAAATCAAAAGTTACAGCAAAAGCAAAATCATAAATTATGGCTACGTGTAAAACGTGATAAATTATTGTGGAGCCCACCGTCACTATGCATGTACAGTAACTCATTTTATTTTCTATATAAAGAGATGTTTCGTTCATTGTAAAAAACACAACTTGAAAACATTCTTAAGCGTCTTTCTCGTCTCTCTCTCATCAGTGTCTCTTATTTCTCCGGGTATAAATTTTTTGTCTTTATTAATATTTATCTATACGATAAATCATATAGTCATTATTATAACACTTTTAATATATTCTAAACCCTTATACACAAATAATTTGTTTTAAATTTTATTATTATAAACTTGCATATATGCGGATCCTAATATAGATTTTAGTTATGATAAAATGAAGATAAATATTCGTTAAAATTTTAGAATAAATAATTATCTATATATAGATAAGACATTAGAAGTAAACATAATTCATATAAAAATATTAAAATATATATATTTGAAAATATTAATAAAAAAAATTTTTTTTTTTTTTTTTATAGGTTATCCGATTTTATTTTTAATTTATTTTTACGAATTTAAAATATTTTATTAAAAATCGGCATATGCGAATTATATTCTAGTTATTTTATTAAACAAAGATGGGATATACAACGCCGGATAAACCGGAAACACAGCCCGAAAGATTACGGGAAACAAAGCCCGAAAGATTAACGGGACACAAAGCCGAGAGGATGAAATCCTCCGGAAACAACAACCCAAAGGAAAGGCATAACTAAGAAACATAAAAAACAAGCCACTGTATAAACCGCGCACCAAAAGCCGTATAACCATGGCCTTAACAGTAGACATATCGGCCTCCAAGACGAGAATAACATAGACGAGCAGCAATCCTAACATAAAATTGAGGAAGATTGAATCCCGGCCTAGCTCAACTCTTTCAGTCCAAGAACACGAAGCACCTGCTGACCGTGAGGATACCAGGAAAAAACAATCGACGAAACAAAAATCAGAACTCACCCAACCAAAGGGGCGCTGACAGAACTACCGATTTTTGTAGGGGAAGGACGCTTTTCAACACCCAATTAGAAGACGCAGAAGAAAGGCCACGCAGGAACACTCCAAACGACAAGAGGAGAACCGAAAGCCATACAAATAGCTCAAAGCAGAACAGAAACAAGAAAACTAACCAAAAAACACAAAAGTTAAACGAAAAATCGCAGGATAAAACGGATAAAACCAGTCTGAGTGGTGTCAAACGAGAACACCATCCCGCCACCGACCAGAAAAAGGTTCAGGCTAGCCGACGAAATGGTCAAAAGACCACAATTTCAGATCGAGACTCTTCTCACCAAGGCCATCTGCGTATGTGACCGGTGGTCAGCCGCGCCGTCGTCTGTTTCCAGACCGGAGCTTTTAGCCTCAATAAGAAAAAACAACCGAGTCAGATCTGAAAATTCGACTAAAGGCAGAACCGATTGACCGCTTCAAAACCTCCAAACGATAGCCGAAAAAAAAAAGCAAAGAAAGCAAAAAATGATTCCAGCGGCAGTGGAGAAGGCACAGCCACCGCTGAAATCAAACGAAGAAAATGAAGGAGATCTGAAGGAAAGAAGAAAAAAATCGATCGCTTTATTAATCGCCGCTGGAGAGAGAAAAAGAAAAAAACCACTGATAGTTTATCGTATGATATTCATCGTGAATCCTTTTAAAGCATCCATTATAAAATAATTTTTATAATTTATATCAGCATTAAAAAAAAAACATCATCTAAATAATTTTGCATCTTACTTACTAAAACCAGAACATATGTAGTAATTGATATACCTTTTTTTAACCTCGTTTTATAATAAGATTTAAACTCGAACTACATCACATACAAGCGAATCGTTCTTTACCAAAGAGTAAGTACTTGAAACTGGAAAACAATTAAAAAAAAATTATCCAGTTTAAATCAAAGATAAAAATCGAAAGTTTCTTTAAAAAGATTTGACAAGCGAACGACACTTTGAACTCAAAATGTCATAGCTTTTGCAAACACATTTCATCGAAGAGAAGATTGTTAAAATTAATCTCTTCATAAAGGAGGAGAGTAATAAAACATAACCGAGCTTTTTTTATGGTTGAAGAATATACAAAGGGCTCGTTATGGGAATGTTATGGGTTAGGCTCTAAATTTTATAACACCGGGCTAAGATGAGAATGAAATCAACAGGAACACATTTTCCCGATATCTTTTCGCCGGTGAGGAGTAAGATGCATTTATGCATATTTTAAAGTTTGAAGTAGTCATTTGAGCATCTAGAAGCTTTAAGAGCTCCCATAAATATTTTATTGTTCAACGAATTTCAATTTCTTGAACAATAACTTTTAACCATCAAAAGACATGTTTTTAGTTTTTCTCCTATAACACATTTAGAGTTAATATTATTTTTTCTTTATTATAAAAATTTCAAATTGAAAACTATCAAATGAAACAATATATTAAAAAAATTATATACCCTTTTCAGAACTAATTCTTATTGATTGTTTTAAATTATATATGACAACATTTTTCATTTTTTATAATTTATAAATACCAAACTTTATAAATAGTATTCCGGAAAAAAATAACATTTAAATGTCGAACTTTTAAATTATGACCATTCTAAGCATCACGTTTTGCGTGTACGGTTTAAATAACAAAAATTTTCGTCGATTATCTATTAAATAGCGAATTTTTGTTGATTCGACCGTATTAGACACGACGTTAACTTCACTAACAAATCGATTAAATACTGTTTCTCTGTTAAACAAAACAACGTCGTTTCTTTCTCACACAAAATCCCCAATTCCTCATCAATCGATAATCCATAATTCCTGCTCGATTGAGATTGTTGATAGCCTAAATTCAATCATTTGGATTTAAAAATATTACCAATAAATCCTAACCTTCTAACGGGATTTAACCCCTAAGTAATAATGTGTTTAATGTGTAAAAATATTTTAGATTAAAATATATTTTTTCATCCACAACTTAGCAATCAACACGTGTGAAAATAGCCTTCAATCCTTCATCTCAGTATCTCACATATGGCTGATACTTAGTATTAAGTAACTTAGTATTCCCTCCGTTTTTTATTATATAAAATCAATTAATTTTCTATTCTTTCAAAATAAAACATGTTTTTTTTTTGTCAATTCCAAAACATTTCAACCAATACAAAAATAGAATTCAGAATTCAAACAATCAAAACAACAAAAATACAATTAATTTTTACATAAAAATTTGAAAACATCAACTATTTTAAAATAAAAAATACTCTCTAAAACATCTTTTAATAAAAAAGCGGAGGGAGTATTAGATTGTGTTTCAATTCTTCGACATAGTACATAGTATAAATCAGTTGAGGTTGATCTTATTTCTCACTTCCAAATCCTAGAACCTTTCTTTGACCTCCATCTCGGAAAGTAACTAGTGAATAAGTGTCCAGAGAATCTTGATTTCCTGTCATGTACCGGGAACATCCATGCACGGTCAAAGTACATCAATAAATGTTTTGGAAAGTTGCACAAGAAAGTCACCCAAATTCTTTATTGTAAAATAATTTTTATTTTAAATAGAAAATTCCAAGAGGCCCAAGATCTATAAGAGACGCATCTCCCTCCCTCCAAAGTTTTTACTTGCCCTAAAAAGAAAAATCTTTGAAGTTTCCAGCGATGAGGTTTGGTGGTAGAATTTTTTATAGCAAGACTGCTAGTGAGGTTGATATGCGAGCAATGCAGCTTCTAAAAGATCTTGAAACCAAGAGAGATGAATCTGGAAGAGCTATTGTTGGCTTTGATATTGAGTGGAGACCAAGTTTTACGAAAGGTTGTTATATGTGTGCATCATTTTCTTTTTGTCTGTTTGCAAGTTTCATCTGTTTTGATTATAGTTTCTAAGTATGCAATTTGCAATTAAACGCCTCTGATGGTGCATTTTTATCTCGATGGATTCGTATGTTTTACTGTCTATTTTTTCTTTTGATGTTTGCTAAAACTAAGATTTTGATGACAATATTTTGGGTAGTTTAGGTGTTCTTCCAGGGAAGGCTGCAGTTGTCCAGATATGTGTGGATAATGATTATTGTGATGTTATGCACATTATCCATTCTGGTATCCCACAAAGACTCAAACATCTTATTGAGGATTCAACACTTGTAAAGGTTTGTTTAATATTTTGAAGTCAAATTTCTTGTTTTACACGCCATGGATATATATGCTCACTTCTAACATAGTTTTGATATGTATATATAGGTAGGTGTTGGGATTGAGGGTGACTCTGTGAAGCTTTTCCAAGACCATGGAGTGTCCATCAAAGATGTCGAAGATCTTTCAGATCTAGCCAACAAAAAACTTGGTGGAGATTCTAAGAAATGGGGTCTTGCCTCGCTAACTAAGACACTTGTTCGCAAAGAGGTATTTGTTATCGAACTTGTCTGGTTGATTGCAAAGAGGTATATGTTATCGAATTTAAGGCATCAAATTTTGTATATGTTGTTGTAGTGTACAGAATTTAAGGCATCAAAAGTTAAATTTATACTACTCGTAGTGATTGAGTTATTCTTTTGTGTACATGGTTCAGGCCTTTATCTTGCAAATTTTGCTTTAGGCTAACAAATAGTTATGCTCTTCTGTTTTTGACTTTTTGTCGTTTCGGAATCTTGGTTCTATTTCTCTTTTAAAAGCTTGACGGTTAGTAACAATCTGTTACTTTGCAGCTATTGAAGCTAAACAGCATCAGGCTCGGAAACTGGGAGGCCTATCCTCTGTCAAAGAAGCAGTTACAATACGCAGCAACCGATGCTTATGCTTCATGGTATCTTTACCAGGTAAATTATACAAAACAAAACCCACTTTTTACATGTAACAAAGCTTGTCTTTGGTGAGTAAGAAGCTAAAGGGAGAGCATTGTTACATTACATCTGCTTAGGTTCTAAAGGACCTTCCTGATGCCGTTCATTGCTCATAACGTGAAGGACGAAGCTTAAATGATGGCCTATAATAAACCCAAGAGTTATAAGTCTTTGTAATAATGGTATTAATGATATGATAGTCCACTACGTGCAATTCTATATGGGATATGCAAAGGATATTTGAACATTGTATCTGGTTGGAATCTTTTAATCGGCACTCATATATGGTCGGCTTTAAACATCCTACTGCTATTTGATTAATCCAAGATATAATTGTTTAAATATATGGTTGATAGTTTTATAATTTTAAAGTAGCATACGAAATTGCTAAAAGCGTAGCCTCAGATAACAGGCTCTAGTCATATGTCGCTCAAGGGGAGCCGAGATGGTTGCTAGAGTTTTTTCCGAAGGAGAAGACAGCTACCGATGTGTAGATGTGTACTCTGTTTTCTTTATTTTGTTTTACTTGTTTGGCTTGATGCTCTGTTTTTTTTTAGTAGAAATGTTTGGCTTGATGCTCTGTTTTTTGAGCTTTTGTTGTTGGGAACTTGTTTTCTCCACTTTAGGAGATCAATGAAATTCATCTGAAAAAAAAAAAAAAAATTCATCTTTAAGAGAATTTTTTTTTCTTATAATTTAAAAAAAAATAATTAACAATAAAAAGTAAATATATCTACATATATATATATATATATAGTTTAATATAAACAAAATCAAAAACTTATATTAGAATTTTCATGTTTTATAAATTTTTTATAAAATTTGAAAATTAAGTTATATTATAAAAATATATAATACAACAAATAAAAGGTATATGATGATTATTTTGAAATTATTTTTAATTTTTGTGTTTAGTTTATTATAATCTTAATTTTCAAATTATTTTTTGTTAAGATTTTAATTGTAAGATTTAATATTAAATTTTTTGAAATAATTATTTTTGGCAAGTATAAAATTATTTAAATGTGTTTTCAAATTAAAATAATCTAAATAGACAATATTTAAAAATAAATAATTTTGGTAATAAGTATATGAAAATTAAATAAAAAAAAATTAAAAGATTAAAATTAATTGTATAAGCTAATGATAAAATAATCCATAATGAATCTCTAGAAGTTTAATGAATGCCCAATGGCATATTGTGTAATATAACACATAGAGAAAGGTTATTTGAATAGAGCAAGACAAGTGGCCCATAAAAATTTATGAAAGGAAAAAGCCAAGCTTTCACAAAAGTCTGCTACGATACAATTACATTTCGTGGTATATTTTGTGCGGTGTTTGCTTCGGTACCTCTCGTTCGGCACTTTTGTTCGGATACAAATTCCCATTTGCTTCGGACACAAAAGCTATATTTCCCACTCGGTACTTCTGCTCGGATACAATTTTTGACAATTTGACTATGCTTCGGATACACTTCTTCTCGTTCGGTATCTCTCGTTCGGTACTTTTGTTCTAGGATACAAGCTATATCTCATCATGTAGTCTTTTAAATTATTTTTTTTTTTTAAAAAAAATGTAAATGTTAGAGATGTATTTAGCCACTTCTCTTAAAACCTTTCATAAATTCAGATCGGTTCACATTAAAAGTTCACTAGCTCGCTCGCCGACTAGATCGGCGTCTTAAAATAAAAAATATTCAAAGATATGTTTAAATCTCGAAGAAAAAAAAGAAGATAAATAGAGATCCTCCTCTAGACGTTCAAACGATCTGAAAAAAAAGATAAATAGAGATCCTCCTCTAGACGTTCAAACGATCTGCTATTTTATAATCGAGACCTAGGGCAATTCTAACATTGAGCTTCTTAAATTTTAGCTCTCGATTCTCTGTTCATCAATTAGGTCGGCGTTCTTATTCCGACGACCTAATTTCTCTATAATCTTCAAATTTCGGCTATTATTAATATTTCTCCCACAAAAAAAATTAATGAAAACATTTTGTAAGAGCAATTTTAATCCAAAATAAGTCAACTGGTGTAAAATAAATCGACTGTTGTAAAATAGGTCGACCAATCCAAAATAAATGGTTTGTTGTAAAATAAGTTGACTGTTGTAAAATAAGTCGAATGTAGTAAAATAAGTCGACTGTTATAAAATAAGTTGACCAAACAAAATATAAGTCGATTGTTGGAAAATAAGTCGACTTTTATAAAATAAGTATATTGAAATAAAATTCTATGTATATTGAAATAAATTATAGGTTTATTAAAATAAATATTGAGATATAATTCAATTTTTATGTATAAAAGTAGAATTTGAAGATATAATTATACGAATATTAAAATAGAGTTTAATTCTAAGTATATTAAAATATAATTCTATGTACTAAAATAAAAATAAAATAAACTTGTGCTTTTATAAACAGAACGTCATAAAGAAACATATGTTATTTTTATTATGATTAAAATTTATTAAATAAAATTTTAGATTAAAACAATTATATAATCAAATAATAATCTTAAAAATGAAATGATTAAAAAACAAGAAAAAGTAAATAAATATATAGTTCAATGGAAATTTAAAATAAAAACAAAAGTAAATAAAATTAACTACAATTTAGGAAAATATACAATCTCATTATATAAAACTTGATGTTTCAAAATTGCTAATTAACATGATCGTGAAACCCTTTTAAATTCTATCGATTAAAATTCTACACTATCGAATAGATTTTGTTTGAGAATATAAAATTTCTATTTGTAATTTTAACACTATAAAATTTTATATTTTGTTTTAGTTTTATTTTACTTCACCATGATCAGATTTTATTTTCAAATATTTTTTTTTGCCATTTTAAAATGTTTTATTCAAAACCCACATGTATGCGGATCCTATTCTAGAATGAGAGATAGGTTTATGCCTCGTTTTTCGGGGAAGATGCCTCATGAGAATTCGTCTGAAGTGATATATGAGTTTTGCAGAAAGGTGGGAAATCTGGACAAGGAACTTCCAAGAACAGGATAGGAAACAGAGGAGAAGACAAGGTTGTGTATCCTCATTAGTGTTCCTCTGCTTCTTTTTTTTTTTTTTTAAACATCAATCCGCTTATTTGTGTCACCACAGGTCCTGCAAGTGCCCATTGGGACAGTGATTCATCTTCAAGAGGCTGAGATTCCATCTCAGGTTCAAATTGACTCTCCCAAAGTCTTGGCGTACGTTGTGGATTTAGCGTCGGGGCTTGACGGTTGCAAAGGAGTGACGCCGTGGCAACAACTGAGAGATCTGATGATGGAGCTCGAGTTCCATGAAGATCGATGAGAATGGCGCGGAGGAGAGATTGAAAGAACTTGAGAGGAGAGTGAAAGGAGTGAGGATATTTCCGGTTTGCGCGGTTCTTGAAGAAGGTGTGGCTGAGCTTAAAGATGGTCTGAAAATGCTTGTAAACGGTGATTGTGAATGTAATTTGAAACCCAAAAGTATTTTGCTTTTCCACTTTAACTCTCACTGCACTTGTAATATAAGAAAGAACCAATAGCATAGAGCTGGAACCAACTCCAAAAATTATATCAAGTTATCAACTAAAGCCGTTTTGAGATAGTTGGATTGCTACTTGCAGCTTCCCAAGTACGATTATTTCTTGGAAGATCGAAGATGATAAATCACTTTGGTAACATATTATTGTACACCCTTCTTTCTGCAAATCTAATGCTACATCACTTAACTTTAGAAAGAACTTATACGTAGTGAATAACTTTAGAAAGAACTTATACGTAGTGCTTCCCACGTCTCCTAAAAGGAAAACTCGAAAGGGGTGTAGATAATGTATTCAAATCATAAAATTTGGTAAAACCTATAGATAAAAGCAGAAAACATGATCAAACTATGCTAGATGTAAAAAAGTATATAAAGCATAATTTGTTATATCTGACATTTTTTTGATGAAAGAGAGAAACATATAGGGGGAATTACTAAAAATGATCTAAAACTTGATTCTGTCTAACAAATTGAAAAAGTAGACTTCTACACTTCATTAAAAGTCTACTAATAAGCTAAATACTTAATAAAAAAGAAAATTAATTAAAGCTCAACTATAAAAAAAAAAAACATGTAAAACTCATACATAAGCAATACCAATAAATAATACAAACTCAAGATTCAAAAAAATAATTTTTATTTAACATAAATTACAGATAAATGAATTTTATTTAAAAAATTAAAAAAGTAGACTTCTAAACTTCATTAGAAGTCTACTAAGTAGAAGTCTACTTACTTCTTGAAGAAGTCTACTACTTACTTCTTGAAGAAGTCTTCTCGAAAAAGTAGACTTCTACCAGGTCAGTTTTGCAATTGCAAAAAGATGAGTAGACTTCTCCTCATAAAGTAGACTTCTCTTGAGAAGTCTACTTTCGAAGAAGACTTCTTACAGGTCATTTTTGCAATTGACCAAACTTTGACTTTTTGGAGTAGACTTCTCCGAGATAGTAGACTTCTCGGGGAAGTCTACTCCTAAAAGTAGACTTCATACATGTCATTTTTGCAATTGACCAAGTTTGACTTTGGGAGTAAACTTCTTGAACCCTGGAGAAGTCTACTATGGGTTAGTTTTGGGGTTGACCAAATATTGAATTAATTAAAAAGTAGACATCTTCTCAGGCCAAAAGAAGTCTACTTTTTAATTCAACTTTTCGTCACAAAAAAAAAACCGAGTAGACTTCTCCAGCTGTATACTACAAAAAGTCAAAGTTTGGTCAATTGCAAAAGTGATCTGTATGAAGTCTACTTTTAGGAGTTAATCTAATTTACTTTTTTTTTTATATTTTCTTTAAATTGAAATAGATCATTTTGTTTTATTTTCATTTCTTAAATTGAAAAATATTCTAGTTAATTTAATTTTACTTTTAAATCTAAATCAATAAATTTGATCTTTTTATTTCTTATTTTTTTATTTTTTTGGAAATTCCTTTTTCTATCAAAATAATATTTTATCGAGAGACACGTTAAAATCTAAATCAATAAACTTGACACGTGTCAAAATCTTATTGATTAATTTACCACATGTCACGATCATATTAATAACTAACTTTTACGTTTTTAGTAAAATTGAAATATCTTATTTATTTTTGTTTTTATTTTCTTTTTCTTCATTGAAATATGTTTTTTTCTTTTATTTTATTTTTATTTCTCTTTAAAAATAGTAGTATTTTTCTTTTTTCTTATAGGATTAGTATACTCTTTATTTATAATATATTTTAATCAAAACACGTGTTGAAATCTTATCGATTAACTTGCCATGTGTCACGATCATGTAAAGTATCCTACTTTTATCATAACTAGAAAAGTATCCGCACTACGTGCGGGTATTATTATTTACACTATAAAACTCGTTATATGCTTTTGGTGCAGGTTTATGTTTAAAACGTCAGAGATTTTACATCAACTTAGAAAAACTACTCCTTTTAGTAATGTGATATTTAAAAAATTGGTAGAGAATAACCCTTTGTTACATAAGGTGAAGGAGAAATCCCATCGTATAACCCAAAATTGTATTTAATTAAGTGTTTCTTAGGTAGCTTTGACAATAAACCAAGAAGATTTGTCGTGGTTCGAATGTTAAAACGAAGTATACATTTTTCAATCCTTAATACATGCAAAAGTTCCCGAAAAAAACAATTTTTTTTTGTAAATCTTCAGCACCATTATCTATTGCATTTTGTGACTACAAATATAAGTCGTGTTCTATACTTTATATATATGTTCATTGACAAAATTATTTTGGTTTCAAGCAACGTTTATTCTTTGGAATATCAAAAAGAGAGTCAACTATGTAATGTGTCAGCAACAAAATCATCATTCCACCATAGTAATTAGACATGGTCTAATTATCTGGTACCAAAAAACAAACCAAAACAAACTGAATTGGAAGGCAACGACTCAAACTGAAAACAACATAAATATCTGAATGGATTCTAGATTTTTATATCCGAAGAATAAGATTCGAACTGAAAACTGAATGGATATCCAAAATACCCAAAATACATTTATATTTATTTTATTTCTTACATTTATAAGCAAATATTATATTGTATAAGATTTTTGTTCTTTTTTTTTTTGTTCTAATATAAGCAAATATTATATTGTATAAGATTTTTTGTTCTCTTGTGTAAGATTTTTTGTAACAGTTGCTTGAATAATTTTGGTTTGGTTTGATTATCTCTCGGTTAAAATCTAGCTCACAACTCATGAATAAGATACTTCTAGGTTCTTGACTTTAACTTCCTTGGTGATGCAATTATAATATTTAAGCTAGCGATAGAACTCTCTCTCTCTCTCTACATGCGGACCAAGTGACAAAACCGGAGCATTTTGTTGGAGGTAACGAACGATATATATCGTTTTGCTAGTTTAGCCGCAAGTTAACCAAAACAGTATACCAAGACCTTGCGTGTAGGTGCATTTGAAATCAATAATCATTCACTTGGTTAACTTGACATTTGAAACAAAATATTTCAATGGTATAGTGGGACTATTACAAGTAGTATTCGGGACTATGGTTATAAAAAAAGCGTTGGTAGTTCCTGCAGAGGCAACATGTGTTAAAACAGACTTTGAAATTACCGTCGTTGTAATTTCACCATAGATGATGAAATAAGTTGCCACAAAGAGAAACTTGAAGAGACCTTTCTTCTCTCATATGTTGTAATTGTTCTAAGTTTCCTTCAAGCCAAAAACAAAAAGTTTCCTTCAAGGCATGGTATATTGTGAATTTGAGGAAATCTAGTTTTTCCAATCCAGCAGATGTTAATCACAAGTGATTATATATATATATATATATATATATATATATATATATGACTTGTAACACCATTGGACAGAAGAGACAATCTGTTGTTAGTAATGTTAATATAATTTTGCACATGGGCTTTCGTTTGTTACTTGAAAGTTCAATGCTAGGGCTGTACATGTGACAGGGAAGTAGTCTCATCGTTAGACCTCGTTAGATGCATCAAACAAACGTAAGTTGTTGATCACCTCCTGTCATTTTTGTGCCTTGAAAGCAAAAGTTCCACACAAAAAACCCAAGAGGAATGAAACAGAGACAGAGAGAGGACATAAAACAGAGCGTAGCTAAAAACCTACAACAAAACTCAAGCGATGTGCTTCCTCTAAGATACGGTTGTGAACCTCGGTCCTATATATTATTCTAGAAAGCTTGAACCAAAACCAAAAAGGTAAATAAATCAGATTGAGTTTTCGTTGGACAGAAAATTAAAAAGATCACTGCTAAACCAAAACAAACGAGTGAATGTACATAGAACTAAAAGTGAGAATACAAAACAACGACTCACAGTTTTGCTATAAGAAAAATTTAATCGCAATCCTCAGAAGATTGTTCCACCTAAGGCTGCTTCAAGAATCTTGTGATTCGTTGGTTGAGATTCTTCTGGATATAGATAGTCAATGTAGTCTTCATACCTGGTAAAGAAGGAAACTAAATTTTCACTTTAAGCTTTAGCATCACATTCGAAAGATACCAAAATAGGGAAATGATATATATATATATATATGCAACGTACAAATTTATATGTTTCAGAGAAGATTTCTTGTGATGAGCACATACCTTAGTGTTTCATTTGTTTATTTTCGGTTTTTGTAGCGTTGTAGTGTTCGAATTGAAGCACGATAGGAAAATCCATTGACCGTCAACCGAGTCGATCTGTGACAACAGCAGACGATGTTTTAAAAAAAAAAAATTGTCTCTTTTACAAATGTCATAATGCGTTCGTTAAATATTAATCAAAGAAGTATGGAATCAATTTCTATAATAGGTAGAAAGAGTGAGATATGGGCTTACTTGGAACTTGAATGTGTGTGCTGTCCATTAATTTTAAATCACAATATAATAATATATAGTATACAATAAGTATGTAAGTTATGTAACCCGAAAATCTAATGTCTAAATAAATTTTAAAATAAAACAACATAATTAACCTAATTTTAAATTATTAAAAATGAAAAAAAAAAATTTATATGGAACCATAATAAAGATATGAACACTAAATCATTAACCGAACCATAAACTATAATCCATATAGAATTTGTTACTATTTCTAATTTTTTGTATGAAAAACCAAAATTCACATTATACAAAACAAAATTTTTAGCTTTTGGTTAAAAATCGCATAAACCGAAAACCGAAGATATCCAAATCGAAACAAACCAAATTAGATATGGTAATAAAATGGTAACTATTTTTTACTAACCAAAAAACCGAAAAACCGAAAAAATCGAACCGAAATCGAATCAAAACCGAACCGATATCTAGATTGGACACCCCTAATCAAAATTAATTTCGAAATAAAAATAGTTTTAAAAAAGAAAAAAGGACGACCACCAAAACAAAATATCGAAAGAAACAGTGCAAATGCAAAAAATAATTAAAAATTAAAAATTAAAAGAAATATAACATTAAAAAAAAAAGAGCACTTCCCCAAGGTCCAAAAGTCCAAATCTCACGCGCCACTCTCTCAAGGCCTAGAAGATAGCCACTGCTTTCTTCACGTGATGACGTTAATTTCTCGAAACGACGCAAACTCCTTCTCTCCTCCGTCGTCTTCTTCTTCTTCTTCTTCTTCTTCTGCTTCTTCTTCTTCTGCTTCTTCTTCTTCTTCACTCTCTCTCTCTCTGCTCTTTGTTTCCACTCTGTTTCTTTCTCAGCAACTTCTCCACCATTTTTCTTCTTCTTTTTGTTTCTTTTATTGCGTTAATTTGACTGAATTAATTGAAATTTGGCTCCCACCACATCGATTGCGAACGAAGCTACCACCACAACAATGCTACCTTCTCTTCCCAAATCAATCCGTTTCTAGGGTTTTAGCTCCGATTTCAGATCATGCACGGCCTTAGCCGCCTCGGAAACGGCAACGGCAACAATCGATCCAACATTGCTTCACCTCCTTCTTCCCCGCGAATCCGTCACAGCAGGGGAAAAACCTCCGCCGGCGTTTACAGATCGTCGGAAAAGCAAGGCACAGGGGAGAGACTCGTGTTCTTACTCTTCTCGATAGTTTTTAGACGGAAAGGCGTGTTGCTATTGGCGCCTCTTCTCTACATCGCCGGAATGTTACTTTTTATGGGCTCGTTTGGGTTTACAGTACTCGATCTAGGTCACGGCGTTGAGATTGTGTATAGACGAGGTCCTCCAGGTTCGGTTTACCGGAGCCCCAAGGTTTTTAACCGGCTCTGGCCGATGATGGAGGCTGATTCTAATCGGAGCAGTCACAATGCGGTAAATGTCACTTTAGATTTCATGATTCGATGGATTGTTTTGTGGCGATTTTGGAATTTTTGCTTATTGAGTGTTGCTGATCATGTAGCTGATGACAGCATGGAAGCCAAGAGCTAAAAGCATATGGAAACCATGCATCAGCACCAACGTTTCTGCTTCAGGTTCGAGTTTCTTCTTTTGAATCCAACTGTGGCTGCTTGTGTAATTGGAGTTGATTGGAGGCTTTTGAGCTTATGCAGGATCAAATTCTAATGGTTACTTCATAATCGAAGCAAATGGCGGACTGAATCAACAACGCTTGTCAGTATGTTTTACTCTCCATGGCTACATTTTGAGTTTCGTTTTAGTTACATAGTGTGTTGTTTTGTTGATTATAGAGAGCTATATCTCGTGTTTTGATGCAGATATGTGATGCAGTTGCTGTGGCTGGACTGCTAAATGCTACTCTTGTCATACCGATTTTTCACTTAAACAGTGTATGGCGTGATTCCAGGTTACTATTGGTTTATGGTTATGCTGGCTTTGAAAGTTTTCATCACCAATGATCATGGAATTAAATTTGATAAGAGAAATTTCCTCGCTTTAGAGATTGATAAGGTCAAAATGTCTGCAATCTTTAGACCAATGTTGCTTCTTTGGCAGCATGTTTTGCTTACATATTCCTTTTGCTTCTTTTTTTTCCCTCTTTTTGTGTTGGTTACAGCAAATTTGGCGATATATTTGATGAAGACTTCTTCATATATGCGCTTAGTAAGAATGTGAATGTAGTGAAAGAGCTCCCAAAAGACATACTTGAGCGGTACAACTACAATATAAGCAGTATTGTCAATTTGAGATTGAAGGCTTGGTCGAGTCCATCATACTATCTCCAGAAAGTGCTCCCACAACTTTTGCGTTTGGGGTATGCCATTTTCAGACATTTTTTTCTTTTAGTTGTCCCAGTCGTAAAAGAAATGGTTGGTTCTTAATGTGGTTGTTCTTTTATGTTGTCCCTGTATTGCTTCCTATAAGGTCTTATTGAATTGAATACGAGATAGCTCACATGCAAAATGGAAATAGATAGTACTAGACTACTAGCATTCTCTCTTGCTAATGTTTCTAATGCTGCATGGGTGTGTGAGGACCAGTATAAAAAACTACAGAATGTGTTCATATCGAAACGCCATGATGTGATTTTGGCTACTGAGAGCTTTCCTTCTATGCCTTCTATGAGGCTGCTTCTTGAATTGAAAAAAGTGAGACCTAAGCAGACTCTGCAGGGTTTTCTTACTCTATCTTGCTTCTTTCATTAGGGCCGTCCGTGTTGCACCATTCTCCAACAGGTTAGCTCATGCAGTTCCCGCACACATTCAAGGGCTAAGATGCTTAGCAAACTTTGAAGCATTGAGATTTGCAGAGCCCATACGGTTGCTTGCAGAGAAATTAGTCAATAGAATGGTTACAAAGAGTGTTCAGAGTGGTGGAAAATATGTGTCCGTTCATCTCCGCTTTGAAATGGTTAGCAATTTTTTTACCATTCTCCCATTTATTTGCAATTCCAAACTTACTTTCCTCTTTTTATAATCTCGAGTTTATTCTCTTCCAAAGGACATGGTCGCCTTCTCGTGTTGCGAATATGACTTCGGGGAGGCGGAGAAGCTAGAAATGGACATGGCCAGGGAAAGAGGGTGGAAAGGAAAGTTCAGGAGGAGAGGCAGAGTAATTAGGCCTGGTGCAAACCGCATAGACGGAAAATGCCCTTTAACCCCACTGGAGGTATCACAGAAAAACTGAAAATCTTAAAACCAGTCTATATAAGGATTTAAAACCACAAATCTTTGCCTAAAGGCGTTATGGAACTGACACATTTTGGTAACATAACTCTGTAGGTGGGAATGATGCTTAGAGGCATGGGTTTTAACAATAGCACATTGGTTTACGTTGCTGCGGGAAACATATACAAAGCTGACAAATATATGGCTCCTCTTAGGCAGATGTTTCCTCTTCTCCAGACCAAAGATACTCTAGCTACTCCAAAGGAACTTGCTCCGTTTAAGGTAATCAAAACACCAATTTCTTTGCTCATTGGGACCTAAAATGCTACGATTTCGACAATGTTCATATATGCAATTGCTTATGGAACATAATGATGGGAAAAGTGCCTCACACCTCACATTTCTCACATCTTAAATGGTTTATAACTTTTGATTGTTATCTAATATTCTGATTTTTTTTGTGAAACTGTAGGGTCACTCATCAAGATTAGCTGCTCTTGATTACACAGTATGCCTCCACAGTGAAGTGTTTGTATCCACACAAGGTGGAAACTTCCCTCATTTCTTGATAGGTCACCGCCGCTACCTTTACAAAGGCCACGCCGAGACAATCAAGCCCGATAAACGGAAACTAGTCCAGCTCTTGGATAAACCGAGCATTAGGTAACCGAACTCTTGACCTACTTGGCATTACCTCAAACTTATATGGATTCCTCTTTAAAGCATATTCTTGGGTTTGTAGATGGGACTACTTCAAGAAACAAATGCAAGATATGCTGAAACAAATGCAAGATATGCTTAGACACAATGACGCAAAGGGAGTCGAATTGAGGAAGCCCGCTGCGTCGCTTTACACGTTCCCCATGCCTGATTGTATGTGCAAAGAACCTGATCCTGAACCTGAATCGGATCCAGCTTAAACCATGATTCTTGCTGTTTGACATTCAGCAAATGCAAAGTACGACAGTTGTTTATGACGCCAATTATACATGTAACTTATATATATATGTTGTATCATGTTCCTTGTATAACTATTTTTTTTTTGTTTTTCATCCCAAGTTCGAGGAATCTAAGATTTCTTGATATGGAAATTTTGTGTGTACATAACATTCTTTCAACGTTAATGACCCTTTTTCCCTTTTGTTGTATTGTTTGCACATTTTGGTCTCTATCTGATTACATAGACTGACTTATGGACAATTGTTTTTCATTCTATTCGACATACTGTTTGTGTTTTTTTTCATTTGAGAAGTAAATATTCGGTAGGTTCTACATATTGTTATTCGAAAGTTTAATTGGACAGATCCAGTCTGCAATATGAAAGATATGTAACAATTTTTGAATTTAGTGAAATGTTTGACATATAATTAATTGGACAGATACATTGTATTTTACACAAAACAAACAAACAAACCCTCATAGTTTCATCGATGTCTTTACACAAACAAAAACCCTCACAGTTTCATCGATGTCGTTACATAAGATCACCAAAAAATAGACTCATTCCAATCTACTAAAACTCACTATGTTCCCTCTACTCTTTACCAATCAGAGGAGGGCGACTTCACATTTGGTAGAGGCTCTTGGGATTTTGAGAAGTTTCTTCAAGATGTCATCTTTTTTTGAAGAAGAACCCAAACGTAGAGTGAGTTTTTTGAGGACAGCCGAATTCGTTAGGAAGTATCTCACTAGCTTCATTTCAGCAGCACATCCCTGGAAGGGGCCTTTGAAATCCACAAACTCAAGAGACGATAACATACACTCAGGTACAGATGAGAAGCTGATTTCATTCGGTTTCTTACAATCATTTTTGCATACCTGAGGGAAAAGAAGAGAGTGTTATAAGTATAACGCAATGAAAAGATACATAGAGATGAAAAAAGTCACAAGGTTCAGCAGATCATCACCACAATGAGAGATTCCAAGTTTGGGAAGCTCTCAAGAAAAGTCGGTAACCATTTCAAATCGGACACCCCGAGTTCGACATGTAGGCGGGACATGAAATCAAACTGAGGCAGTGGTTCTGCTTGCATGTATTGACATATGAGCTGGAACCAGAAAGAAAAAGAAAGTGGGTTAGAAACTTTCATGGTAGAAAATGTGACGAAAGATGAACTGGAACCAATAGCGGAATTGACATATATTACCTCAAAAGTGTCTGACGATATTGTCATATCCCTGACCTTCGAGATCCCAGGGAGAAAACTGCGGAATATGTTTCTCTCTGTTGAAAATGTTGCTCCGTCAAACAACCCAATATAACCGAGACGAAGATCTAGCTTGACATTGGAATCCATATTGGCTATTCTATAGACTTCTGATACGCTATCTGTGATGCTCAAAAATCGTAGCTGAGGAGCGTCAATCACAATTACTGAACCAGGAACATGCGGATGAAAATGTTTTCTAAAATAGAGGCTCTTCAGTGACCTAGAGCGCACCCGATAGACTTTTTCATCAAAATTACCAGCACGTCTCTCAATCACTAACTCCTCCAGGACAGGGCAGGATGAGACAAGTTTCTCAAAGGTGGCCTCATTGGAAAATTCAATAGATCTCAAACGCATAGAAGTTAGACAAGGCAAGGCAACAAACTCGATATTACCCAAATCCACCAAACAAAGTTCTAAGGATACCATTGTCTCACAGTTATAAAGGCTTGGGGGCATCTCTAACTCATTTAGAACATACAGATGTTGGATCTTACGCTTCACTGCAGCATCAATCCATGATCTAAAACAGGCAACATCTACAATGTCTTCATTTCCAATAGTACTTAACCTGAGTTTGTCTATGCGTGAAGCCCTTCTCGAATCGAAAAACCTGTCAGCAAAACTCACAAATGTGCTTAAATCTGGGAATTCTCGGGAATTCAATTCCAAACGAGGAACCCAAAGCCAGAGAATCCTCCATCTGGTGGATAAAACGCTTGTCCTCACAGCATCCTTTGTCGGAAGATGACAAAGTATCTGACATATCAAAGGATCAGGTAATTCACTTATCAAATCCTCCTTCAACCTCTCACTCAACCCTTTGGAACGAGCCTGTTTCGATTTCTCCCTATCACCCATTTGTTTCCTTTCCGTGGAAACAACAAAATTGAAAACGAAAGTTACAGGTTCGGAGAGGATTAGGAGTTACGGCAACTTAGATTACGATCAACCTAATCACCATTTTATCGGGAAACTGAGGCAAACGAAAAACCCTAGAATAGCAATCTCACACATATAACCAAGAAATTCTAGCTCACGCAGAGAGACAGACGAAGAAGAAAAAAAAAACTACGATTTACAGAGAGAGTAGATGAATAAGGATAGAACATAGTAGAAGATTGTTTGATGCAGGAGAGACAAACCTAAGTGCTAGCGAGAGAGACCAAGGTTTGAGAAATTGCAGACAGCTTGTGACTGAGAGTGAAGACGAAGATGGTGTGGTGTTTTCTATTTCTAGTCATTTTGGGCCCATTGGGCTGAATTTAGTAAGCCGATTAGTACATAAAATATTGGAATGTGCGTTTGTCCGTTTGTTTTTTCTATTTTTTTTTGGAATTCGGTTTATCATTTACAAGGCGATTAATTGACTAGTCGCCACAATTCATCGACTAAGCGTCAACTAAACCATTAATTGAGCCCACAAATGATATAATCGTGATAAGCAAGTACTTTATTTATATAGTAAATCTCAGACTCTTCCTTTCAATCATCTAGTCGATGTGGGACAAAGAGTGTTTGTTAACGTTGGTTGGTTTCTTATTTTTAACAAATATTCATATCATTTATTGTTTATTTAATATATAATGAGCCGAGAAATTCCTTCTAACAGTCTTACTCTAATTTTTCGGGTCATTTATGATTTATAGCCTATAAAACATTATGATTCATTAATAGCATAAATTTAAAAGTAAAATGTAATTTAAGTTGAAAAGTACATAAATTTAATAGTGGAGTGAAATTTTCTTGAAAGAGTGATGCAGAAAATGAGATTTGATGATAAATTGATTACATATATCATGATATGTGTAAGATTTGATGATAAATTGATTACATATATCATGACATGTATAAGAGTGGAGTGAAATTTTCTTGAAAGAATGATGCAGAAAATGAGATTTAATGATTACATATTTACATAGATCATGACATGCGTAAGATTAGTCTATCTCGCATTTAGTTAATGGTTCTCAGTATGATGAGTAGGCCTGCGACTTCGGTTCTTTCGGATAGGGTAGTTCAGTTTTTCGGGTAGTTCGGATTTAGAAAAGTTGGCCGAAACTAACTGAAACATAATTCGGTTCGGTTAGTTCGATTTTCGGGTAGTTCAGTTATTAATTTTCAAAATCGAAACTAACCGAACTTTTTAAATTTTGGTTTAAATTCGGTCAAAATCGGTTAAATTAGAGTAAAATCAAGTAAATTCGGATATTTCGGTTAGTTTCGGATAGTTTGGTTCTTCGGTTCGGTATAATTCGGTATAGATTGGTATGGTTTGGTTTTTAAAAAAAAACGGATAACCGTTCGATTCCCGGAACAGAACCGAAAACCAAACTAATTTTCAAAGTAGAACCGAATAGAACTGAACTAAAACCGAACTAGAACCGAGAACCGAAAAGTTCGGTTCGGTTCGACCAATTCGGTTCGGTTATACTTCCCAGGCCTAATGATGAGTATGGAGAGTTTAAACCATCTTGCGGGATTCATCATATTTGCTTCTTGTGTGTGCCCATGTGCTTAGATGTTAATAAAGGCAGAGCAACAAAAAAAGTTTAAAGGAATAAAATTAGCAAGACCATGCCTCAAGACCCGCTCCGCATTTTAAAAATACCTGCCCCGCAAAACCTGCTTTTTTAAACAATTTTTTTTCAATCTGCACCCGCCCCGCGGGTAATGAACCAAATTCTCAGGCCTAATCTGAATGCTTGTTTGTTCGTTTTTGATTTTGGAATAGCATAATTGAAAAAGACTAAAAAGGACATCATTTTGTTTGAAAATGAATTAATAACTATTTTAATTACATATATATATATTTAAAATTACATTTGACATTAAATAATTAATACATTTAAATAATTTCTTAATCTATATTTTAAAATTTTTAAAATATTGTAATATTAATTTTTATAAAAATATTAGAAAATATATTTTCTGAATTTCTATTTTAATAATCCTATTTAATTTAAATAATTCTTCTAAAACACACTAATAAAATTTTAAATAAACAAAAAATACAATATTTAAAATTAAACTTTAATACAGATACTCCATAACATAACTTAATCATAACGTGAACACTAGCATTCAGGATATGTAAATACAACAATAATTAAAATTAAACTTTAATACACCTTCCGTGTCTCATTTATTCTTGCTTTTTTTGCATTTCCCTTATCTTTCTCTTCAATTCTAAGTTGAAGATACAAACGTGTTTCTTGATCACTCCAGATATAAGTGAGCTATGACTCAAAACAATATTTCCAAAACACTCATCAGACTTTAACTAACATACATACATAAGACCTTTAACTAGAATTTTATTGGAAGATATGAATACTCACATCGTTACTGCTTGACACCATATTCTCTTTTGCTGATTTGATCTCCAATTCTTTCTAGGACTTGAACCGCTCCACCTATTGCTCTGTTTCCCACCAAGTTTGGTTATAAGGCAGAGTGACAACTAACGCAGAAACATAATAGGGAGCAGAACACAGAAACAGGGTACAAAGAAACAAGCGCAACATAAATTAAGCAAGGCAGAGCCTGAGTACTAGAAGCGTAATCTCGTATTTGATTGCAGCACTCTAAACCCAGAAAATCAAAACCCAAAAACTGTGAGATTAAAGTCAAAACCCAGAAAATTATGAAACTTCAAAGTCATTTTAAACCCAGAAATAAAAACTCATAACAAGAGAACTCGTTTTCAATCATCTTCAATCAAAACAGTAGCTCAACAAAAACTGAAACCCAGAAATCAAAACCAGAAAAGAGGAGCCATGGAGAGAAAGAAAACTTACATGAACGAAGATTTAAGGATCAGACGAAGGAACCATGGATCTGAACTGCGTTATGAAAGAGAGAGCTGCGTTGAGAGAAGCCATGGATTTGAGCTGCTGTGTGAGATAGAGAGAGCTGCGTTGAGGAGACAGCGTTGGGAGAGAAGAGAGGTTGGGAGATTAGGTTATCGTCAAGTTTTTTTTTTAATTTTAACTGAGGATATTTTTGTCTTTTACATATTACAGATGCAGATGCATCTGAACTCTTCTCTTTTTCAGCATCCAAAATATCCAGAATTTTGGGATTTACATCCAGCTGCTCATCTGAGCGCAAATTTTAATAGGGCCAAACGAACATCATTTGGATGTTTGCATCCAGATCCAGCTTCCAGAAAAAAAACGAACAGGCCCTGTGACTATGAGTCTATAGTCCGAAAGTATATTTTTACAAATTGTCTATAATTTTTAGAATGGGGATTAGTGAAAAATAAAAAGAGAAACCTGCATATTTTGTTTTATTTTAAAATTAAAAAATCACAAATAGTGTTTGCACTTCATTTAAAAACTATTTTCTTGATTTGTTTTATTTTTATAAAATTCAAAAAAAAATTGTTTTGGTAGTTTCTGAATTGTTTATGTCCTAGAATATAAAAATAAAATAAAATTTCGTTTTTATAATCTAAAATATTATTTTTACTACGAATTTTGTTTTTCTATTTTATGTTTATTTATTTTGAATTTAAAACCAGCAAAACAATCATTTAAAATAGATGCTACTAATCGCGATGTGCCTTTTCTTTTATTACTGTTTGTACTCGCAATAGTCCGAGAGCATGTGTGCATATTTATGTATACTCTATGAAATAACTTGATTCTTTAATTTTCGCAACTCGTAAATACCATTTACATGTTTCGCTTGACGGCATTGGAGAATGAGTCGCTTCGTACCTGACTTCACATTAGCGACCCCAAAACAGTTCTTATGTTAAGCTTTGTCAACCAAATCTTGCATTACCTCCTTCGAACAAAATTCTTGACCTAATTTAAGACCCGCACCATCTTCCTATTCCTCAACAAATTGACTTTCTTCTATAAAATGTGGCAGCTCAACATATTCATGCATACCATCCAAACCGTTTTCCACATGGTTATCCACTGTCGGAATTTGTTTCACCTGATACATTCTCATAATCTTCATTAACATCAGTCTCCATCTCTTTAATAAATGGCTCGTTCTGTTGTTATGCAACTTCACCCCCTCTGTAAATAGTAAAGATATAAGCATTAACTACCTCATCAGCTCTGCCTTTTGAAACCCCCTCCCCATAATTCACACCAAATAAACTTTTTCTCTCCACTCTTGAAAGTTGCTCGCCCCTCTGATTTGTCTCCAAATCTTCGATTACCTATGCAAAACACATATGCATAGCTCTTTATCCAATGTCTTATAGCTCTTTATCCAATGTCGTTAGATAAACATAAACGTCCTCGTCATCAAAAATATATGACTGTCTATGAGGTTTAACTACCAACAGAATGTAACTCAATTTCAACTTTTTATACTTTCATCTATCGCCGTCTTCCTGCATATCCTATTTACTAACACGGTATAGGTTATCTCCTCCAAAGATGAGGTCATAAACAATATACCATAGATATGATGTCTTAAAATCCAATTATATTTTTCTCCGTTCTGCGAATAGTATCCTCTATAATCAAAATGTATGTTTGTCTAGCTGATGCTCATTGTTTCTAAAATAGAATAAAAAATACTCAATTAGCAATTATACAAGTTGTCACGGTTATACCATTTGTACCAGTTGTCATGTACTGGTCGTCATATATCTCTCAGTTATACTACTTGTATGAGTTGTCCTATATCTGCATATTTGTTGATTTAGAGTTCTAATGGAATCATTACGATTCAATAGCTACAATCGACAATTTATGAATGCAATGATCTAATCGACCCATAAAACGTTGTTACCAATCCATTGTGCATACTTAAACAAGTAATTTTTGAAATCCAATCCCTAAATTGTAAAACCCAAATAACAACATTTTACAACCCTAAGAAAACTCACATTTTGAAGCTTCAACAATGGAGGAGAGAGGAGCTAGGAACAACAAACATATTGCAGAAGGAGGAGGAGGAGGAGGACGGAAGCGAGCTGATGGCGGCGAGATGGCGGATTGAGCTGTGGGGGATGTCGCGGATGCGGAGTATCAAGGATCGAATAATTAGAGGATTATTTTCGTTTTTATTTGATTTGATTTTAATTTAATTTAATTTAAATGATTTTAAACAAAAATTGTGTTATCAACTTTTACTAAAGATAAAAACGGGAATTCACAATTAGAGTGACACATTATTTTATGGTAGGTCATATATTTTTTTTCATAAATAGAGGCACCTCTCGCCTCGAAGAAGAGGGTTTGTTTTTGTTTTAATCAAATAGACACAGTGTTGGGTATTATCCAAACGACACCGTTTGATAAAACTTTTAAAGAAAAAAATAAATAAAACGCTGAAATGCAAGCAGAAAAGTCGTTATCGAACTGATTGAGAACTCATTTTCGAGCTGAGGAAATTTATGGACATGTTTTGTGTTTTCCCATACAAAAAAAGTTCTTTTGACACTAACGAGCTAACAGAGTATATAAGCTTTCGAGTTGAAGCAGAATATTCTGTGAGATAACAAACTGACGAGCTCGAACCAAATCTATCAACCGATGAACCGACGAGCTCAAGCAGAATCTAATAAATTGACCTGTAGTGAAATCTAATGAACTTGAGCAGAAAATTGGTTGAGGATTTGAAACATAGTTTGGGAACTTCTTTTCTAAGATTCCAGCCGAATATGATCTCATTTATCCAATGTCGTTAGATAAACATAAACGTCCTCGTTATCAAAAATTTATGACTGTCTATGAGGTTTAACTACCAAGAGAATGTAACTCAATTTCAGCTTTTTCGTACTTTCATCTATCACAATCTTCATGTATATCTTATTTACTAACACCGTATAGGTTATCTCCTCCAAAGATGAGGTATCAAATGATTATACCATATATGTGATGTCTTGAAATCCAATTATACTTCTCTCCGTTCTATGAATAGTATCCTTCATAATCAAAATGTATGTTTGTGTGGCTAATGCTCATTGTCTCTGAAAACAGGATAAAAAATACTCAATTAGCAATTATACAAGTTGTCACAGTTATACCATTTATACCAGTTGTCTTCTATCTCTTAGTTATACCATTTGTATTGGTTGTCTTATATCTCTCAGTTATACTACTTGTATCAGTTGTCATATATATGCATATTTGGTGATTTAGAGTTCTAATAGAATCATTACGATTCAATAGCTACAATCGACAATTTATGAATGCAATGATCTAATCGACCCATAAAAAGTTGTTATCAATGCAATATGCATAATGAAACAAGCAATTTTCAAATTCATCTAAATTGTAAAATCCCAAATAACATCATTTTATAACTCTTAGAACAACTCACTTTTTGAAGTTTCAACAATGGAGGAAAGATGACTCATAGGAGCTAGGAACAACAAACATATTGCAGAAGGAGGAGGACATAGGCGAGCCGACGGCGGTACAATGGCGGATTGAGTTCTGTGGGTGGGGGAGGGGGGGGGGGAGTGTGTCGCGAATGAGTATGATCAAGAACCGAACAACTCGAGGTTTATTTTTGTTTTTGTTTGATTTGATTTTAATTTAATTTAATTTAACTTTATTAAAATGATTTTAAATAAAAATTGTTTTATCAACTTTTATTAATGATAAAAACGAGAATTCATAATAATAGAGTGACACAAATTATTTTATGGCAGATTAGATCATTTTTTCATAAATAGTGGCATTTGAGCCTCTTGCCCCAAAGAAAAGAGTTTGTTTTGGTTTTAATCAAAATGACACCGTATTGTATATTATCCAAACGACACCATTTGATAAGTTTTTAAAGAAAAAAATAAATAAAACGCTGAAATGCAAGCAGAGAAGTCGTTATCGATTGAGAACTCATTTTTTAGCTGAGGCAATTTATGGACATGTTTTGTGTTTTCAGATACAACAAGGAAGTTCTTTTGACAAATCAAGGAGCTAACAGAGTATATAAGCTTTTGAGTTGAAGCAAAAACTGTGAGATAACAAACTGACGAGCTCAAGCATAATCCATCAACCGATGAATCGACAAGCTCAAGCAGAATCTAATAAGTTGAGCTCTGGTGAAATCTAATGAACTTGAGCAGAAAATTGGCTGAGGATTTGAAACATAGTTTGGGAACTTCTTTTCTAAGGCTCCAGCCGAATCGGGATCTGAGAATTTTCTCACAAGATGAAGTAGAGCTCAATTTGACGAGCTCGTTTCAGGTTGTAAAAGAGCTTTAGAAGTTGACGAGCTGGAAGTTGAGCTGGGAGCTCGTTTCTGTTCATACAGAGCTTGAGCTTGTTTACGAGCTAATGAGCTCAGAATATGGGTTTCACTTCCATAATTGTTTTTGTTTGTGAATAAATTTGGTCTAAGAAACGAGAGAAAACAAAACAGAGTAAATCTTGTGTTTTTCACCAAGACACAATAACCTTCAAATTGTTTATTTTTACATGATCGAAAATGATACGTGGCTTCTCAGGAATATGAAATTACCTAATCGTATCCAACAAGTCACGATTAACACACACACGCATATTCACTTTAACATAAACTATGTGAGCTTAAGAGTTTTGTGTGAGCTGGAGTTGACGAGCTCACAAAATATAAAAACTGAAAGCTAACGAGCTAAAGCAGAGGAAGAGCTCTAGCAGGATCTGCGATTAGACAAACTAACGAGCTAACAGAGTATAATAAGCTTCTGAGTGCCAAGCAGAATCTGTGAGATAATCCATGAACTGATGAACTGACGAGCTCAAAAAGTATTAGTTGACGAGCTCAAGAGGAATCTATAAGTTGACCTCTGGTGAAAACTGGTGAACTTGAGCAAAAAACTGGCTGATTAGTAGTTGAAGCATATAGTTTTGGGGACTTGTTTTCGAAGATTCCATCCAAATCGGGATCTTAGAATTTGTTCTCGATGAACTCAGGCTGAATTTAACGAGTTGGGAGCTCGTTCATACAGAACTTGAGCATGTTTCTTAAGTTACACTAAATTTTTTGTTTATAAACGACATTGTTTCAAGTGTTCTTTATATTTTATACTAACACACTTATGACAAGCCTAGGCGCGAGCGAGAGAGAGGAATCATATAGTTTACGATCAACCTAATCAAAATTATCGGGAAAGCCTAGAATAAGAATTTCAGACATATATCCCAAAATATTATAGCTCAAACGCAGAGAGACAGACGAAGAAACAAAACAACGGTTTAACTAACGAAAAGGAGAGACAAACCTAGGTGCGAGCGAGAGAGACGAATCTATATGTTTCAAAACAAAATTGCCAAGGCAAATACGAAGAGGGAGAGAGAGAGAGAGAGAGAGAGAGAGAGAGAGATTGATTTACATACCTGAATCCGATGACGAGATTGGGTTCGATGATGAAGACATTCTACTCGCAAATTGATATTAATTCAATGCCGAATTTAATCGAGTTTTTTTCCCTTTCTTCTCTCAAATTCGGCGTCGGATTTTTCCCAGAAAAGAGAATCGTCGAAGGTTTGTTTTGATCAAACACCAGTTGAAGTGAACCCAAACTTAACCCTTGATCCCTGCAAAGGTATTTTCTCACTTACATTGTCTCGAGTTTGGTTTATTGAGTGAATTAACGCTAGTCCGAACCACGGAAGACGTCAACAAGATCTAACAAATTATACTCTTCAACATAAAAACGGAGAAGGGATAGGCCTGACGTTGCAGGGATAAAGGTTAAGTTTGGGTTCACTTCATCAGCGCATCAGCGTCGAAGGTCAGTGACTTGTTACAAGTCTTGACAATGGGTTTCTACTCATCATCCACTACAATCTCCTTGATGACTTGTTACCTGTCGCCAAAAGTCACAAATGTGCTTAAATCTGGGAATTCTCGGTAATTCAATTCCAAACGAGGAACCCAAAGCCATATACTATTTTGTTGTTTCCTTTCTGGAGAAACAACAAATTAGAAAACGAAAGTTTCAGAGAGACAGGTTCGGAGAGACGTAGGAGTTACGGAAACATAGATTACAATCAACCTAAATCACCATTTTATCAGGAAACTGAGTCGAACGAAAAACCATAGAATAGTAATCTCACACATATATCCCAAAAAAGAGTTGTAGCGCAAACACAGAGGGATAATTAGCTTATCTTACTAGAATCAATCTGACTAGTACGAACGACAATACTAGCCACAAAAGATTTCACACAAGCATGATCTGAGAATCGACAGCCCAATAGTTACCTGGTGGAGAATCATCTGGAGATAAGAAGGTCGACATAGCGCTTCCTCAGCTCGCAATTAACTATTCTTGGCTTGGAAATGCTCGATCTACTCGCTTTGGTCTGAGAAAAACAATCGGCAGAGCTTTGGTTCGGCTGTCTTCAAATGCTCTCAAATTCGGCTTCGGATTTTCCCAGAAAAGAGTAAGAAGAGGGTTTGTTTTGGTTTCAAACAAACGACACCGTGTTGGGTTTTACCCACTACTTCTTTTTTTTACAGAGTCACCCATTCTTACTTTTTTTTTTTTTTTTCTCTTGGGTACAAAATCCCAGAGGTGCACCCACAAAACAGATGCCTACAATGAGATAGCAAAAAGTTTTTTTTTTTAAATTGGTAATATGGTACTTTTTAAGTTTCTATCTAAGAAACTGGGTACACTATTAGCAACCAATGTTTTGAAACCCGATCCAGATAACAAACCGGAATACATATCGGATCATCAGGTTTATTTGAGTCTAGCCGATTCGACCGTGGATCAACTAATTTATATATATATATATTATATAGTTTTGAAAATATGAAAATAAATTAGATATACAAAATATTCTAACAAAACAAAGATATTCCATAATAATAATAAAATATTAAAATGATTAAATATTTTAAATTCAAATTTAACCAAACTAAATAGTGAAAGATATTAAAAAAATAAAATCACAGCAACCATTCGTGATTATCATGGTCATTTCTCTCATGTTCTTCAGGTGTCATTGTAAAGTCTTCATCAAAATCTAAAGAAAAAAAATCACATAATTTAGTCAATGTATTACATACTACTAAAAGATAAATCATAAAGTTTACCATTAGAATTTTTTGGATTTATCTCTTCATTATCTTTGAGATACTCTTCAGCAAGAACCTTCTCTAATTCATCAAAAACAGATTTTACTAAGGCATAATTGATTTTTTAAAAGACACACAAACATGAGCAGGGAATACACTTAAAAATTAGAAACAAAATCTATGATCACCCAAGACAAAAAAAATCTTACACAAAAAAAGAGAGGTTAGAGAAGACAATACATACTGCTTTGTTGACTTGAGAACACAAAACCTTCTTCTCAAGCGGCTAAGACGAACAAATATTCTTAGAAGTTAGAACCAATGTATTAAACCCTAAATTTAGTGAAAGATTACGTTTATTAAAAGATTTATTCGCTTTTCCCATATCAACAAATCGACGGTTAAACTTTGGTTTGTACTAACCGAGTCAGTTTTTATTGAAATCGACAAACCGTTTAACCATCGATTTGAACTGCTCCAAGGAGTGAATCCTCAAATTTTAATAAGTTTTTGTCCCTTAATGACATTAGTATTATGGAATCAATATCGGTTCTTGACAAAAGTTTTATTGCTATTTGGACAAGTCCAAAATGGAGATAATTGAATCTTTTTTGTTTATACTTGTCTAAAGCGATTGATGATAATAATTTGATTTCTTCAAACTCATTTTGTAAGGATAGAGTTTGTTCATGCTCTTTAATTGCATAAGTTGTTTTAAAGTCAAAAGTATTGATTTGATAAATATTTTCTGGGTTAATATGATGTAATTGATTTTTAGATATTTCTTGATTAAAAGAGGTTATTTTGACATAATTTCTCTTGAATCAATTGTAGTATGTGATGTAGATGCTGCATGTTTTTTTTAAAAAGCTTTCTAGACGAATACGCCATGACTTAAACTAAACTTAAAGTCATACTAGGGGGATACTAACCGGATATATGTTGACACAACAGTGGCTTGCCAACGGTCTTACTGCCTTCAAGGAATTGAAGCCTGGAAAACCTACTGTAACAGTGTTTCTGTAGACGGGTGAGAATCGGGCTAGGGGGTTTAGGTTTAGGTTGGGATCTCAAAGTCTTGTTTTGAAAAATGTTTTTAAATAAAACTATGCAAAAGATCGCATCTAAAGTTTGAAAACATTTATAAATTCGTGGCGTTGTTAGCAGCGTAGAACACTAGAGGGTGATACCTTTTTAGCCTTTGGACCAGTAGTCCTGACATCCACAGTGTTTCCAGCCGATAAACTTATTTAACAACTTGAATATCATTTGGCTATGATACCAGCTTTTTCTTAATTAAGTGTTTTATAAATTTTTAGAGAACTTTGATTAAAAATACAACTTAAAATACAACTTACAGTTTATAAAAAAGAACTTACAGTTTTGT
The DNA here is from genome assembly GCA_020283515.1 of Alliaria petiolata. Taxonomy (NCBI): domain Eukaryota; kingdom Viridiplantae; phylum Streptophyta; class Magnoliopsida; order Brassicales; family Brassicaceae; genus Alliaria; species Alliaria petiolata. The sequence goes on along the minus strand of JAHZTW010000001.1, from coordinate 11,471,087 downwards.
TGTTGATATAATAGAGTTTTGTTGACGAAAATAAAATTACAAACTTAGAAAATTTCTTGAATGCTTGAGAGTTTTGTAGAGAGATGTTTTTAATGAGAGAAATTGGTGCGAGGATCTCTTGTGCTTTCTCCGTTGGTAGAGGCGAGTATTTATAGAGGAAGGGGAGGGTTGAGAGTCTTGAAACGTGTCACCGTATTGTGGTGCCGACGCTTTGAGTGCGTTGCAGATACATGTCGTCTTGTAGTGGTGCCGACACTTTGAGTGCTTGCTTACGTCTTCGCGTGGGTGATGGGGTCTAAATCGTCGTCAAAAAATTAGATGGTTATTAAGGACTCGTCGAGCTTTGAATTTACAGGACCCTGAGTTGCAAGTGCACAGCGTGCGTTGTAGTACTTAGGGTATCGATCCACATGGAGGAGGTCAACTACAAAACAGAAAAATCAGGACAACCAAAGAAGCAGAGAATTGGAGTTTGAGGTTAAGTGTCACGGTTTCTGTAGAAAAGAAAGAAGAGGCAGCCACGTCTTATATAGAGATGGATGTCGACCAACTCTAAAACCAACGGGAAAAGGAAACTCAACTTAAGAGCTTGTAAAAAGGAAATCGGGTGAGTAGTGCAGAAAAAGTAAATAGTGAAGTGCGTAAATCTCGAGTTGTAAAGCAGATGGGGAAACACACGTTGGGGACCTCTTCGAGAAATCTATGGGGTTCTAACAAGAAATCAAACACACATCAGTTCAGACAAGCGAGACTAGACGATTTTCCCTAAACTGGAATCCTTGGTTTTACAACCTAAACTCTTTCAAGCTAGACCAACTATGTTATGCAAAATTCGCAGATACACGTTAGTATCCTGCGTCCTAAACAAACAGGCAATAAAGATCAGGTTCATAAACGTTCACGTCTTCTTCATGGATATGCGTAGGCATCCCAGAAGCGTTCACTCAGTCACACTAGGTTCAAATATGAAATTCAGCACATTCATGATTTTCAACAATCCTAAAATCAGACTCTAGTTCATGACACTAGATTCATGCAATAAGAACAAGTTTGATAAGAAAGAAAATCCTAATCTAAGGTATAAACAATCGATGCAGTTCAAGAACAGTTAATGAAATTCCCCATAGATCCACTTAAAGAACACCCAACGAAAATAAACTACTCAGACATAAAAGAAGGAGTAGAAAACGAGATTGATGAATGCATACTTGTATAAATCAATAAGAAATTAGAAAGGTTCCAACAGAAATCGATCTCCCTCGAAGAACAAGGATGAAGATCGAGAGAGAACGAGATCAGCGGCCGCAAAGTTGCTGAGAACCAAAATAAAGAAAACGTGAAAAGAACTCTCCTAAAGAAACCTAAACATCGAGTATATATAGGTCTCCAAGTCCCCTTGGGCGTCATTTAGGTCTTGGCTTGCATAAGACTGCTGCGGGTTTAAGTTGGGCTTCAAATAGGCTCGGGAATCGCCAAGTGTTTGGCTGCACGAGCGAGGGCTCGTGGCGTGGCCACTGGTCTTCTGGTCAGGCCGTGGCGGGGCCAACTTGCTCTTCTTGATGCTTGACGGACATTCTTGCCTTCTTCATAATTTGAGATCCGACCGTGGGATTGGACTCAAGCCACTTCGAGACAGCTGATAAGGCTACCTCGTCTCCAAATATGAGTTTGATCTCGTGGTGCGAAGGCCTTCATCTGATGTTGAACTTATGTCCTCGAGCATTATTCCTGGAAATGTCCATTTTGCTCCAAAATCTGTGTCTTTTGGTAAGATTACTTGAAAGTAGTCTTGAACAACCAAATACTCGAAATCTAGTGTTTATGCATTAAAACCTTAGTTAAATGCTTATTAAAGCACTCACTTATAATAGTAAAAACAGGTAAAATATGCATGTTATCAACTCCCTAGACTTAAACCTTTGTTTGTCCTCAAACAAAACAGAAATCTAAGTAAGGAAAAGAGGTTTGAAAACGTGGAAACTCACCAATACTTGGGAACTCATCAAGTCTAGCAATCGACCTGTTGAGCCACATAACTCGGAATTCAGCTTCAAGGCGTTTGGGTCTAGTTACCTTGAGCTTTTCACCCTTCCCGGATACGCTTCATGGTCCCTTTGAGTATTTCGAGCTCCCTCTTGTTGACTCCTTTATTCATTTAGGCGTGCGGTCTCTATCGAGGGAGTATTGGTCGACGAGACATTATACTTTCTCTTCCAAACATCTAGACATAGACATTTCAGACACAACTCTCCTATTTTCTCTTCCCTTAGTCGATTTCTCCCTACTTTTCTAGGGTATCATTTTATTTTTTCTATCGACTTTCTTATTCCATTTTTTTTTCTTTCTTCTTAGCTTGAGAATGATCACTTCTTTGAAGTTTACATGATTGCTGCGAACCGTCATTGTCCTTTAAGGAACTCTGGTTGCCATTACCAAACTAAAACCTTTTTTTTTTTTTTTTTCTTTTCTATAACAAGGGAAGATCAAGGAGAGGTTGCATTGCATCTACTTAGTCATGCTAGAGTCTAAAAGAGGAGCAAAGTTCGAAGTACCTCAAGCCCCTTGACGAGAAGTTTTGATTCATTAGGTGCGGAGTCAACGTAAGATCCTTCGAGTACTCTAGAGATTAGAACTTTCTCCGTTGGAATGAACCACTTGCAGTGTTCAACTAATATGCCTTGCTTCTAAACCTGTGATAATGGTCATTAATGTTCCTTGTTCGAAGCGACTTGTACCTAGCAAAGTTCATAGTTTCCGTATAAAAGAAAAAAAAAAGTTTTTGACTATATAAAACGACTCGAGAATGATGCATGTATGCAACTTAGCTCGAAAGGAAATGTGATGTGCGTGTTGAGATTCCTTTCTTCGGATTGGTGGTGGTGGGCGTGTGGTGGTGATGGATGATGGTGGTGATAGGCATTTGGTGGTGATGGTTGGCTCGCCTTTGTTGAGAAGAACGGGTACTTTGGTTGCTAAGTACTTGTCTTGGTTCCTTGACCTTTGATAACACCTTGAAAGAGAGATGGAAAATCTTCCGTCCTTGCGTCTTGAAGATTGCATCACCTCAGAAACACGAAGTTTGAGTCGATGCTGGCCTACCCGGTGATGTGTTCGGGATCCCGGAAGACAGGTGTTGCTATTTTGAACTTCAATTCCATATGAAATTCTTACTTGGCTTTGGTAAAAGTCTCGGTCGCGGAAGAGAGAAGCTAATCTTCGGGAACTTTCTCTTCGCGGCTTGGTGAAGAAAGTTGCATCTTCTTCCTTCTGGAGCTTGCACAACGGTTCTAGAGGATGAGACCGTTGTATTCTTCTTCGTCTTCGTGGATACATGTCAGTTAAATGTAAGTGTAAGCTATATCCATTATTTTTGAGCGACAAAGCTCATAGATGGTTGAAGACTTTACCACCAGGATCGATCACTAACTGGGTGGAATGCAAATCCGCTTTCCTCAATCACTTCTACATGAAGTCACGATCCAATCTGCTGAGAAACAAGATCCAAGGTTTTCAACAAGGACCGGTCGAGTCATTCTTAGAGGCATGGGAGCGATTCAAAGACTACGAACGCGATTGCCCTCACCATGGTTTCTCTGGAGCCAGCTTGCTAAACACATTCTACCGTGGACTGTAAGCTAGGTACCAACTCTTACTCGACATGGCCAGCAATGGAGATTTCACCGCAAAGACAGAGCGACAAGGACGCACACTCATGGAGAACCTCGCTGTAAGCAACAGCAACAACAGTCCTGATTATGATAGAAATCCGCGAACCGGAGACTCCGATTCCAAGCAGATGGCCGAGCTGAAGAACATGATGAACCAACTAATAAAAAGGCAGCAACGCAGCATCAACGTGTGTGAAGCCGCGAGAGAAAGAGAAGAACTCAACCTAGGAGATGAAGGAGATGAATCATACTCGCGAGAAGAAGTTAACTTTATAGGAGACCATAACTCGTACTCAAGCCGGAACTTCAACAATGGATTCAACAACAACTTCAGAAACAACAACAACAACAACAACAACCGAAACCCGAACGTGGAGAACCCGCGAGATCAAGTTTATCCATCTCAAGACCTTTCCAAAGCAAGTTCCAAAATGTGAACTACGGAAGTAATAGAGGCTATCAACCAAAACCACCTTACAATTCTCAGCCTGCGCCCTACAACAATCAACAAGGAGCGCCACAAACCACAACAAATGCGCCATACCCGTCACGTGAGGACAAGCTCGAAGGACTGATGCAACAGCTGCTGTTGTCTCAGCAGAAATCGGTCAAGGATCTCAACATCAAGGTCGATTGCATGTACAACGACTTGAACGGCAAGTTCGAATCTCTATCTTTTCATGTGAAGAAAATGGACACTCAAGTTTCCCAAACGACTGAAACCATTAAGAAACAAGCAGGAGTCTTTCCCGGAAAGGTAGAGGACAACCCAAAAGGATTGTGTAACGTGATATATGTGATCACCGACGGAGCTAAGGAGCCAGAACTAGTCGAGGGAAAAAAATGCAGATTCGTCCCACTTTTCCCGACAATAAAGAAGAAAATAGCTGAACCACTTTTCGAGATTCCGCATCACTGCGCATTCGGGAAGCTAAAGAAGAAAGAAGATCCCGGAGCATTCACCTTCCCATGTTCGATCACGGGGATTAGATTCGGTGATTGTCTATGCGACACATGAGCTAATGTCAATGTCATGTCCACAACAATCGCTGAAAGGTTAGGAATAACGACGTACTTCTCCTCACCTATGCAGTTAGTGTTCGGAGATTCGTCCAGGAAGAAGACAAATGGCGTCGTATACAACATCCAACTTCTTGTCAAAAACTAGATAGTACCTGCAGACTTCCATGTACTCGATATGGGAGAGGACAAAGACAAGCCTTTGATACTTGGAAGACCCTTCTTGGCCACAGTAGGAGCAAAGATCGACCACAAAAGCAACTTCCTAGTTTTCTTGCATATAAGTTAAAAGAGATTCTATCCGAAAGAGCTAAACATTTCACCGTCCGAAAGAGGGAGCCAAGCGAGTAAAAAGAAGAAAAAGGGGATGATACCGAGAGTGGACCAGCTCCACTCAAGACCTTTCTCGAGAATCTAAATTTTAATCCCTCCCGAGCTAGGATAGCTAAGTGAAGAAGAAATGGCCGACACAGTCGAGAAGACCAGGCAGGTGATCCTGGAAGCAAAAATCCCGAATGGGAACAGAGGCACGTTGCTAATACGAAAACAAGGCGTATGTACCGAAGCAGGTCACGAACGATACAAGTGAGGTTTATCGAGGAGAAACCAGCATTGGCCACGAACAGGTTCAGATCGACACAGCCGTGTTCCGCTTTGACCCAACACTGTCCTGAAATAACCTACGAAGGGAACTCTGTCCTGATGACCGTGTCCCTTGGCCATCTCGTCTCCGCTCTCGGATCAGACATCATGAAGAAGCCGATGGGATTGCTAGAAACCAGATTGTCTGAGCCAATTAATCCGATGATCGGGACATTTCAGTTTTAGTCCGAACCAAGCATCCGAACACCGAGTCAAGTTCATACGATAAGTATTTTCCCGACCCATTCGACTTTTCCTCCGGTCAAAAGCTTTCTACTCGAGCTACATGATTAAAAGAAGAGATCGAACGTGAGATAACTCGGTTTGACCAAGCTGACTGCATTACGGCCGATCACACTTATGTTTGCTCCATCCGGTACGATGCATGATTGAGCGGATCAAGGGCACGTCCAGATTCATAGCAGCCGAAGGGTCAACCTAAGCAAACCACGCCAATCCAAGGGTCACTGGCCAAGGAATAAATTCTAGTCTTATATTTTCATTTTCTATGTTTTGAAAAATCCACAAACTTTATTTCTCTGTTCTTTCTTTTTTGTTGCGAATTCTATATGTATTTGAAAACTTCATTCTAATAAAATAACCAAGTTTTTTATCATCTTCTTTTGAGAGAAATTTCTTTGTTCTTCTTGAACATTTCGTTGAGTTTGGCAAGGGTTACTTCCAAGCGCACAAAACCTCCTAAGATCCGTGGTCAAGGGTTACTTCGTCGGTTCCGTGGAGTGGAGAATACCAAGAGACTTCCGCCTCTCTTGACGGTCTCATCGATCCACCATCTATCCAATCTATCCAACTCGCTAACAAAGAGCATAATCCATCCAAGGGATTCATTACGTGGTATCAGAGCCACTCTTTGTTGGTATAGCTGTTCATCTTCTTTTCTTCTCAATCAAAAAATTATATATATTCTATATAATCTTATCTCTTCTCCCTCTTTTCATTGTAAATCCGGGCCATCCTCTACCCTCATTCAAAAAAAAGAGTATATATATATATATAACCGAAAAGGTTTAAAAGAAACTGAGGAGAAATCTAGTTTGTGAGGGTGGTGGAAGAGAAATCATGTTGGCTAAGGAGAAATCCAGTCAAGGAGAGGCTAAACGGATTTCCCTTGGAAATCTCTGTATTTTTATTTCTCCTTTGTTGCGTGGGAGTACTTGCTGGATTTGAGTGATTTGTTTTTTTAGAACATCGAGAAAATAACTCAGTGTGATCACCATAAAACCAGTGAGCAAAACACATGTGTGGGTGAAGCAATAAACACACTTTAGTGAAAGAGAGTTTTCTTAATCGTTTGTTAAGTGAATTTCAGGAAACCAATGGATGATAGTGAAGAAGAAGAAGAAAATAACAATCCTGGATCCGGATTATCTGGTTTACAAATGAAGGCACTAACCGAACATTTGATGAGATCTATGAACGCAGGTCTTGAAGAGGTTCATGTTCGGCTTGATAAGATTCAGGAGGATCAACAAGGCCAAGCGCGGCCAGCCCAAAGGAGGAACCGGAAAAGGAGACATAGCAGTTCCTTTGACGGTCATGAAGAAGAAAATCAATTCGATGACAACCGTTCTAACCTCAGGACAAGGAGAGGTAATAGAACCGAAATGAAGAAAACCCATTCGCTAGAAGGCTGGATGACGGACTTGGTGGTCTTAAACTCAAAATCCCTTCCTTTGCTGGTAAGAATGAACCTGATACGTATTTGGAATGGGAAAGAAAAACAGAGTTGGTTTTTGATGTCAAAATTTCTCAGAACTCAAGAAAGTTAGACTTGCTGCCTTCGAATTTAATGCATATGCCATTAGTTGGTATGATCAGGTTGTTTCTCTTAGGAGAAGAAAAGGTGAAAGACCAATAACTACTTGGCAAGAACTAACCGAACTAATGAGAAAGCATTTTGTTCCAAGTCATTATAACAGGGATCTTCACCAAAGGTTGAGACGTTTGATTCAGGGCACCAAGAACGTGGATGACTATTTCCAAGAGATGGAGATGCTTATGCTTAAGGCGGATGTAGAAGAGGACATGGATGCAACCTTAGCTTGTTTTCTTGCAGGCTTGAACCGGGAAATTCAGGACCGGCTGGAGCTTCAAGAATTTGAAAGTGTTCAGGACATGCTCCACAAAGCCATTAGAACAACAAGTCAAGAGGAGGGGTTTTTCAAAACCAGCCTATACTCCAAAACCCGCTTATCAATCTAAGCCTAGTTTTCAAGAAAAAGATAAATCTTTTACGTCTGAGTTTAAAACTAACCAACCTTCCTGTTTTGACAAGGGCAAAACCGTGGAATCCACGAGTAGAGCCAGAGATATCAGGTGCTTCAAGTGTCAGGGTTTAGGACATTATGAAAACAAATGCTCTAACCAAAGTGATGATTCTACTTGAGAATGGGGAGATAGAGTCCGAAGCTGAAAACGATGAAAAGGAGGACACCAGACCCATCTTTGATGAAGAAGAACCTTATGATTATCCGGCTCAAGGATATCTTCTAGTAACCATGAGATCACTTAGTGTACAGCCCAAAACCAATGATACCGAACAAAGGGAGAACCTCTTTCATTCTCGTTGTTTCATAAATGATAAAGTTTGTTCATTGATCATTGATGGTGGGAGTTGCACTAATGTTGCTAGTGAAGTGCTTGTCAAGAAACCCGGGCTAGAAACCAGACGGCATCCGAGACCATTCAAGCTTGAATGGCCGAATGAAGACGGTGGTCAGCACGTCAAGGAACATGTCACGGTACCAATCACCATTGGTCGATACCAAGATGAGATCATATGCAATGATTTTCCTATGGATGCCATCCATATACTTTTAGGACGGCCTTGGCAGTTCGACAAAAAGGCTGTGCACGATGGCTACACCAATCATCATATGTTCGATCATCAAAGCAAAAAGATCACTCTCATTCCTTTGTCTCCATCCGAAGTTGATAACTAGCTTTTTAGCAGGTTAAACAAAACCTAAAGCTTGTCTATGTCATTGTAATACTTCAGGATGTCAATCCAACCTTGGGGTGAAAGATACTAGGAATACAAGAAATTTATGAAGCTAAGCAAAATTCGGTTTAATTGGGTAAGAATCCTAAAAATATTGCTTGCGGTATTTAAACAGACACGAAAACAATTTTACAAATACCACAGAAGGGTTATACTACTTCTAGATGACTCATAAACAATAAAACAACCGATCTACTAATTTTACAAAATCAAAACTTAAAACCGGATTATCTAGACAAATATATGCTAAGTGGCAAGATTTTCGAAAACTACTTCTAAAAATCAAACGG
>JAHZTW010000001.1:11371056-11461646 GCA_020283515.1 Alliaria petiolata | reverse complement strand
TGGGGGGTCTTGGAAAGGCAACATGGTGCTCTCCTTGCTGCAGTCACTCGCCATGTAGGGCTTGACTCTGTGCCCATTCACTGTGAAATTTTCTCCACTCTTCCCAACCAAAGTTACAGCGCCATATGGTAGTACCTCCTTTATCGCAAACGGCCCGGACCATCTAGACTTGAGCTTTCCGGGAAACAGCTTCAGTCTTGAGTTATAGAGTAGAACCATGCCTCCCTCTTTGAGCTCCTTGTGTACCAACTTCTTGTCATGAAAGGCTCTGGTCCTTTCCTTGTAAATCTTGGCGCTCTCATAAGCGTCCATCCTTAGCTCATCAAGTTCTTGAAGTTGTATTAATCTCTTTTCTTGGGCCGTCTTGAGATTGTAGTTGAGTTGCTTCACGGCCCAAAGAGCTTTGTGCTCTAACTCCACAGGAAGGTGACAAGACTTGCCATAGAGGAGGTTAAAAGGCGTGGTTCCAATGGGAGTTTTGTAGGCTGTTCTATACGCCCAAAGAGCGTCATCAAGCTTGCTAGACCAGTCCTTCCTTGTAACTCCCGCGGTTCTCTCCAAGATGGTCTTGATTTGCCTGTTTGAAACCTCCACTTGGCCACTTGTTTGAGGGTGATAGGGCGTGGCCACCTTGTGCTTAACACCATGTTTTCTCAAGAGACCTTCAAAAACTTTGTTGCTGAAGTGGCTGCCTCCATCGCTAATCACCACCTTAGGGACTCCAAATCTTGGAAAGATAATTGTTTTGAAAAATTTAACCACCACATTTGAATCGTTTGTTGGTGAGGCTATGACTTCCACCCACTTAGACACATAGTCTACTGCCACAAGAATGTACTTGTTTCCATAAGATGATGGAAATGGGCCCATAAAATCAATCCCCCACACGTCAAAGATCTCCACTTCGAAGATTGGCACTTGTGGCATTTCGTTTCTTTTGGTGATGTTCCCAGCTCTTTGGCATGCTTCACATGACTTGATGATTTCATGTGCATCTTTGAAGAGTGTAGGCCACCAGAACCCAGCTTGGAGAATCTTTGTAGCAGTCTTGAAACTCGCAAAATGACCCCCATATGTCATACCGTGGCAATGGAGAAGTATGTCTCTCGCCTCTTCTCTTGTGACATATCTTCGGTATAGGCTGTCCACGCACCTTCTGTATAGGTAAGGGTCATCCCAAAAGTAGTGTGAGACGTCCCTCATAAATTTCTTCTTGTGGTACCGGTCCAAATGAGTAGGCTCCTCTCCACATGCTAAGAAGTTAACAATATCCGCATACCAAGGGAGGTCTTCTTCCCTTAGACTCAAAACTTCTTCAAGCTTCTCTTCTAGCCTTGCACATACCACGGTATTGACCATCATAAGCTGCTCTTCAGGGAGTGAGTCGTCCAGAGGTAAGATTTCTTCCACTCTCATCCTTGAAAGATGATCCGCTACACCATTCTCTATGCCTTTCTTATCTTTGATCTCCATATTGAATTCTTGCAAGAGAAGGATCCACCTCAGGAGCCTTGGCTTGGTGTCCTTCTTAGAGTAGATGTACCTCACTGCTGCATGGTCAGTGTATACTATCACCTTAGAACCCACCAGGTATGACCGGAATTTTTCAAACGCAAAGACCACCGCTAGGAGCTCCTTCTCGGTAGTTGCATATTTCACTTGTGTATCGTCCAAGGTGCGACTGGCATAATAGATAACATGCAACCTCTTGTCTTTCCTCTGCCCTAAGACAGCTCCTACAGCATAGTCACTAGCGTCGCACATGATCTCAAAGGGAAAATCCCAATCTGGAGCTTGGACTATTGGTGCAGGTACTAGCGCGCCTTTAATGGTTTTGAACGCTTGGTGGCATTCTTCATCGAAGTTGAACTCAGCCTCCTTGCATAGTAGTCTTGTTAGAGGACGTGCTAGCTTGGAGAAATCTTTGATAAACCTCCTGTAGAAGCCGGCATGCCCCAAGAAACTTCTTATGCCTTTCACGTTAGCCGGAGGCGCCAAAGTGAGCATCACTTCCACCTTTGCTCTATCCACTTCAATGCCTTTTCCTGAGATCTTGTGACCAAGGACAATCCCCTCTGTTACCATGAAGTGGCATTTTTCCCAATTGAGCACGAGATTGGTCTCCTCACACCTCTTGAGTACCCTGCACAAATTAGACAAACAAACACCAAAGGAAGAGCCATACACGGAGAAATCATCCATGAATACCTCAACCATCTCCTCAATCAATTCAGAAAATATAGACATCATGCATCTTTGAAATGTAGCAGGAGCATTACATAAACTAAAAGGCATTCTCCTATATGCATATGTTCCATAAGGACAAGTGAATGTTGTTTTTTCTTGGTCATTGGGGTGAATTGGGATTTGAAAGAAGCCACTATAACCGTCTAGAAAACAGTAATAGGGGTGGTTGACTAATCTTTCTAGCATTTAATTAATGAATGGCAGTGGGAAGTGGTCTTTCCTAGTGGCTTTGTTGAGTTTCCTATAGTCAATGCACATCCTATGGCCGGTTATAACTCTAGTAGGAATTAACTCATCTTTTTCATTTTTTATAACCATGATGCCCCCTTTCTTAGGTACCACATGGACTGGAGAGACCCACGTGCTATCACTGATAGGGTATATCACACCAGCCTCTAAGAGTTTTAGGATTTCTCTTTTAACCACTTCTTTCAAGTTAGGATTCAAGCGCCTTTGGTGTTCTATTGAAGAAGTGTTCTCATCATCTAAATGAATCCTATGAGTACAGAGTAATGGTGAAAGGCCTTTGATGTCACTTAGAGAATACCCAATGGCTTTCCTATACTTTCTCAATTCCCTAAGGAGAGTGTCTATTCAGATTTTCATTAACAATGACCGGGTATGTGTCATTTGTACCTAAGAAAGCATACCTTAGCCCATTTGGAAGTTGCTTGAGGTCCACCTTTGGAGCAAGCAGCTCGCTTCTTGAAGCGTCCAGGGAATGGGAGCTTTGGTTTGTAAGGTGGAGGCACGATAATATTTTTTTCTTCGCTTGTTTCCCCCACTTCTTTTTCCAAAACCGCTTCTTTGCCTTTTCTTGCCCTTTCAATGTAGACATTGTCAAAGTTGATGTCTTGATCATTTGAAAGATCACTCCCCTCTTCTTGAATGACAATGTCCTCATTGTCTTTAGTTGTTGACCGTGGTGCTACCTGCTTTCCACTCCTTAGATTGATGATATGTGCATACTCCTTTGGATTTGCCTCACATTGGCCGGGTAAAGTACCTTGGCTGCTTGTACTAGCTTTTCCTTTCTCCAGCTGACGAATTTTGTTGTTGATGTTGCTGATTTGTGTAGAGACCTCACTGAGGGAGGAGTCCAGCCGGTTGTTCATTGCAACAAATTTTTGATCGTTAGACGCTTGGCCTTGGAGAAGCTGTTGGAACATTGCTTGTACCGAATCTTAAGTTGACGCTTGAGTTTGTTGCTGCTGAGGCACGAAACCAGGAGGGTATGGTTTGTTCCCTTGCTGTTGGTGTCCTTGGTAGGCTCCCTGTATTTGCCCTTGATACCCACCATTTTGTTGGAATCCACCTTTGTTGTATGGTACAAACGGTTTGGCTTGATTTGGTTGTTGTGGAGGGTACGCTTGGTCCTTTGGATTGTCCACATTTGTGCTTCTGTAAGACAAGTTGTTGTTGTTGTTGTTGTGGCCTTGATACCTTGGAGCATATCCCTGTGGCTTAGGATAGTCTTGGCCAGCAACCCAATTCGCCTCTTGAAACTCCTCCTCATTCCTGTCTTGGAAAAATTCCGCAGCTTCACCAACGAAGTGGACATGTTTTTGGCCAGCAAGCATCAGCTTGTCAAACTTCTCATGGAGTGACTTTATCTCCTTTTTGTGTGCCTCCAGCTCATGACCTCTTGGTGCACGGTCATAGTCCTCAGAATAATTACCGTCACTCAAGGCTAAGTTTTCTATCAGCTCCATGCCGTCTTGCACATCTTGTCCAAGGAAGTTCTGATAAGGGTCAGGTTTCACCCTAATAAAACTACTGCAAGTGCACAGCAAATGCAATCGTAGTATAAGGGGTTATCGAATCCCAAGGGAAGTAGATGCTACACTAGGGTTTCTAAATTCAGATTATGCTAAGTCAAATAGATATAAAAGTAAATAAAGCAACTAATTAAATCAAGGACAAAATTGAATGTGGTGTAAGTTCAGGAGACGAAGGCGCTAGGCAAGGATGATTATCAGGAAGAATCAGAGAATGCAGATATTATTTTGTCAGGAAATAATTAAGAACCGTCTAGAACTCGAAACGCTAATTTAAAACTAATCAACTCTCGTTGCAGAAGTTATCTATGCCTAAATTCCAGAAAACCAAATCTCTTTGCGAGTTCTAACAATTCAGACAAGCATTAATGTTCAGGTTCGATATTGTTCACAAAATACCTAAACCAAATCTCTTTGCGAATAGATATTTTGCTCATCTATGATTAGGTCAGATTATCAATAATGCTCTCGCATCTATTAAACAACCTAAAGTTTGATTTCTAAGTGATCAATTTCAGAAATCAAGTTAAGCATAAATCAAGATGAAGATCCAAGTGATTTTCCTAACAAGATAATAATTCTACAAACTCATCATCAACCCTAAATCACCCTAACCTAACTAGCAAACTACTCAGACATAGAGATGAAAACACAAATCATGGCTGAAATAAATTGCATAAAAAGAATAGAGAATGATACAGGGGTTCGAAATCTGGCTCGGATGAGATAGAATTGTCTCCCCAAAAGCTCAGGATCAATCTCTTTCTAAGTCTCAAAAACTCTAAATTATGAAAGTGTATGTGGCTAAACAATGCCTGAAATCTATTTATAGAAGAGGATTTTTCGTCCAGGGGCAGACTTGTAATTTCTTCAAACTTGCTCTCTTTCCTTTTTCCAATGGAAGTCGCGAACTTTGGGCGGTTGTGACTTGGTGTCGATCGACACTCAGGGTGTCGATCGACACCTTGTGCGTAAATCCAGCATCTTGAGTTCATCACTTCGGCTGCTTCTCCAAATTTCTCCAAAAAGCATCATATCTCCTTTTTAGCTCTATTTGCTCTCCATCCTGTAAAGACTCTATTTGGACTCTAAAAACACCAAAAGACTCTATAAAAACACTTATATCATGGTCTAAAAACGGGTAAAAACCATGATATATCAACTCCCCCAGACTTAACTTTTGCTTGCCCTCAAGCAAAACAGAAACATAGAATGAAGTAGAGGTTTGAAAACAGAAACTTCCAACTATCCTTTAGAACGCCACAAATCATTAACACTCTTGAATCCACATGCTATAGAGTTAACCTTAGGAAATGTTCAGTGTACTTACCACGAGTTTAGCAATCTCCCAGTTTGAATCCAGATCTTTTCCTTGGTAAAATTTCGAACTCTAACAGTGGTGATGCCAAAGAACTTTGCTGATTCTTTTCCCTTCCTTAATGCTTTGAACAAGACATTCTTTGTACAGCTCTCCTATTTTCTCTCCCTTAGTCAACTTCTTTTGAAGCCTTGGAATAGTGTGCTCTTACTTGTGTTCCTTGTGAGGAGACAGGTTCATGAACTCTCACTAATATTGTTCCTTGTGAGGAGACAGGCTCATGAGATCCTTTGCACTATTCCTTGGTCAGACTTCTTTCATCTTCTCTTTTCTTAAGGGAAGATCAAGGAGAGACTGCAAGTAGCTTATCTTGCTCATAGCTGAAAGAGGAATCAAATTCAATTCATACCTAGTTCTTATAAGGGAATATGAACTCTCTCTGTTAGATTGATCCACTCGCAGCTTTCTACTTAGTAAGACCTGAAATTAACTACTACAACAATGGTCCTTCAAGTGTCAACATTTTGTGGTTAGTTCCAAGAAAAATCGAAAATTTCAACTGATTTTGACTCAATAAACCAAATTTTGACAGACTCAACTAACTCTCAAAACAAAACACAATGTTAGCAACCACCTCCCCCAGACTTGAATAACACTGTCCCCAGTGTTACTAAGAATGAGATTGGATAGAAAAATATGTGTTAAACCTTGACAAAACAAAGGGAAAAATTGGATTACCTTGACCTGCGTGCACAGCGTCGATCGACGCAGATGGTGTCGATCGATGCTGTGTTTGATGATGGTGTCGATCGACACATATGGTGTCGATCGACACTCTGTCCGTAGACAGAGTTCAACCACTCGAACATGAATGTTGTTAAGTCAGATTGTTGTTAGAATTCTCCAAGCTGTTAGAAAACTCAAACAAACCATTAGAAGCACAAGATAATCCAATAAAAAAAAGTTTAGAAACAAAGTACTGAAGCAAAATGCAGACTCATGATAAAAGAAAAATGACTCAAAGGACTAAGCAGGAAAGGAGAGATCACTCGTCGTCATCTAGATGCGGTGGAGAAGGTCGTGGTGGTGTGGGAGGGTGAACGCATCTGCAGGTCGAAACAGCTGCAATGACACTCCAGATGGCCTGGAAGCTCTGAACCACATATCTCTGAAATACAGCCGGCTCCGTAGGAATCTCAGGAGCGTCTGGAAGACCAACAGGCAATGGTGCTCTGTGGTACCTCGAAGATGAAGGTCGTGGATCCGCAGCTGATCCATCCTCTGCGTGTGAAGCTGCAGCTCTGCGGGAAGCGCCTCTGCCTCTGGCTACGGGAGCAGTCCTCAATCTGTTCGGACTAGGATGAAAGGCGAGGCGGTCTGGATTACCCGTAATGTGAGTAAGGTCTCTGTCAGACAGCTGCACCATGCGCAAGACCCTCTGCTCGCCGCTAAAAACCCATAACCTCTCTGGCCGTACCCAATGAGTCCTCTTCAAGTAATCCATGTCAACCAAGGCTCGCGATGTGTCAATGCTGCAGCTGGATGTGTCAATCCCGCAGTGGTGGAAGATAGGCGTGAGGAGACTTCCTATAGTGTTAGGCTTGGCCTTGGTGCCAATGAAGGGCTTCGTCTTCAAGGAAGCCAAGTGATGAGCAAATACCGCGCTTAGGTTCGCGCTCTCTGGCGCGTCGTAATCCTCGTAAATCTCTGACCACAGGGCGTGATACAGCAGCACTAACTCAGACACGCGCATCTTCCCTGGCTCGTGCTTACACAGAAGTGTAGTAGCAAACAGTCGAACCAAGTAACGCAGGGTCGGATGGCGAATATCCGTCTGAGTGGAGGTCTTAGAGTCATACCTCCCATTACCGAAATGCGACCAGAAGTCCTGCGTATCCGAAAGCTGCGTCTGAAGAGAAACCCCGGTGGCATGATCATCGCTGAAGCCATAGATGCCACACAGCTCTGGAAGGGGAATCCAGTAGCGAATCCCACGGATGAAGAAGGTCAAAGTGCCTTCCAGAGCGTTCCGGACAATCTCGTTCAGGTAGTAGACGTGTGCTGTAGAGATGAACTGGCGGACGAGGTCAGGGTACAAGTCGTACTGCCGCGTCGCAATGGTCCCCATCCCAACTCGTCCCATCAAGTGCAGGACGTCATCCTTGATGCTCAATGCGGACATCGTCTTCTCGCAAGCAAAGCGTGTCGGTGTGATCTCTACTCTCAGCCACGCGTTGTAGAACAGCGTGTCGTAATCGTCCCATGCCTCGTCGCTGCCGCGTAGAGTGCACATGTCCTTGGCAACCTCCTTTGCCGGAGAATCTTCCCAATCGCGCTCAACCCGAATCCTTGCACCCTCGCGTTTAAGCCAAGGTGGAAGAGACGGAATCGCTTCGTCTCTTGCGGTTCCAGAAGCGGACGCTTCAGTTTCTCTTGGTCTCTTAGTCCTAGGAGGCATCTGTAAGCAAAAAGAAAACCCAAAATCAATCAAAACTCTCACAAATGAAAATCATAGTGTCGCTGGTGGTCGGGTGTCGATCGACACCCTGCGTAGAATCGCAGTTTGACACCAAATCATGATCCTAAACCCAATGGTATAGCAAATAGCTTTGGAAACAATCTCAATATCATGATTCGACCTAGTCTAAACCATCAATCCCAAAGAAAAATCCCAATTTCGCAACATGCATCATTAATTTCCAAAAATTTCGAAAATTTCAAATTGTGCAAATTATAGGATGAAAAATAGATGGGTAATGATCTAAATCATGAAATACAACCTAAACAAGCATAATTCAAACAAGAAATCAAGCTAAATAGGCCGAATTCGAAAAGTTTCACCTTAGGGTCGAATATGAAATTGGGAGATTTGAAGAACATACCTTTGCAGATCGAATCAATGGATAATAGATTATGAAAGAGGATGAAAATCCGCACGGATTAGGCTTAAGAATCACTCAATTTGGTGAAGAATTGAGGATTTGGTGATTTGTGGGAGATTTTCGATTTGCACGGTTTGGAAAAGAATGATGAACATAAAGAACAAGTCGCGGGTTTTAAAGACTTACCTGGTCCCGTGGTGGGTGTTATAGTGTCGATCGACACTAAGCATGATCGAGTCTCCTCTTCCTTTTTTTTTTTTTTATATATATATAAAAGCCAAAATAATTAGTAAAACCAAAATCAAAATGAAAAATAAACTAAGTACCTATCAGTGGGTTGCCTCCCACTCAGCGCTCGTTTAACGTCAATAGCTTGACTGTTCATGCGTTTAGGCGGTGGATGCATCATCCAGAGACAGAATGTGTTTGTCTGGAATCTTGGCTTGAGCCCAATAGTGTTTCACCCTCTGCCCATTCACAATGAACTCTTCTCCTTTGGGGTTTGTCAAGACGATTGCTCCATATGGTCTGACCTCTTTGATGGTGAAAGGACCTGACCAACGTGAACGCAATTTACCAGGAAACAATTGTAAACGAGAGTTGTATAGAAGTACCTGGTCATTTGGTTCGAAATGTCTGGAAACAATCTTTTGGTCATGATATGCCTTTGTCCTCTCCTTGTAGAGCTTCAAGTTCTCATAAGCGTGATAGCGCAGTTCGTCGAGCTCATTGAGTTGCACTAGGCGCCTTTCTGCAGCTGGCTTAAAGTCAAAGTTCATCTTCTTGATAGCCCAATGCGCCTTGTATTCCAATTCCACTGGAAGATGGCAAGCCTTGCCATAAAGTAGCTGGAATGGTGTAGTCCCAAGTGGCGTCTTGTAGGCAGTCATGTAGGCCCAAAGTGCATCATCCAGTTTTGCGGCCCAATCTTTCCTTGTTTTGCCCACTGTCTTCTCCAGGATTTGCTTTATGTGTCTATTGGAGACTTCGACTTGTCCACTCGTTTGAGGGTGATACGGAGTGGCTACACGATGTTGAACACCATGTTTCTTCAGCAGCTTGTCGAATACCATGTTGATAAAGTGAGAACCACCATCACTTATGACAATCCGAGGTACTTCGAATCTAGGGAAAATGATGGTCTGGAACAGCTTAAGAACCACCGCACCATCATTGGTCTTAGAAGCAATTGCTTCCATCCACATAGAGACATAATCTACAGCCACCAAGATGTATTGCATTCCAAAGGATGGAGGAAAAGGGCCCATGAAATCAATGCTCCAGCAATCAAAAACTTAAACTTCAAGGATGAAGTTCTGTGGCATCTCATGTCGCTTGCTGATCTTTCCTCTCCTTTGACAAACATCGCATTGCAAGATGAACAGCTGCGCATCCTTGAACATAGTAGGCCACCAAAAGCCTGCTTGTAGAACCTTGGACACTGTCTTGAAAGTGGCAAAGTGTCTAGCATACTCAGAACCATGACAGTGGAACAGAACATCACGAACCTCACTCTCTGCAATGCATCTTCTGTAAACATTGTCTGAACAATGCTTATATAAGTGAGGCTCATCCCAGTAATATCTCCTAAGTTCCCTTGTGAACTTCTTCTTCTCATAGTTCTTGAGATGTGTAGGCTCAATGTCAGCAGCAAGTGAATTCACAATGTCAGCATACCATGGTTGATTCGCAGCATTTATCGCAAAGATTGGCTGTCGAAACACCTCATCCAAGATCCTGCAAAGTGCAGCTCGCGTCGGGTGTCGATCGACACAGATGGTGTCGATCGACACATGGGCACATGAATTGTCGATCTTCGATTCGGACGGAGTGTCGATCGACACTCCCCTAGTGTCGATCGACACTAGGCTCGTATGCTCTGAACTCTCAGCTTGGAAACGACTCTCAACGAGATAAACATTCTCTTCAGGCAGAAAATCATCTATTGGCACGTCATCTTCAATCCTAATCCTTGAGAGATGATCAGCTACTCCATTTTCAACTCCTTTGTTGTCTTTGACTTCTATGTCAAACTCTTGAAGAAGTAGAATCCATCTTAGCAATCTAGGGTTGGCATCCTTCTTCTGCATCAAGTACTTCAATGCAGAAAGATCAGTGTGGACAATCACCTTTGAGCCAACAAGATACTGGCAAAATTTCTCAAAAGCAAAGACCACAGCTAGCAATTCTTTCTCTGTAGTTGCGTAGTTCTTCTGAGCATCATCCAAAGTCCTGCTGG
The DNA here is from genome assembly GCA_020283515.1 of Alliaria petiolata. Taxonomy (NCBI): domain Eukaryota; kingdom Viridiplantae; phylum Streptophyta; class Magnoliopsida; order Brassicales; family Brassicaceae; genus Alliaria; species Alliaria petiolata. The sequence goes on along the minus strand of JAHZTW010000001.1, from coordinate 11,451,182 downwards.
CATAGTAGATGGCGTGGAGCTTCTTGTCTTTCTTCTGTCCCAGAACTGCTCCTACTGCGAAGTCGCTAGCGTCATACATCACCTCGAAAGGTAGGTTCCAGTTTGGAGGTTGAACAATTGGAGCACTCACTAAGGCTTGCTTGATCTGCTCAAAGGCTAAAAGGCATTCTTCTGTGAACTCGAACTTCACGTCCATGCAAAGAAGAGCAGTGAGTGGTCTCGCAATGTTACTGAAGTCTTTGATAAATCTTCTGTAAAACCCAGCATGACCCAGAAAACTCCTCACTGATTTCACAGAATCAGGTGCTTGCAAAGTCGTCATTACTTCAATCTTGGCGCGATCCACTGCGATTCCGTCTTCTGAATCTCGATGTCCAAGTAGAATCCCTTTTGTGACCATGAAATGACACTTTTCCCAGTTCAGGACCAAGTGTTTCTCTTCACATCTCTGAAGTACGGCGCACAAGTTCTCCAAACAGTCTTTAAAAGATGACCCATAAACAGAAAAGTCATCCATAAAGACCTCCATGAACTTCTCTATCATATCCGTGAAGATGGACATCATGCATCTCTGGAAGGTCGCAGGAGCATTACAAAGTCCAAATGGCATTCTGCGATATGCAAATGTGCCATAGGGACATGTAAAAGTGGTCTTCTCCCGATCATCCGGATGGATAGGAATTTGGAAGAATCCTGAATAGCCATCAAGGAAGCAGTAGTAGGGATGATTCGCCAATCTCTCCAGCATCTGATCGATGAAAGGTAAAGGAAAGTGATCCTTTCTGGTCGCGGCATTCAACTTCCTGTAGTCTATGCACATCCTGTGACCAGTCACAGTCCTTGTAGGGATTAGCTCATTCTTCTCATTCTTCACCACTGTGACTCCTCCTTTCTTAGGAACCACGTGAACCGGACTGACCCAAGTGCTGTCTGAAATGGGATAGATGATCCCAGCCTCTAATAGCTTCATGATCTCCTTCTTGACTACCTCCTTCAGGTTCGGATTTAGCCTCCTTTGATGTTCAATTGATGACTTCGTCTCATCCGCAAGGTGGATCCGATGCATGCACAAGTCTGGTGAGATACCTGAAATGTCATCAAGAGAATAGCCAAGAGCTTTGCGAAATTTGCGCAGCTTGCTTAGTAACAAAGTGAGCTCTGCATTGTTTAAGGAAGCATTTACTATAACACGATAAGTCGAATTAGGACCAAGAAATGCGTACCTTAGCCCGGCAGGGAGCTGTTTAAGCTCAACTTAAGGTGCTTTGATCTCACTCCAATCACCAAGTGTTGCGTCTTTGTCTGATTTCGCATGGTGTCGATCGACGCCAGTTGGTGTCGATCGACACAAGTCCTCCTGTGCGATTAGTTGCAGCACTTGCTCGCTAGCGTCCAACATCTTCGTGTAACCAGCAGCAGCTTCGTCCAGGTCCTCAATGTGCTTTGTAGAAGTGGTCAGTGCTCGCTCCAAAGGGTCTTTAGGATGGTCCTCTTTGAAAATTTCTTCAGCAAGGTCGGTGAGTGAATCGACATAGAAGGTCTGTCCATCAATCGTGGGTCTCTTCATCAGCTTCTCCATGTCGAAATTCATCACCAAATCACCAATGTTCAGTGCGATCCTTCCTTTCCTCACGTCAATGATGGCTCCAGCTGTAGCCAAGAATGGTCTACCAAGTATGAGAGGGTCTTTGGGTTCCTCATCATAAGCTAATACCACAAAGTCTGTGGGTACTAAACAATCTCCCACTCTGATAGGAACATCTTCCAAGACATCTTCAGGGATCCTGATAGAACGATCAGCAAGGACTAAGGAGATTCTGGTGGCCTTGAAATCTGTCATATCTAGCCTGAGAGCAACTGAAAGAGGCATCAAGTTGACACTTGAACCTAAATCGCATAAAGATCTCCCAAACTTGTCTGAGAAGATGGAGCAATCAAGGACAAAGCTTCCTGGATTGGAGAGCTTTTCTGGTAGCCTGTTCTGAATGACAACACTAACTTGCTCTGATATCATCATTACTCCTTCCTCCATATCTATGTTGTTGGTCATCATCCACTTCAGATATCTCTTTATCATTGGAGTAGTTCTAATGGCATCCATCAAAGGAATTTCAACCACTAGTCTATCCATGATAGTCTTGCATCTAGCTTTCAGTAGCTCCTTCTTAGACTTCTTTGGTATCAAGGGGAAAGGGATCTTTGGCTTGTATACCCTTTATGGTGCAACCTTAGTTGTTGTGAGTTGATCCGGTGTGGTCCGCGTTGGGTGTCGATCGACACCCTCCTGGTGTCGATCGACACTGGCCTTTGGAAATGAATCCTTCGCGTCGAGTTTGTCTGATTTGTCGTCAATCTCCCTTGGTGTCGATCGACACTCATTTGTGTCGATCGACACTGGCTCCGCAGCATCTTCTACATCTTCAAGCTCCTCGAATTCTTCAGTGTTTATCCTTCTGTTTTGCACAGGTTGAAGGTTCTTCCCACTCCTCAATGTGACAGCATTCACATGGCGTTTGGGATTGGTATCTGTCTTCCCTGGAAGGAATCCTTCTGGCCTGTTAACAGCTTCTGCGGTTTGAGCAACTTGAACATCCAGCTTCCTCATGTGAGAGTGTATGCTCTCAATCTTTCTATTCAAGTCTTGATACAGTGAATCAATCTTCCCATTGAAATCCACTGTCATCTTCTGCTTTCCTTGCAAGATTTGCTCAAACATAGCTTCCATTTTGTTGTCTTGTGCAGGTGGTTTCTGGTAAGAAGAACTTCCATAGCTCCTTTGGTAATTGTTGTTGTTGTTCTGGAATGGGGGCTTTTGAGTATAACCAGAAGAGTTCTGATTTCCTGTGAAGGAGCTCTTCTGATAATTTCCATTAAAACTTCTGCTCCCTTGCTGGTTCCCAAACCTTTGGCCTTGAAAGCCACCTCCATTGATGTAGTTGACATCCTCTTCTTCACAGCCTTCATCAGGTTCGAATGACTCCACCTCATTAGCAAAATGGACCTGCTTCTTTCCCACCAAGAGATTCTGCACGTTGTCCAGCTTCCTGTTGACTTCAGCAATCTGGCTTCCTCCATTTATTCCTGCGTGTTGTCTCCTTTCGAAGTCTGCGTTCTTGGTGCTGTTACTAGAGGCCAAATTCTCTATAAGCACTATTGCGTCCGCAGGAAATCTGGTGCTGAAATTGCCATTGCTTGCTGCGTCTAAGGCCATCTGGTACCTCCAATCAATCCTGCGGTAGAAGATACCAAGGAGCTGCGGTTCGCTGAAACCGTGGTGTGGGCAGTCCCTCTGGTAAGCCTTGAATCTCACCCAAGAAGCTTTGAATGCTTCAGTGGGTCCTTGCGAGAATGTCGTGATCTTAGTCCTTAGCTCTTCTGATCTCGCATCATCAAAGAAGTTGCATAGGAATGCATTCTTTGTGTCTTCCCAATTAGTCAAAGATCCTGGGTCCAATTGCTTAAGCCAATATGATGCATCTCCAGCAAGCGAGTAAGGGAAAAGCTTTCAAAAGAGATAATCATATGTAATTCCATTTGCCTTGATGCTGGATGCCAAGTCTTCGAATCTCTCTATATGGTCCATGGGGTGCTCGTTGGGAAGACCATGGAAGGGGTGTTGAGCTACGAGCGTGAAGTAGGCAGGCTTCATCTCGAAGTCATTCCTCTGAAACTCAGGAGGACGGATTGCAGCTCTATTAGCATAGAACTGGTCTGGGCGGTTGTACTCGCCAAGTGTTCTTCCACGTCCAGCTTCTGCGGGGGCGATTTGTTTTGCTTGTTCGACTATGACGGCGCCAGCCTCATCAAGTCTTTGTCCTTTGGCATTCCTTCTATTTCCTTTTTTTTCTATCATTTTTCCTTTCTCGTCTCGTATCATAACCATTATTTTTTTTTTCTTTTTGTGCGATGTGTCGATCTATGCTCTCGGTGTCGATCGACGCTGAGTCTGTGTGTCGATCGATGCTAGATGTGTCGATCGACTCTCGTGCAGCTTTGCGGTTCGTACGTTCGAAACGGCCTAGTTCCTTGTTCAATGGAATTAGTTCCTTGTCCTTGTTGCTTCTGGTACTTCGATTAAGCATGCACCTGAAAAACAAAAATTTGAAACTAAATCAGTAATCGAAGATTAAAAACAAAAACCTAGTCAAAATCCTAATACTAGATTCCGTAGGCAGCTATTACTTCTCCGGCAACGGCTCCAAAAACTTGTTATGGGTCAGTTTTTATCCTAATAAAACTACTGCAAGTGCACAACAAATGCAATCGTAGTATAAGGGGTTATCGAATCCCAAGGGAAGTAGATGCTACACTAGGGTTTCTAAATTCAGATTATGCTAAGTCAAATAGATATAAAAGTAAATAAAGCAACTAATTAAATCAAGGACAGAATTGAATGTGGTGTAAGTTCAGGAGACGAAGGCGCTAGGCAAGGATGATTATCAGGATGAATCAGAGAATGCAGATATTATTTTGTCAGGAAATAATTAAGAACCGTCTAGAACTCGAAACGCTAATTTAAAACTAATCAACTCTCGTTGCAGAAGTTATCTATGCCTAAATTCCAGAAAACCAAATCTCTTTGCGAGTTCTAACAATTCAGACAAGCATTAATGTTCAGGTTCGATTTTGTTCACAAAATACCTAAACCAAATCTCTTTGCGAATAGATATTTTGCTCATCTATGATTAGGTCAGATTATCAATAATGCTCTCGCATCTATTAAACAACCTAGGGTTTGATTTCTAAGTGATCAATTTCAGAAATCAAGTTAAGCACAAATCAAGATGAAGATCCAAGTGATTTTCCTAACAATAATAATAATTCTACAAACTCATCATCAACCCTAAATCACCCTAACCTAACTAGCAAACTACTCAGACATAGAGATGAAAACACAAATCATGGCTGAAATAAATTGCATAAAAAGAATAGAGAATGATACAGGGGTTCGAAATCTGGCTCAGATGAGATAGAATTGTCTCCCCAAAAGCTCAGGATCAATCTCTCTCTAAGTCTCAAAAACAATAAATTATGAAAAGGTATGTGGCTAAACAATGCCTGAAATCTATTTATAGAAGGGGATTTTTCGTCCAGGGGCAGACTTGTAATTTCTTCAAACTTGCTCTCTTTCCTTTTTCCAATGGAAGTCGCGAACTTTGGCGGTTGTGACTTGGTGTCGATCGACGCTCAGGGTGTCGATCGACACCTTGTGCGTAAATCCAGCATCTTGAGTTCATCACTTCGGCTGCTTCTCCAAATCTCTCCAAAAAGCATCAGAATCTCCTTTTTAGCTCTATTTGCTCTCCATCCTGTAAAGACTCTATTTGGACTCTAAAAACACCAAAAGACTCTATAAAAACACTTATATCATGGTCTAAAAACGGGTAAAAACCATGATATATCAAGTTCCCTTTGCTTGCCGTTTCTAGTAACATGCTAATTTTTGGCAAGGCTCCCCAGTATATAGTGCTCAGGAGTGTCTCTGCAGTGAAGCCATGGTGAGGACACCGGATGGTGTAGTCCTTGAAACGCTCCATTGCTTCACTAAAGGTCTCATTGTGCCTTTGCGTGAAACCGTTTATCTCACTTCTCAGCCGAGCCGTCCTTGTGCTTGAGAAGAACTTTGACAGGAAGGCTTTCTTGCATTCAACCCACAACGTGATGGTGCCTTGAGGTAAGGTCTTCTCCCAATGTCTAGCTTTGTCCCCAAGAGAAAATGGGAACAGCCGTAGCTTGAAGCTATCCTCCGAGATGCCGTTTATCTTGATCATTCCACACACTTGTTCGAAGTTGTCCAAGTGCTCCAGTGGGTCTTCCATAGCCAGGCCATGGAACTTGCTGTTCTGGACCATAGATATAAATCCAGGCTTGATCTCGAAGTTGTTGTTTTGCACCGGTGGTGGCGTGATGCCAAAGCGATTTGTGTGGGTGTTTGGTGCATCACCCGCACCAATGATTCGTGGTGCTCTTTGGAGGTGGTGAGGGTGTCTAATGGCTCTGCCAGGTGCAGCATGTTGAGGCGGGTCCTCCACTTGGTCGTGGTCAGCCATCACCTCTTGATGGTACTCTTCAATTTCTAGGAGTAGCCTTTCCCTCCTATGCCTTGCGCTTCCTAGTTGTTGGATGTTGTCTAGTGGCGTGAACAGGTTGTTGTCACCTCTAGACCGTTCATGTACCTGAAAACACAAGCACAATATTTGGAAAATTAGTAACCAAATGTAAAAATAAAAACTTAGACTCCACTAATCTCCAAATCCTAATACTTTCGCTTAAGACCCAAGTTTGGCAACGGCGCCATTTGATAACTAGCTTTTTTCAGTGATTATCAAATCCTAAGCATAGTCATCTCATTGTAATACTTCAGGATGTCAATCTAACCTTGGGGTGAAAGATACTAGGAATACAAGAAATTTATGAAGCTAAGTAAAATTCGATTTAATTGGGTAAGAATCCTAAAAATATTGCTTGCCGTATTTAAACAGACACGAAAATAATTTTACAAATACCACAGAAGGGTTATACTACTTCTAGATGACTCATAAACAATAAAACAACCGATCTACTAATTTTACAAAATCAAAACTTAAAACCGGATTATCTAGACAAATATATGCTAAGTGGCAAGATTTTCGAAAACTACTTCTAAAAATCAAACGGTTACCAAATCAATTCCAGACATAAAGCAAGACTCTAGACAATTTCTAAAATATTAAAAATAGCTCAAACACGATTTTACAAATTTATTAAAACTCTATTGCATAATTAAGCTAATTTAAAGATTTTTAGAGAAAACAATTAACTTTGAACAGGGAGAAAATGATTTTTAGTTTTCAAATATTAAAAACAGATTCAAGGTTGGGATTCATTCTTAGGGAGGTTGAAATTCGAACTTGGGTTTTGAAAACATATTTTTTACACTTTTTAGTGCTATCTCTAAGCCTTAAGAAACCAAACTAGATCTACCCATGGTGTATGGTGTAAATCCTTTCTTCACCCTTTCATCCTAACCCATGGTGTATGGTGGAAAGATAAGGTGAAGAACATTAAGCATGGATCTTAAAAAGTGGCTTAACTAGCTCCCTAAACATCCATGGTGTATGGGAAAGGATGAGCTAGTCTCTTGGATGAACAAGAAAATACCCAAAATCTAGTTTTCAACCCCCTTAAATCATCCCAACCCCAAACCTTGATGGATTACTCACAACTCAAGTTCATACCTCTCTTAAACACAAGTTTAGAGCGGATGAACATAAGCGGTTTTTAACAAGAAGAAAGATTTGACATTAGAAGGATGAAGATACTTAAATCTTATACAAAATACAAAAGTTTTAACAAAGGGGATAAGCAAGAAACAAACAAGAACTATGAAAAATAAGCAAGAACAAGCAAGAACAAATGAAGAACACTCAAGAACAAGGTGAGAACTCTCTCTATTGTTTTCACTCTCTATTTCCACGCCTAGGATTGAATAATCAGAAGTGCTTCTTTCCTTTTTTTTTCATAAGTGGATGATTCATTAATCCCCCTTTCTCTTTTGCCCTTTCAAAAATAATATGAAACTCTCTCCACCCTTTCATAAAAGAAGGGCTGCTTGACTTTCATGCCAAGGTGGACCCCTTAGTAGAAGACAAAAACACAAGTTGGAGAAGAGTTTGTTGACTTGACTTGGCAGATCGAGCAGTGGTGGTCGATCGGCCGTAGATCGGGTCAGAGCACTCGATTTGGCACTCGATCTTGGGCTCTTTGTTTTTGTCCGAGTTTTTCTTTGATTCCTGCCAACTCCTAGGCTTTTGTTTCATCTTCTTGGCAATGCTCAGCATCCATCACAGCTCCAAGTACTCTAAACAACCTGAAAATGATGCAAATATGCATGAAATATGCAAATGTCAATGCAAAGTGTTCTATGACTTAAAATGAGACAAATGATGCAAACTAGCCTATTATGAACGATGTATGCATGAAAACCTATTCTAAATGCATGCTAAATATGCGAAATATATGAGTATATCAGAAGTTCACTAGGATCAACTGCAACTTAGAGAGAGCCGTGAACTTGGGAAACAATAGGAAGCAGCTAAGACACCGGTCAAAAGGTCAAACTTCTACATTAAACCAAGTCAGGTAAGGAAAACTTTGTTTTCCCAACCTTCTCTCATCTTACTTGTGTTTAAAGAAGCACTAATGGCTACTAACCCTCCACCGGAGCTTCCGAGTGAACTTAAGCCGTTGATGAGCAGATTTCAGGATGTATTCCCGTAAGAAACTCCGAGTGGTTTACCACCTATCCATGGGATAGAACATCAGATCGACCTAGTATCCGGAGCGACTCTTCCAAACTGTCCCGCTTACCGTACCAATCCAGTCGAAACCAAGGAGTTGCAAAGACAGGTGGATGAGTTAATGGGAAAAGGTTACATCAGAGAGAGCCTCAGTCCCTGTGTCATTCCTCTACTGCTCGTGCCTAAGAAGGACGGAACTTGGTGAATGTGCGTGGACTGCCGAGCCATCAACAACATCACGGTTACGTATCGCCATCCCATTCCTCGTTTAGATGATATGTTGGATGAATTGCACAGTTTTAGGGTCTTTTCTAAGATAGATCTTAGGAGTAGATATCACCAGATAAGGATGAAGATGAATGGAAAACGGCTTTCAAAACTAAGCATGGACTTTATGAATGGCTTGTGATGCCATTTGGTTTGACTAATGCTCCTAGTACCTTCATGCGCTTGATGAATCATGTTCTTAGGGCTTACATAGGGGAATTTGTTGTCATGTATTTTGATGACATTTTAATATATAGTAAAAGCATGAATGCACATATTGAGCCTTTGGGAAAAGTCTTGGAAGTACTTAGGAAAGAATGCTTATATGCTAATGAAAAGAAATGTATCTTTGGAGCGGATCACCTAGTTTTCTTGGGTTTTGTTGTAGGTGGTGATGGCATCCGTGTGGATGAGGAAAAGGTTAAGGCAATCAAGGAGTGGCCTAGTCATAAAACCGTAAGTGAAGTCAGAAGCTTCCATGGATTGGCTGGCTTCTACAGGCGCTTTGTCCAGAAATTCAATACCATTGCAACCCCTCTCACAGAAGTGATCAAGAAAAACGTGGGGTTTAAGTGGGAGCAAGCCCAAGAAGACGCTTTCCAAACCTTGAAAGGGAAGCTACCTCAAGCTCCATTACTTGTTCTTCCAGATTTTACGAAAACTTTTGAAATTGAATGTGATGCCTCAGGCGTGAGTGTTGGTGCTGTATTGATGCAGGAAGGAAAACCCATTGCGTATTTTAGTGAGAAGCTAGGTGGTGCAACTGTTAACTACCCCACCTATGACAAGGAATTATACGCTTTGGTGAGGGCTCTTCAGACGTGGCAACATTACTTGTGGCCAAAAGAGTTTGTCATACATACGGATCACCAATCCCTAAGGCATCTCAAGGGATAACAGAAGCTTAACAAGAGACACGCTAGGTGGGTTGAGTTCATTGAAACCTTCCCATACGTCATTAAGTACAAACAAGGTAAAGAGAACAGAGTTGTTGATGCTCTCTCTCAAAGGTATGTACTTTTTTCTCTTCTTGGAACCAAGCTTCTGGGATTCGAATTCATAAAAGATTTGTATGAGGCTGATTCAGATTTTAGGGAACCTTATTTGGCATGTTCTAGATACACACATGGCAAGTACTTTGTCTCTGAAGGTTTCTTATTCTTTGATAATCGATTGTGTGTGCCTCACTGTTCTTTGAGAGAGTTGTTCACAAGGGAAGCTCATGGAGGAGGACTAATGGGTCACTTTGGACTGGAAAAAACTTTTAAAGTGCTCGAAGAACATTTTTACTGGCCAGGCCTGAAGAAGGATGTTAAAAGGATCTGTAGCAGATGCGTGACGTGCAAAGAGGCTAAATCCAAGAACACGTCCCAACGTTTGTATACCGATTCCTTTTCACCTGTGGACTGATCTTTCTATGGACTTTGTTTTACGATTTCCTAAGTCTAGGACAGGTAGAGATTCCATCTTTGTGGTTGTAGATAGGTTTTCTAAAATGCCTCATTTCATTCCATGTTTGAAAACCAATGATGCATCTCACATAGCTGAACTGTTCTTTAAAGAAATCGTTAGACTTCATGGCATACCTAGGACTATAGTTTCTAACCGTGATGTTGAGTTTTTAAGTTATTTCTGGAAAACTTTGTGGACTAAGTTAGGCACTAAACTGCTGTTTTCTACTACTTGTCATCCTCAGACCGATGGTCTAACAGAAGTAGTTAATAGAACGCTCTCAGCATTGCTTAGAACATTGGTTAAAAAGAACCTTAGAACATGGGAAGAAAACCTGCCGCATGTAGAGTTTGCATATAACCATTCTGTGCACTCGGCTACAAAGCATTCACCTTTTGAAATTGTGTATGGCTTTAATCCGTTGTCTCCTCTTGATCTAATCCATTTTCCTTTGAGTGAAAGAATCAGTTTAGATGGCGAAAAGAAAGCTAAACTTGTCAAACAAATTCATAAGAAGGTTCGAGCCAACATTGAAGCCAAGACAAAGCAATATGAGAAGTACGCCAACAAAGGTAGGCGTAAGGTGTTGTTTCAACCAGGAGACCTCGTGTGGATTCACCTTAGAAAGGAATGGTTTCCTGAGAAACAGAAGTCCAAGCTCATGCCAAGGAAAGATGGACCATTCACGGTGGTCAAGAAGATTTATGACAATGCTTACAAGCTTTAATGTTTCTGATTTATCTCCTTTTCTTTCAGATGATCCAGATTTGTGGACAAATCCTTTTCAAGAGGAGGGGAATGATAGATTCTGTGGCAAAGCACCGAGCCAAACATCCACGGATTGTTCGGAGGATGACGAGCAGCATGTACCGGAGCAGGTCACGAACGATACAAGTGAGGTTCATCGAGGAGAAACCAGCATTGACCGCGAACAGGTTCAGACCGACACAGCCGTGTTCCACTTTGACCCAACACTGTCCAGAAATAACTTACGAAGGGAACGCTGTCCTGATGACCGAGTCCCTCGACCATCTTGTGTCCGCTCTCGGATCAGACATCATGAAGAAGCCGATGGGATTGCTATAAACCAGATTGCTTGAGCCAATTCATCCGGTGATCGGGACATTTCAGTTTTAGTCCGAACCAAGCATCCGAATACCGAGTCAAGTTCATACGATAAGTATTTTCCCGACCCATTCGACTTTTCCTCCGGTCAAAAGCTTTCTACTCGAGCTAAACGATTAAAGGAAGATATCGAAGGTGAGATAACTCGGTTTGACCAAGCTGACTGCATTACGGCCGAGCACGCTTATGTTTCCTCCATCCGGTACGATGCATGATTGAGCGGATCAAGGGCACGTCCAAATTCATAGCAGCCGAATGGTCAACCTAAGCAAACCGCGCGAATCCAATGGTCAATTGACCAAGGAATAAATTTCTAGTCTTATATTTTCATTTTCTATGCTTTGAAAAATCCACAAACTTTATTTCTCTTTTCTTTTTTCTTTGTTGCGAATTCTATATGTATTTGAAAACTTCATTCTAATAAATTAACCATGTTTTTATCATCTTCTTTTGAGAGAAATCTCTTTGTTCTTCTTGAAAATTTCGTTGAGTTTGGCAAGAGTTACTTCCAAGCGCAGCAAACTTCCTAAGATCCGTGGTCACGGGTTACTTCCTCGGTTCCGTGGAGTGGAGAATACCAAGAGACTTCCGCATCTCTTGACAGTCTCATCGATCCACCATCTATCCAATCTATCCAACTCGCCAACAAATAACATAATCCATCCAAGGGATTCATTACAACCCATCCGGTACGTGTTTTTATTTTTCTTTCCTTTATTTCTAACAGCTAGTTTTTGCAAGTTTTATGTATTTAGGCATATAAAAAAAACCAAAAAAACAAAAATAGAAAAAACAAGAAAAACCCAAAAATATGAGGAGGAGCCTCGGAAGGAGGTTGGCCGCACAAGCACCAGCCCGTGCCGTGGCGAAACATAGTGTGGCCGCGCGACAAGCCACGACCGCGCGGAGAGACGTAGCCTGGCCGCGGCCGACAGGCCATGGCGCGACTAATGGTCGTCTGAACGACCAACCCGGAAAACTCATGTTTTCCTCCCAAACCAAATTTCCCGCGTTATGGTACAATCCCGCACCGCTAAATCATTCCCGTTAACGTAAGTTAACAAATTTTATTGATTCGTGACCACCATGCAAGGTAAGTTTCCTTGTTTCAAAATTTTTGAAAACTTAAGGTTCTTTGGTGATAAAAATACTTTTTCAAAACAAAAAGAGAATTTTTAGAATCAAACTCCCTTTTCTTCTTCTCTTCCAAGAGGCTTGGAGATTTTTGAGAGATTCTAGGTTTTTCAATTTTGAACCGTTTTCAAAAATTCTTTGGTCTATACTAATATAATTTCAAAGGAGATTCAACTTGTGAAGGTCATTCATTCTCATCTACAAGGTATGATCTCTTATTTTTAAAATTCCATAGAGAACTCAATTTTGAGATCTCTCTTGCTTGACTAGATCAATGTCTAGGATGCTTGATTAGTGATAGAGAACCTTGAATTGATGAATTAGGTTGGTTAGATTTCGATTTTTGCAGCCCAATTTTGGCAAAGTTGAAATAGTTGGAAAGTTAAAATTAGAACTTGCTTTAAAGAACGAATTTTGGAGGTATTTATAGACAATTTGACTTAGTTTAAACTTAACTCATGCTAAGTATGACTTGAGAACCAAAGTTTGATGAAAGTAGGTTGGTAAAATCGATTTATTGGAAACTTTTTGGTTTGGAAACCCAAAAATCCGAAAATAGAGTTTGAGTACCAAGTTGATCACGAAATTTACGCATTCACTCGATTGCTATTAGTCTTGGAAACTCTTGATATATGTTTTGTATATCATTGCACTTGAGATTCCTTATGACACATCAAATTCACATGTTTGGTCGAGTTTCTGTTTTTGTTTTGCAAGGTACAATGAGCTATGACCGAAACTTCGAGGTACGTTCGAAGAATAGAGAGCAACTAAGCTCTTCGAAACGTTCTTCGCGACAACAAGAACAAGAGACAGCGCTAGGAGACCCAAGTCTTGACACTACTATAGGAGGATACATGAAGGAACAACAAAGAAGATTCCGCGATTCACGGATAGCGCGCACACGTCGCGATGATTCACCTCCACCTCAAGAGTCAATTAGAGAGCTGAGCAATCCTCCTCCTAAGCGCAAGGTCCGATACTTTGGAGCACCAATGGACCCAACCATCGATTATTTGAAGGAGATGAAGAATATGGAGATAAGAACGACACTCAAAATAGATTACTCCGCTTTAGATGCCTTGGGCATCACTGAAGATGTTACATGGTATTTGGATGAGCTAAGGCTCAAGACCTTTATGGAGATTGATCGACCTACTGATATACTCAGATATTTTGCATATTTAGCACTCATTTAGGATAGGTTTTCATGCACTTTTGCACTCATAATTAGAGTTATTGTAGCTTTTGTCCCATTTTAGGTTTTAGATATGTTTGCATTAGCATTTTCATATTTCTTGCATCTTTGCATCATATTCAGGTTGTTTTGGATACACTGGAGCTATGGAGGATGCGTGGATATGCTGAGGATCATAAAGGAACCTGTGGGTGCTTGGAAAAACTCGGACAAGCAAACGTGGAGATCAAGGAGAAGGTCAAGATAGGCAGGTCGATCTAGACGAGATCGACCAGAAGATCGAGGTACTCGGTCGTTTCAAGGAAGAAGAACTGGTCTTAGATCGACCAAGATGATCGAGCGGGTGTACGGACGTGGAAACTAAGTCTGGGAAGAACGAGGGCCAGATGGAGGTCTCGACTCGATCGTCTGTAGATCGACCAGAAGATAGAAGGAAACACTCGATTCACCCGACTAAATCGACCCAACGATCGGGCAAAAGAGGACGTTCTCTGCAGAAGATCGAGCGAGAGATCGACGACTCAGGTCGATCTCTAACCTTATCCGGACAACTCACATTTTGGAGTTTAGTGAGGGGACCATTTCCCTTTTGGTATAAAACGTTTTTACCCTATTTTTGGGCGTGGATCCACCATTTTACGATATGTCTCCTTCTTCTTTGAGCCTTAAGCCGCCATTGTTAGTTTTAAGCTTTGATTGTTTTTGTGAAACCTTAATCTTGTTATAATCTTAAGTACTTCTCTTAATCTTTCTTGCTTAGTAGCTTAATCATGTTTATCCCTTATTCCTTTACGTTTTCATCTGCTTTAATCATGCGTAGTGAGTAAACCACTTAAGGTTTGAGGCCGAGGGTTTAAGGGAGGTTTAAGGGGTTAGATTTTAGGTTTTTCAAGCCCTTAATCCTTAACTCTTCTTGGCTTTGGGGCGCTTTACGCCAAGGATGCTCGAGAGAGATCCTTGTATCCACGGAAGTTTCTCTGTCTCTCAATAGAGCTGAGAGATTTCGGAACCCCAATCCAAGAGGCTAGCTTCTCCAAACCACGATAGTGAGCTTTTGGAGACTAGTCAAGCCAATTTAAGTTTGATCTTCTCATGCTCATCAATCTTCCTTTCCACCAGAAACCATGGGTTTGGAGGGAGGATTTGGTGAAGTGATTTTACCCACAAACCATGAGAGAATCTACAGTCGCCTCTTAGGCTTAGAGTTAACTCTTTCATGAGAGAACCCATTTTGGCTAAACCCAAGATCGATCCTTTAATCCCCTTTGACATAACCTCTTAGCCTCAGATCTACCTTTTTATATTTGTCAATAAAAAATCAATCTTTCTTGTTACCAAAGTTTCTTGTTTGAAATTGTTAGAAACCGCCTAGTATTTGCATTTTGAGTTCTAAATTCCTAGACTTTATTTCTTGCCAAGCTTATAGTTTTAGAAATTCCCTAAACTATCATAGAGTATCTATGCCAAATTTGAAGTCCTTCTGTTTTAAGCAAGTAGTTTTAGAAATTCTATTTCTCACCTAAAACCGGAAATGACTTAGCTTTAGGAAGTTCTTGGATTTTTAGTGTCCTCTCACCCAAGGTTGGATTGATTAACCTCAAGTATTACAATGAACAAAGATGCTTTAGGCATTGAGTAATAGCTTAAAAATATATTCATGCTTTAGGCATTGAGTAATAGCTTAAAAACCTATTCATCAATTGGCGCCGTTGCCATCTTTGGTTTGAGAGCATTAAAATTTAGATCTTCTTATAGACTAGGTTCTGTTTTTATTCTTACTTTGGTATCTAATAGCTTTAATCTCTTGTTGCACTTTCAGGTACATGAACCTACGATCTAGAGGCACCAACGATCTCCTTCAGCCTCTAGATAACATTCATTTGCTCGGTAGTGCAAGATTGAGAAGAGAGCAAGCCGTTGAAGCCGAGATAGTACAAGACGGAATGGCTGCACAAGAAGATGTTGTGCCTCAGAAACAAGGGGACGGTAGGGGCAATGGTCACCCTCAACATGTGCCTAGAGAGCCGATGATTATTGGTGCGGGGGACGCTCCTAATACCCACACCAACCGATTCGGTATAACCCCCCACCCGTAAACAACAACAAGTTCGAAATCAAACCGGGGTTTGTTTCTATGGTGCAAAACCATAAGTTTCATGGTCTTGCTATGGAGGATGCCCTGGAGCACCTAGATAACTTCGATCAGATCTGCAGGATGATCAAGATAAATGGGATATCCAAAGACAGCTTCAAGCTCCGGCTCTTCCCTTTCTCTCTCGGTGACAAGGCCCGCCATTGGGAGAAGACCCTTCCCAAAGGAACGATCACCTCTTGGGCTGAATGCAAGAAGGCGTTCCTCTCCAAGTTTTTCTCAAGCACTAGAACAACAAGGTTAAGGAGTGAAATCAGTGGCTACACCCAAAGAAGAAACGAGACGTTTTCTGAGGCTATGTAACGGTTTAAAGATTACACCATCCAATGCCCTCATCACGGATTCAGTGAGGAGTCCTTGCTAAGCACCATCTACAGGGGAGCACTGCCTAAGATCAGAATGTTGCTAGACACGGCGAGCAAGGGTAACTTTCTTGGACAATACGTTTCGGCGAGAATGGAGTTGATTGAGAACCTTGCGTTGAGTGACGGGAAATATAGTGAGGATTACGACCGAGCTCCGAGAGGGTCAGACCTAGAAGCACACAAGAAGGAGTTGAAAGCGCTGCATGACAAGATAGACAAGTTGGTACTTGCCAACCAAAAGCAAGTGCATTTTGTTGGTTAAGCCGCGGATGTCTTAGACGAGTTGGATGAGCAATGTCAAGAGGAAGCCAATTGGGTTGGTGGACAAGACTATCAAAGACAGCAAGGTTACTTCCCCAAGTACCAAGGCAACAACAACAACTTGTCATATCGAAGCAACAATGTTGAGAATCCACAAGATCAAGTCTATCCTCAACAAAAACAAGTTGTTAACCAAGGTGGATATGTGAACAAAACCACATTCAAGGTCAAAGGCAAGGGAACTACCAAGGCCAGCCACAACAACAAGGGAACAGAGGATACCCTCCTGGTTTTGGATAGCAACAACAAGGTCAAGCTACAACTCAAGACCAAGTCCAAACGTTGCTAAAGCAGCTCATGCAAAACGAAGCAAATATCGAGCTCAACATGGGAAAAAGACTTGTTGAAATAAAAGCTAAGCAAGACATAGCCAACAACGACCTTCTTAACCAAATCAACGATCTAAACAGCAAGATTACTCAGTTTGAAAAAGGAAAGGCAAGCACCTCAAGCCAAGGTACCTTACCGGGTAAATGTGAAGCAAATCCGAGAGAGCATGCTCACATGATCTCCCTTAGAAGTGGAAAAGTGTTGACTCCACGACCTCAACCAGATGACAATGGGCACATTGTAGTCCAAGAGGGGGAGGAAAGTCTTTCACAAGACCACAGAATCACCATCCACGACGTCTACATTGAAAGACCATGGAAAGGCAAAGAAACGGTTGAGGAGGAGCTTGTAAGGGAAACACCAAGGCAGCAAAAAGTTGTCCCTCCTTCCTACAAACCTAAACTCCCTTTCCCAGCCAGGTTCAAGAAGCAGCTCGTTGAAAAGCACAAGGCTTCATTTGAAAAATGTATCAAGTTTATAGAGATGAGGATGCCCTTGCTTGATGCTTTGGCGCTTGTACCAAAGAGCGCCAAGTTTCTAAAAGACGTGATTGCTAAGAAAGCAAAGGAGCTACAAAAGGTTGTGGTTGTGAGCAAAGAGTGCAATGTCATCAACTCAAGGGAGATCATGCAAAAGAAACTAGGAGGTCCCGGATCTTTCATGTTACCTTGCTCTACAGGCTCGTTGAAGTTTGAAAGTAGTCTATGCGACTTGGGAGCGAGTATCAACCTGATGCCTTACTCCATTGCAAAGAAGTTAGGCGACACTGAGTTCGAGGAGTGCAATATTGATATACTCATAATTTAGCATATTTTAGCACTCATTTAGGATATATTTTGCATTCATATTTAGATTTATTGTAACTTTTGTCCCATTTTAGGTTTTAGGACATGTTGCATTAGCATTTGCATATTTCTTGCATATTTGCATCATTTTCAGGTTATTTAGTGTACATGGAGCTTTGGTGAATGCTGAGCATGGAGAAGAAGGTGCAAGAAAGGCTTAGGAGTTGATGGGAGTCAAGGGAAAGCTTGGACAAAAGAGGGGAAGCAGAGATCGACCCTAAGATCGACCTCCCAGCCCGTTTCACCAGAAGAACGACCCCAAGATCGACCTCCCAGCCCGATTCATCTTTAGATCGAGAGGAAGATCGAGCCGGCCAGTCGATTCATCTTTAGATCGAGAGGAAGATCGAGCCAGCCAGTCGATCCATTTTCCGATCGAGCTGAAGATCGACCATGCCAGCTCGATCTCTAGTCAAACTCTCCTTCCCTCTTCTTTGGTTTTCAAACTTTTGCCAACTGTTTTTTGCCTTGTAGTGAGGGGACCATTTGTGGATAAGATAAGACTTGTGACCCACAAATGGGAGGCCAACCACGAAATTATCATCACTCTCTCCCATTTTTAGATCTAGCCTCCATTTTTGGAGAAGAAAACCTTAAGCTTTTATTTTTGTAAATACCTTTGATTTTTATTTTAAGAACTTCTCTTTAAACTTTAATCTTTCTTTCTTGCTATCTCAATCATGTTTAACTCCTCTTATCTTATGATTTTGAGGAGTTCGAATATGGTTAAAGAGTAGTTCTTTAGGATTTAAGGATGAGGTGATTAGGAAAGTTTTAAAGGTTAGATCTTGGTATTTTCTTGCTCTTAACTTTATCCTTTCTTGGTTTGGAGTATCAAATGCTTAAAGACCTTGAGAGAGGCTTTATGATCCAAGAGATTTCCTTGTCTCATAAGAACTTAAGAAATCTCTTATGTCCAAACCAAGAGACTAGTATGACTTAAATACCATGATAGTGGCTA
The DNA here is from genome assembly GCA_020283515.1 of Alliaria petiolata. NCBI lineage: Eukaryota > Viridiplantae > Streptophyta > Magnoliopsida > Brassicales > Brassicaceae > Alliaria > Alliaria petiolata. Next base: position 11,432,753 of record JAHZTW010000001.1, on the reverse strand, counting down.
TTAAGGGCTAGTTAGGCCATGTTAAGATCTGTGCTTCAGCTCCATCTACCTTTCTTTTCCACCACAAACCATGGGTTTGGAGAGAATGAATGATGAGAGGATCTTACCTTTTCCACAAACCATGGAAAGATTGCTTCTTAGGCCTAAGGATAGCTCATTTAGAAATGTGTAGATTTACTTTTTGTAAGCCAAGATCGAAACTTTAGCTTCCATAAGCATGAACCTCATCCTTGAATCTGTCATTTGTCATATAAGTAGTTTCAAAAGCTTTCTCCTTTAGATTTAAAGTTTGCTCCTTTAGGCTGCTAGAAATAGCTTTATTTGCCTGTTTTTAGATTTCAAATTTTCATAATCAGCTTTGTCTTTTAAATTAGTAGAGATTGCCTAGCAGTAGTTTAACCCCTTGGTCGGGATTTTAAAATAGTTTTCGTAGTTATTTAGTAGCTGCAAATAGTTTATTTTGATTTGTTTCCCCATTTAATCAGAATTTCGCCTAGCTTTACTTTGCTCTTGTATTCCTAGTATCTTTCACACCTAGGCTGGATTGACACCTCAAATACTACAATGACATGTGTGTTTGAGGATTGAGTTAAGGCTTAAAAACCCTTACATCAATTGGCACCGTTGCCAACTTAGGTTTTGTTGAAATTACTAGGATTTGGAGCTTAGTATAAACTAGGTTTTTATTTTTCATTTTGGTTACTAACTCTCTTTCAAGTATTTGTTCTTTTTGCAAGGCACAATCACAAGGAAGACAGTATGGATTCGGATATAGCATCAATGTTTGAGGCTTTATTAGCGAATCAAGAGAGAATGATGGCTTGGAACCCCACAAGCCACCACGGTTCTGAAAGCTCATCCACTTATCGAGGGGGACTCATGGATGAACATTCTGCTCATGAGGATCAATATGTATATGGTGAGGGATACCAATCTTGCGACATGGAGTATGAGCAAGGAGCAGCCTATTCTTCCCACATCTCTAATGAGGAAGAAAATCTCAACATGATGAAGTTGATTTTGGAAGGGCAAAAAGAGCTTAATGAGAGAATGGTCATGCTTAACTCCACACTAGCCTCTCATGCTCCAAGTCCAAGAGTTGCTGCAACACCACATGTGGAGTCCATCAACACCAAAATCACACAAGGGAATGAGGAATAAGAGGATGAAGCTCAAACCAATGATGAACTCCAACAAGAAGCTGACGAAAAAGAACTTGCAGCTCTCCTTGGATACATTGTTGATGAAAATCTTGAGCAAAGATTTGAAGATCCTTGTGTGAAGAAAGTTCGGTTGTTGAATGCTTAGAGGATGCTAGTGAGAGCTCATTTGTTGAGAAAGAGCTCCCCACCAAAGCAGAAACACATGTGCAAATCATTCCCAAGAAGGAGACAAAGGAGGGTCCCATTGAAGTAGCCTCCAAGGAGGGTGAAGAAGAAGAATCCCCAATGGAACAACCCTTTGCCAAGTACCTCGGTTTAACCCTTACCAATGAAGAGAGCATTAAGGATCCATGGCAGTTACCCTTTGAGGAGATAAGGATGCACACATTTAGGGATGGTTCTATGATGAGTATGAACCTGGTGATACACGCCTCAACATCTCAAGCTAGAGACTCTAAACCAAGCACACTTGGGAGGCACTCCCATGACTATCCTTCTCATTATGATTTTATTTTCTTTAGTACTAAATTATGCTATTTAGTGTGTGTGAGCAGGAACAAGGGAGATGGAGATCCAAAAGCATGTTCTTGGAAGTTAAAAGGGCAAGAAAACATGCAGCAGTCCAGCAGATCGATGGCTAGATCGACCCACATGGTCGATTCAAGAAAGATCGAGGGCGGGATCGAGAGCTTCCAATCGATATTCTGGACATAATGATGGCTGGATCGACAATGAGCCTCGATCTACTGCCAAGAACGAACCAAGGATCGACCCTATTGATCGATCCCAGGCCTAACCACATCAAGCTCCAAGGTACACCATTCCAAAACCTTGTATATATCATGTATTTTTGGATTTTTGAATTTTATTTCTTGTTGATGGTCTCTCTTGAACTTTTAAGTTTGGGGGAGAGGTTGAGAGATTTAATTTTGTGTTTTGTTTTCTTATTTTCCCCTTAAGCATATTTGAGTCTTCATGCATATACATTTACATAGAAAATCAGAAAAAATCTCAAAATTTTCGAAAAGGGTAATGATGAGTTGAATGGCCATGAAAAGGCCTAGGCCGAGGAGAATGAGTGAACTTTACTAGATCGAGCTACTAAATCGAGTGATTCTGGTCGATTCATTTCAAATCGACCGGACGATCGAGTGAACAGCTCGATTTCGAGAGGATGAGCCACCCATGAGTTTATATTGAACATTCAATCGGGGTGTAGATCGAGCAAGTTCACTCGATCTTAGGAGAAAAATTGATGTCTGGATTGATCACTCCACTCGATCTCTGCTAAAACGGGTGCACGATCGACCTTGGAGCTCGATCTGGGGAATTTAGCCTTGGCGTTGAGGAATCCTGAAACGAGGAGGATACTCGATCTGAGGGTCGATCTAAGTCAGATCGAGCCAACGATCGGGCTAGGCAAGCGATTTCAGATAGAATAGGCATGAGATCGAGGTCAAGATCGGGCTAGGCAAGCGATTTCAGATAGAATAGGCATGAGATCGATGTCAAGATCGACCGGTTTGACTCGATCTCATGCCCATGTGAGTTCAAATTTTCCCCTTTCTTTCTCCTGTCCTCTCAATTTGAATTTGAATTTTGGTCAAGGGTAGCACCTTTGACCATGAAAAAACGTGCCTTGACCACAATTTTTCGAAACCACTTGCATACATGAGTCCAATTTTTTTTTTTTTTTTTTTTTATAAAACCTTGCCTCCACACTCTCCTTTCATTTGCATACAAACTTGTTTCTTAGAAAAAAATAAAAGAGAGAATGTGAGCTTCGGTTTTCCAAGAAAGAAAGCACCTAATACCCATCCTATTTCAAAGGTATTTCAAAAATTTGAATTATATATTCGGATTTTCAAGTATTTCCTTTTATTGAGTGATTGGGTGTTATTTGTTGGGGATTAGGATTAATTTTTTAAAGAAATATCTAAGTAATAGGGAAATTTTCATGATTTGATCTTATCTCAAGAGATTTTCCTCTTCTATTTATTGATATATTCGAAACCTTCCCCAAAAATATAGGACTCATATGCAATAGAGTTTAAAGATCTTGTCTCTTGACCATATCTTTCTCTTTTTACCGTCGCCTATTCTCACCCTCTCTTTGAGAATTCGAGTTTCAGGTACCATGGCACCAAGGAACAGAAGCACAGATTAGGCAATACAAGAGGAGACACAGCAAGTGGTGGAAGAGATAGTCAGGTGGAGCAAGGAGGAGAGGAAGACAAGAAAAAGGCTAGAGAGGTTATGCTTTGAGCCAACTCGGTTTGCGAGTAGAGAACTCTTACAAAAGCTCAGATTGTTGAAGGGTTTCGATGAGCTGCTCAAGAACATGGGGCTGGCGTGTCTAGCACGCATGTATTGCCCCCCATACCCCAAAGCAACCCTCCAGTTCCTCTCCACCTTAGACTTCTCATATGAAGATCCAAGCATCCAGCAATGCGAAATCCTGGAGAATGTCGATCTATAGAGATTTCAGGGGAAAGAATATACTAGCTATATTTTAATTGGACTTTAACCTGGCATCTAATTTCCTTGTCAACAGATTTAAGCATTCAACGAAAAAGCCAGAACGTTTGGGACATCTTTTCCATTTTTAAACACAATCCCTTGTTCCCGAACGGCCAACACATCAACAGTTGGTACCATACCCGAAACCTTTACCATCTCTTCATACTTCATGCAACTCTCTTGTTTTCATAATATGCAGATATGTGCAAAAAAGCCGGAGAGGAAGGAACGACACGATTTCTAATCACTCAAGACAAAGGATCGAATGGTAAAGGAACGGAAGTGTTAGCTACAAGAGTATACGACTCATGCCTCAGAAAACTCGAAAGAATGGTATATTTTCGTGCTCCTTAAGATTCTTACACTAAGGCACATCCCGTTTCATAAAAAAATATATATATAGAAAAAGTAACTCGGATAGAGGACCTGAATTCCCTGAAATGATGATGGTACTTATCCGTAAAAAAGAGAGCTACAAAAAAAAAGGGAAGAAAATGCCTAAGAGTCTTGAGAGAATCGAAACCTTCAAAGAGGCGGAGTCTGGTCAATCTGGTGAAAAGTTTTAGACGCCATCCAGTTTAAGCCCGAAGCAAGAAACCAAGTCTAGGGGTATGGCGATATCAAGGAGAACTCGCGGATGTGTACGTGCGAAGAGTGATTTGAAATTGTGGATCCCAACAATTCCACCTTCTACTGTTGTTTTGCATAATATCTCGCACCTTCCGGAGATCTATACGGTAACCCAAAACACTATTAACCTCACCAATAAAGGCCTTTAGGCACCTAACCTCGTTGAACCTAGTTTTACATACCTTGACAAGGATCACGCCAATATTAATATTACTTAGAGAGCTAGTTGACTGGAACTTGGGATTTAGATAGTGAAAGCTTCTAAGGGACTAGTGTTGAAGGAACTATGGTGAGAATTTTCTAGATTGAACTTGGATAGATCAGTTCAATGACTTATGGTTTAGAAGGACGGTCACTGAGTTTTCGCTAGTTCCCATATTTTCAAACTTCTTTCCGAGCTTTTATCTGCATTTTGTTTGAGGACAAACAAAGGTTTAAGTCTGATAACACTCATATTTTACTCCTAAAACCTATCATTTCAAGATCCTTTACAAGTGTTTTAACCCGGTTTTCAATGGTTTTAAAGTGATTTCCACGTTTCCTAGTCTCAAGAGTCATTTCAGGGAAATTGGATAAAAAACATACATTTTGGAGCAAAACGGGAACTTCCAGGACAAGTGCTCGGGGACAGAAGTTTAACATCAAAAAGGACCTTCCCACCATAAGATCAAGCTCATATTTGGAGAAAAGATCCTTTTCAGCTGTCTTTTACCTCGAGGTGGTTTGAGTTCTATCCCACGGTTGGATCTCAAGGTACGAAGGAAGCAAGAAGGTCCATCAGGCACATCCTCAGAAGAAGGCTAGCCACGCCAGGAGTATTCAGAAGACCACCGGCCGGCCCATGCCTGGACGCTCGCGCGGCCAGGGCACATCGGCCCATCCAAAGCCCGTTTGCATTTATTTGATATTTCCCGAGGTTAAAACGCAAAGCCCACTTGTGATGAAATGAATGCCTCTATAAAGGACCCCTAGGGCTTCACAAAACGGGTGGCTTTTCATAAGGGTTTTTCCGAAACACTTTTCACGCCGCCGGAGAGAGAGAGAGAGAGAGAGATAGAGAGACAGAGAGAGAGAGAGAGAGAGAGAGAGAGAGAGAGAGAGAGAGAAAGAGAGATCGACGGCACTGATATATCATGGTTTTTACCCATTTTTAGACCATGATATAAGTGTTTTTATAGAGTCTTTTGTTAGTTTCAGAGTCCTTTCTGAGTCTTTATAGGTGGGACTACGTTTGGAGCATAATTGGAGATTCTGAAGCTTTTTGGAGCATTATGCAAGAAGCTGCGAAGTGATGAAGTCGAAAGAGTGGATTTACACACAGGGTGTCGATCGACACCATCTGTGTCGATCGACACCAGACGAGACCGACACGTTTTGCCGACTTCTATTGGAAAAAGGAAATTGCCCAAAGTTCTGAAAAATTACAAGATTGCCCTTGGACGAAAATGCTCATCTATAAATAGCTTTCATGCATTGTTTAGCCTAAGAACCTTTGAATACTTTTTCATAATTTTCTGTCTTAAAGATTTTTAGAGAGAAGAATTTGTCTCCTTCAGAGCAAATTTGAAACTCCATTATTTCTATTGATTTCTTTTATGCATTCTTCTTTATTCATGATGTTTGTTTCATTCACCATGTCTGAGTAGTCTGCTAGTTAGGTTTAGGGTTTTTCAAGGGTGATTAATGAATTGTTAGGTCAAATTAAATTGTTAGGATAAAATCATTAGAGTTCTTCATCTGGATTTGTGTTTAATGCTTATTCTAGCTTCGCGACCTAGAATCTGATCTTAGGTTGATTAATAGATGCGAGAGTATTATTAATTGCCTGAACTAATGTTAGATGAGCAAAATACCTATTCGCAAAGAGATTTGGTTTAGGGTTTTGTGAACAATTGAACCTGATATTAATGCTTGTCTGAATTGTTTGAATTTGCAAAGAGATTTGGAATTCTAGGGTTTAGGCATAGATAATCTTCGCAGCGAGAGTTGGTTGATTTTACATTAGTGTTTCGAGTTCAAGAACAGTTCTTAATAATTCCTAACATCCTGTCTAGACCTACAATATAGATCACCTGAGAATTTTCCTGAACCTAGCGTTTCGTCTCCTGAATTTACATCGTTTTTAATTGCTTTCTGTCTTTTAATTCCATCTTATTTCTTAGCTTAATTCGAATTTAGAAAACTGCTGTGTAACTATCCCTTCTCTGTGGATTCGATCCCTAAGTACTACAACTGATCTCTTAATTTGAGAGAGTTCCTTTAGGGTAAATTTGAGAGCATATCAAATTTTGGTGTACAAGCCCAAGATACCTTATCCCTTACCTCCCAGAAGATCTAAACAGGAGAGAGAGGAAGCTAGATGCAAGGAGGTGATGAGTAAGCTGATGGTTAAGCTACCCTTAGTTGATGCAGTCCAACTTTCACCTGCATTAAGAAGGTATGTCAAGAGAATGGTAGTCAATGGTATAAGCCCTGAGGAAGGAGCATTGCTTACCAGAGACATGAATGCAATTCTCTTGAACATAGTTCTAAGGAAGAAGAAGAAGGTGTGGGTTTCTGAACAAGTCAGCGTTGTGATTCAGAGAAGGATTCCAGAAAAGTTACCTGATCCAGGAAACTTTGTGCTAGATTTCTCAATTGCAACAGGAAGATTTCCTCATTCCCTATGTGATCTAGGCTCAAGTATCAACTTGATACCATACTCTGTTGTTGTTAGACTTGGAATGACTGATTTCAAGCCAAGCAGAATCTCTCTTATCCTGGCTGATCGATCAAAGAGAATTCCAGAAGGTGTTCTAGAAGATGTTCCCTTGAAGATTGAAGGCTGCATTATTCCCACAGACTTTGTGGTTTTGAAGTATGATGAAGAACCTGCAGACCATCTTATTCTGGGAAGATCATTCTTGGCTTTAGCTGGTGCCATCATTGCTGTGAGAAGAGGGAAAATGGAGCTTGATTTGGGTGACGTTATCATGAACTTCGACATGGACAAGTTAAGAGGACCATCCACCATCGATGGTCAAGATTTTTCAGTAGAGATGTCCATGGATGAAGGTCCAATCCTGGAAGATGCGGATGATATTACTGCTGAGTATGTCAAGGAGCTTGATACTGAAAAGCAAGAAGACAAGCCAATGGAGGAAGACGTTTTTGTCATGGAGACAAGAGGCATTGGCTGGGAATTCTAAGAAAGTTGTGGAGCTTGAAGACTGGGGTGGAAATGATCATCTCTTCCAAACTATGAGCAGAAACAATGTTCAAATCAATGACAAGCCAATGGAGGAAGACGTTTTTGTCATGGAGACAAGGATTGCAGAGATGAACTGCAGAAAAGGTGAAGAAATTCGAGCTACTGACTCAGTGTCGATCGACACTACTAGTGTCGATCGACACACTTCACGGATCACACCAGAAGTCGCTTCCAATGCTGCAAGTCCGTCATCTTTGGTCAAACAGAAGCCTCCACATCCTTCTGCCCAGAAACCTCGAAGTAAGCAAAGGTACGCACACCCTGGACTCAATTCCAAACCTCCTGATCATCTCAATAAGAATTTAAAAAGTTCAAAAGCTGTTGCACACTTATGCAAGCCACGAGATTCTCGTAGAAGGCTTGGTGTTTCTTTTGATGATGCTGCAAGAAAAAGGAGTATCCCACCCGAACTCAAGTCCCGCCCTGCTCATGTTCCTCCTTTCCTTGGTCGCTTGCATGCACCTAATGCTTATACACCACCTTGGATGAGAAGACATTCGTCTGGGAAGCATTCAATGCAACCCTCTGATCCACCAGACGTCTGACCTAACACAGTCAAGCTAATGACTAAAAACGAGCGCTGAGTGGGAGGCAACCCACTGTTAGGTACGTTTTTCTTTTTATTTTGTTTTGGGTTTACTAAGTCCAAATTTCAGTCAGTTGAAAATAAGAGACCTTGGGCTCGACATAGACCAGTGTCGATCGACACTACATTGGTGTCGATCGACACCACGCGCAGACGAAGGTAAGTCTTCTAANTCCCTTCTCTTTTCATCTATTATTCTTAGTTATTTTCTTTTCAATAGTTTAAGAAGATCTTTCCAACTGGATTTCATTTGGAGAAGTTTTCTAACTCTGTTTCCTACTCAATACAATTCTCACCTTTTCATATCTCGAAGGATGTCTCTCGCTCCCATGAACGAGTAGTCATCTAGTTGAGTTTAGAGGGTTTTTCAAAGGGGTTTAATCATGGATCGATTTTGCTAGGTTGATAGAGAGAAAGTTTCTATTAGGTCTCTTCGTTTATGTCATGCTCTTATTGCATATTTGCTTTTCTGATCAATTAGCAACTAATTCAAGGATGATTAGATACAAGAATGTGTGGTCTATTGTATGGATCTAGAGATTGACGAGCGGACCGCACCGTAAGATGCTTAGGCATATCGACGGACCGCACCGTGAGTGTTTACAAATAGGTGAATGTTATGTTTGTGCGCTTGACTTTCAACGTGGGATGGTAACTCATATCCGCGTAGCAAAGAGAACGTAGGTGGTTAGATCCGCGAGTGCGGGGTAATCATAGTCGACCGTTTCAGATTAAGAACCTAGCCACCTAAGTTGTTTAAAAGAAACCTAATCTATTGCTTGGTAGATCCGATCCATGAACCCCGGAGAATATCCCTGAACCCAACACCTTTTACCTATTGATTTACAACCGTTTAATTCTCTCCCGCTGCTTAAAAACAAAACTGCAACCGTGATACACAACCCCCCCCCCCCCAACATTTTGTTTTAGTTTAAAGAAGTTAGAAATATTAGAACTTTCGCGAAACAACAATCTTTGTGGATTCAATCCCTTAATATACTACTGTGATTGATGTGCACTTACAGCTATCTTAGGGGTAAAACTTGAAGTAACAAAACCCCACACATCACTGTCATAGTCTTCGTGGTAGGAAAAGTCACTATGAGCTAGGTTTTCGACCAGCTCTAGACCATCTTCCACGGTATTTGACCAGAAAGTTGCCATTACTAGCCGTATCGAGCAACATTCGGATCTTCGGGATTACTCCTCGATAAATAGTACTGAGGAGTGACTCTTGGCTGAAACCATGGTGAGGGCACTACGTTGTGTAGCCCTTGAATCTCTCCCAGGCTTCTCCGAAGGTTTCGTTGGCTTTTTGGGTGAAGCCGCTAATCTCGTTCCTCAATCGGGCTGTCCTCGATGTGGAGAAGAACTTTGTCAAGAAAGCCTTCTTGTAGTCTGTCCACGAGGTAATGGATCCCTGTGGCAGGGTCTTCTCCCAAGCGTGAGCTTTATCTCCCATTGAGAAAGGAAACAAACACAACTTGAAGCCATCTTCACTTACACCGTTGATCTTTGTCATGGCGCACACTCGATCGAATTGGTCGAGATGGTCGAGTGGATCTTCCAAGGGCAAACCGAAGAAACGGTTGTTCTGCACCATGGAGATGAGACCACTCTTAATCTCGAAGTTGTTTTTTGCCATGGGTGGAGGCTGATGCTGTGTCGGCTTGCAGTTGATATTTGTGCATCACCCACACCGATTTGCCGTACAACTCTCTGTGGAGCTGCAACGCCAGTTTGTCCTTGGACTCCTTGTGGACCTTGGGGTCCTTGTTGGCCTTGTGCACCAGCTGCGTCTGCAGCTTCTTGACCACCTTGTTGATTCTCATCACCTCATGGTCTACGATAACGGTTTGTTCCTGATGTTGTCTAGCTGATCTTTCAAGTAAGTGAATATCGTCTATTGGGGGAACAAGATTTGTTGTACCGTGTGACCGTAGGTTCATGTACCTATCAAAATAAAGGGATCAATGTAAAAGTGTTAAATAACAAGAAAAATAAAAACTTATCCTTGTAACGACCAAGAACCGAAATGACTAAACTTTCACCTCAAATGGCAACGGCGTCAATTGATAACAAGCTTTTACGCTGTGTTAGGGAGTTCAATGACCCACCACTAGACCGTTGTAGTATAGTGTATGAGGTATCAATCCATTTGAGGTTGTTTAGTTGGCATTTCAGCTATATCGGTGTTATAAGTCATGTTCGAAATGATTAAAGGTTGGGACTTTACTACTAAAAATGACTAAGGACTAGACCTTGTCACTCAAGACCATAAAAATAAGAACTTTAAGCTACTTGAGCAAGAAGTAATGATTTAAAAGATAAAAGGATAAAGCTTTATGATTAAAAAAATGGATCAAGATGGGTTTCATAAACTAGGTAACTCTCGGATTGCCTAACAAGCTAAAGCTTTTGGATCACATCAAAAATTGGTCTTTAGATGGTGATTCTTAGGTAAAGGGATCCACAAGACGTTTAGCCCATGGTGTTTGGGTCTAACCTCTTTGAATCTCTATCACCATAGACTAGTTCTCGCATAGCGGTACAATAGAAGAAACAAGCATGCTAAATCGTCCCTATTGAACCATAAGATCTCCTAGACAGCTAATGTCTTAGGTTAGGAAAGATCAAACTCTTGTTTATGGGTTTGGCTAAGCTAGCACGTGGTGTTCATGTCAAGCCGCCTATAGTCTTTAGACTTGATGATCAAACTAGACTAAGCATTGAGAGCAATAAACAAGAAAGAATATAACTTTATGTTCTAGCTAAGCAAGAAATGTAAACCTCAAAACGACTACTCACACACCATTAGAGAAACCTCAAGATCCATAAGGATAAGAAGGTGACTCATAGCTCGCAAGATAGTCAAAAACAAGAAAAGAAAGAAATTTTAACAAGAAATGCTATGAAACAAGACTTGATAACTTCAAAATAACATAAAAGGTTCAAGCTTTGAACAAAGCTTCAATGGTGATAACAAAGAGTTTCGGTTACAAAAGAAAGCTGAAAAAATGTAAAAGTGGAACAAGAGAGAAAGATGAGTGTGGGGGACAATGTGTATTTATACAACAAAGAGGAAAAACCCTAAACGTTGGGACCACTTGCCCGAAATAGGTACTATCTTGGACTGTAGCGTATCGGCTTCATGTCGTGAAAGCAAGCCGAAATGCTAAGTTCTTGTGTTCTTCGGGTAGCCTCCATATCGGATAAGTGTCTCAGGGTCGTGCCATTGTGAAGTCTGTTGCCTGCTGCTCATATCGGGATCGTCTCGTTGCCTTGCTCTGATACATGATAAGGAGGAACACTTTGTTGAACCTTCACTCCAGGATGCCTACATCGGGATCAAGTCGATGTTACACATCGAGGTTCGCCCATGCGATTGCCCGTATCGGCTAATGAGCCGTGAACCGTGCCTGATATCATGTGGGAATATGTCTATATCCTCCTTTTTGATCTCTCTTTGGACCTTCTTCCTCGGACCATCCTCCATACACCTTACTACCTGAGAAAAATGATACTCATAATTTAACATATTGTAGCATTCATTTTAGATAGTTTTGCATGTATTTTTGCATTCATTTAGCCACTTTTATTCTCATTTGCATCCATATTAGAGTTTAATGAGTTTTACCTTAGGTTGTTGCATATTTGTACATATTGAGTCCTTATTAGGTGTTTTGGAGGCTTGGAGGACCATATGGAGTTTCATGGATGATCAAGAGGAGGAAGAGAAGCAGCCAAATGAGAAGCAGAAGTCTTTTAGAAGCATATCGAGCATTTGGAGGCCCAAACTGTATGTGTCCGGAAGAAGGCCTTTCACTGAGATTCAGACTCCGAAGCCTTCTTAAGAGTTGTAGAGGATCCAGAGTGCTTTCTAGTGCCATTGGAATCAAGTCATTCGGACCCGTGGTTAGAAAGTTACATCGATTTTGGTTCGGATCGACGAGTTGGATCGACGAGCTGCTCGAACCAAACATCCAGGGGTTGGGTTCGACGAGTTGGATCGACGAAGGTGGTCGAACCAAACATCCAGGGGTTCGGTTCGACCAGTTGGATCGACGAACCTGGTCGAACCGAGCACACATTTTTTTTCCGGGTACAAATCGGATCAAACGAAGACTTTCCGTTCCGATTCAGCCTTCGAGCTCTTCATGAAAGTTGTAGGTAATTGAATCATCTTTCATTCGAGGTGGTTTCATGTCATTATGAGCTGTGGTTAGGGAGATATGGCGATTCCCGCAAGTCTGCTACCCCGGGTCAAAACCCGGTTTGTTCCGGGTTGACCCGGTTTGACCTCCTTCCCTATAAATACTTAAAAACCTAATTTTTATGTATCTTCTCTTGGGCTTAAACAGAAAAACGTCCCTTTGGGGTTTTGAGGAGATTTTTGAGATTTCTTTTATGTTTAATGCAATTTGATTCTTCTTTCTTCTAATCTTTCTTTCTCTAATCATTTAATCCTGTTTACTAACATTTCATTCATGAGATTTGTTGGTTTATCCATGTTTAGTGAGTAGTCTCTTAGAGACTTGGGGATGGGTTAGATTTAGGGTTTTCTAATGGTTCAATCTTGCAATCTAGGTTAGATTATTTCATCTCTCTTCTTATTAAGGAGTTCTTAATGCCAAATAGCTAATCTTTTGCTATTTTGGATCATAAGCATTTCACACACCCACCAAGTGTTTGATGAAATGCTTGAACCACTTTTTTTAGAGATTTACATTCCTAGCCTAAGACATTAGTTGCCTATGGTGTTTATCATGCCATTTAGACTCATGTTTAATGCTTGCTAATAATTTTAATGCTAACACATCATTAGTTCATTAAGGTGATTAGTAAAGGGATTAGTACCACACATCATGGATTAGTCTTAATTAGTGTTCTAGGCATAGAGAAAGCTTGTTTGAGCTGCTTAAATGATTGCAAGGTTGGCCATTTAGATGCCCAAATCAATGATTCCATCCCTAGGTTTCGTTTTTAGTAATTTGTTAATCTTAATTAGTAGTTAATTGCATAATTAGTACTTGATTAGTAGTAATTAAAGCTTAGTTTCATATAATTGAACTTGTAGTGTCTTTCTTAGGTTGTGTTTTGCTTTTAATTGTTGCTTGTCATCTTAAACATTTTAATTTAGCTTAGCTCAAACCAAACTTTGCATTCTTATTGAATCATCTCCCAAAATGGATTGATACCTCAAGTATTGCAATGATATGAGCAATTGAGGAATTGCTAGCAAGACTAAAAAGTCTTGTTTCAAAAAACACTACAAACATGCAAGAATATACAAAGGCCTAACCTAAAGCATCATAGACCTAACATGAATGGAAATGATACAAAAACTAAAACAAAAGTGCATGAATGAAATCATGACTAGCATGAAATATATGTGAAAAATGTGTAAATTGCAAGGATATCATTTTTCATTAGGACACAATAACCTTCAAATAGTTTATTTGACATTATCGAAAATGATATGTGACTTCTCAGGAATAAGAAATTACCTAATCGTATCCAACAAGTCACGATTAACATACACACACATATTCACTTTAACATAAACTATGTGAGCTTAAGAGTTTTTTTGTGAGCTGGAGTTGACAAGCTCACAGAATATATAAACTGAAAGCTAACGAGCTAAAGCAGAGGAAGAGCTCAAACAGGATCTGCGATTTGACAAACTAACGAGCTAACAGAGTATAATAAGCTTCTGAGTGCCAAGCATAATCTGTGAGATAACGAAGTCACGAGCTCGAGCATAATCCATGAATTGAAGAACGGACGAGCTTGAGCATGTTCCTTAAGTTACACTAAACTTTTTTGTTTAAAACGATATTGTTTCAAGTATTTATATTTTACTGTAAGAGCATTTGCATCCATGGGTTCTAAGTGAGTCTCTCAATAAATATTAAATGGGTTCGAGTTCCATGCAATTGGATGTAGACGAGAGCAAATGGATCATGTTGGAGTTTTGCAATCTTCCTATATATATCCTATTTACTAACATTGTATAGGTTATCTCCTCCAAAGATGAGGTCTTAAACGATATACCACATATGTGATGCCTTGAAATCCAATTATACTTCTCTCCGTTTTGTGAATAGTTTCCTCCATAATCAAAATGTATATTTGTCTGGTTAATGCCCATTGCCTCTCAAAATAGGATAAAAAAAAAACTCAATTAGCAATTATATAAATTGTCACAGTTATACCATTTGTATCAGTTGTCTTCTATTTCTTAGTTATACCTAGGGATGTTAAAAGTGGTTTTTTACCTAGTGGGTACCCGAAACCCGATAGAAATGGGTGGGTTTTTACCGACCCGGTTTGGTGGAAAACAATTCGGACTTAAAACGGGTGGGTTTGTTAACATCCGGGTTGAGAGGTGTTTACCCTATCGGGTTTTTATTCAAATAAAAAAAATTGTTTTTATTATAAAAAAAATCATGTTTCAATAAAAAAAATGTTTTTATCCAAATAAAAAATAATGTTTTTTTATCGAAAAATAGTTTTTATTCAAATAAACATAAAATTACGTTTTCCCGTCAGAAACGTAAAATCATGTTTTCCTGTCAAAAATGAAAAATTTCGTTTTTTGTTTTTCCTCCAAAACCTTAAAATCTCATTTCCCCGCCAAAAATGCAAAATCTCATTTTCCCGTCAAAAACATAATATCTCGCTTTTTTGGAAACAGATTTTTTTTTTTCATGTGTCCCCTTTAAAACATGATTTTTGGTCTTATTAAGCATAATTTTTTTTTCTTTTAAAAAGTAATATTTCGGGTATCTGTGGGTAACCCTATACATGCCGGATTTGTTTCAGGTTTACACTAGTTGGTACTAAACCCACTGGTTTTTTTTTAATTCGGGGTTACACTGGGCGGGCTCATTTCGTGTTCGGGTCGGGTCGGGTTAAAAAAACCCCACCGTAACATCCCTAGTTATGCTACTTGTATCAGTTGTCTTATATCTGCATATTTGGTGATTTCGAGTTTTAATTGAATCATTCCGATGCAACAGCCACAATCAATAATTTACGAAGGCAATGAACTCATCGACCCATAAAATTTTTTTATCAATCTAATGTGCATATTGAAACAAACAATTTTCAAATTCATCCCTAAATTGTAAAATCCCAAATAACATCATTTTACAACCCTTAAAACAATTTACCTTTTGAAGCTTCAACAATGGAGGAGAGAGGACTCATAGGAGCTAGGAACAACAAACATATTGCATAAGGAGGAGGAGGAGGACAGAGGCGAGGAGGCGAGCCGACGGCGTCAAGATGGCGGATTGAGTTGTGTGTGGGGGGAGGGGGTGTAGAACTATAAGTATTGTAAAGGGTAGTATAGTCATTTATACAGTATACAGAAGGCTAGGTATTTAAAAATGACTATATTATCATTTACAATACTTATACTTCTACGTTGGGGGGGGGGGGGATGGAGATGATCAAGAACCGACCAACTAGAGGTTTATTTTTGTTTTTATTTGATTTGATTTGAATTTAATTTAATTTTATTAAAATGATTTTAAATAAAAATTGTTTTATCAACTTTTATTAATGGTAAAAACGAGAATTCACAATATTGGAGTGACACAAATTATTTTATGGCAGGTTAGATTTTTTTTTCCATAACTAAGTATTCCTCACTGATCTTAACAAAATTCAGATGTTAAAAAAAATAAAAAAAAACATTTTTTTCATAAATAGTGGCATTTGTTTTGGTTTTAATCAAAATGACACTGTATGTTATCCAAACGACACTGTTTGATAAGTTTTTAAAGAAAAAAGAAAATAAAGCGCTGAAATGCAAGCAAAGAAGTCGTTATCGAGCTGATTGAGAACTCATTTTCGAGCTGAAGCAATTTGAGGAAGTTTTTTTTTTTTGACAAACTAAGGAGCTAACAGAATATATAAGACCATCTGCAATGGTGAGAACCCTTATGGGTCTCTCAAAAAATAATATTTTAATATAAATAACATTTTAAATTAAATTTAAACTTGATAAAAGATACACACCAATGTAATTCAGACAAATGCCTTACAAGGTTCTCAACAACATGAGAATGGATTTTCATTTGAGAATTCCCTTTCTCTTTCTCTCTCTTCCTTTATGATTATTTTTCTTTCTTTTTTTATTGTGAACTCACTTGAGAACTTCCTATTGCAGATGCTCTAAGAGCAACCCCAATGGACACTCCAAGATGTCTTAACTCAAAAAAAAAAATGACATGGCATTGAATAGTGCAAGACCTGGTGTTTATTTTGGATCCGATTTTATGGTGTCTTATGACACGTGTCAAGACGTGATTCGTCAATTTGTTTTTTTTTTTAAAATCGTATTTTTTTTTTTTAAATCATTTTTTATTATTAAAAAATGTTTAAGACACTCAATTGAGTGTTTGCATTGGGGTTGGTCTAAGCTTTCGAGTTGAAGCAAAAACTGTTAGATAACAAACTGACGAGCTCGAGCATAATCCATCAAATGATGAACCGACAAGCTCAAGCCGAATCTAATAAGTTGAGCTCTGGTGAAATCTAATGAACTTGAGCAGAAAATTGGCTGAGGATTTGAAACATGGTTTGGGAACTTCTTTTCTAAAGCTCCAGCCGAATCGGGATCTGAGAATTTTCTCACAAGATGAAGTAGAGCTCAATTTGACGAGCTCGTTTCAGGTTGTAAAAGAGCTTTAGTGTTTGAGCTTGTTTACGAGCTACTGAGCTCAAGCAGAATATGGGTTTCACTTTGTGCAAATGAAAAGAGAAAAGGATTTACGACTTTCATAATTGTTTTTGTTTGTGAATAAACTTGGTCAAAGAAACGAGAGAAAACAAAACAGAGTAAATCTTGTGTTTTTCACTAAGACACAATAACCTTCAAAAAGTTTACTTTACATGATCGAACGAGTCACGATTAACATACACACACATATTCACTTTAACATAAACTATGGGAGCTCGTTTATGTTCATACAGAGCTTGAGCATGTTTGTTAAGCAAATATAGATTTAATGGGTTCGAGTTCCATGTAAAATCAAATCAATTTTTTCCTATTAAATTACATACTTAAATCAATTCTGCTTTTTTTAATACCACGGTGTGAGTTTACATAAATCACTACAAAATTTCGGTGTGAGTTTCGGATCTCACATTTGGCACCGTCTGTGAGGAAAATTATAGATTTTCTGTCTTAAGAGTCATATCAAAGATTCGTTAAACGAAATGGATCCAATCACGAACACTACTTCGTCTACCGTTGAACGCGAAAACGTGATCGTCGAGTGTTCATCGGGAAATGATAAGAGATTTATTTCGTGTTTCTAATCAAAACCGAAAGCCTCTTTATATCATTGTAGTACTTTAGATGTCAATCCAATTCAGGTGTTGAAAGTTATTAGGAATGCAAGAGCTCAAAGTAAATCTAAGTGATTTTCGGTTTTAAATGGTGGAAACAAATTGTAAAAACTACTTCCAGCTATCAAACGACTATGAAAACAATTTTAACAATTCTACTGATGAGTTAAACTACTGCTAGACTACTGCTAAGAATTTTAATGACCGTGCTACTAGTTTCAAATATCCAAATGCTAAAGACAGACCAAATGGACAATTTCTAGCAATCTAAGATGAATTATAAGAACTAGTTATGAAAATATAACAACTGCTAAATGATTACTAGGCTAATGAGTGATACTCAAAGCTATTTTAAAAACTATAAAACATTCAAGAACACAAGTTTTCTAATTAAGATACCCTAAACAAACTATTAAGCTAATTAGACAATTTTAACAAGCTAAGAGAAAAGATTAAACTTTAAAACTAAGAGATGATGGTTTTGATGATTCAAATACTAGAAATAGATTCAACATTTTGGTTCATGCTTAGAGAGGTTAAGATTCGAACTTGGGTTTTATAAAAACAGAGCTACACATTTCTAATGAGATATCTCTAAGTCTTAAGAAACAAAAGCTAGATCTTTCCATGATTTGTGGTAAAAACCCTTTCTTCAACCTTTCATCCTAACCCATGGTCTATGGTGGAAAGATAGGCTGAAGAACATAAAGCACATATCCTAAACATGGCCTAATTATCCATGGTGTGTGGGAAAGGATGAGCTAATCTCTTGGATTTGGGTTTATGGAATTTCCTAAGTCATTTTTAGATAAGGAAATCCCTAGGATCAAAGAGATCTTTCTCAAGTATCTCTAGGCTTTTAGCCCTCCAAATCCAAGAAGAGAATGAGATGAAGAACAAGAAAAACCTCAAGTTAAACTTCTTAAACCTCCTTAATCACCAAAACCTTAAACCATGATGATT
Source organism: Alliaria petiolata (assembly GCA_020283515.1). Lineage (NCBI taxonomy): Eukaryota > Viridiplantae > Streptophyta > Magnoliopsida > Brassicales > Brassicaceae > Alliaria > Alliaria petiolata. The sequence goes on along the minus strand of JAHZTW010000001.1, from coordinate 11,414,278 downwards.
ACTCACTAACCATGTTCGAATCTCTCTTAAACTCTGTATTTGAGATGATGAACATGCTTAACCAAGAACAAGAAAAGAGATTAAGGATAAGTACTTGATATAAACCAAAGCTTAAAGTTTACAAAACATGAAAATTATAAAAAACCTTCAAAGATGGAGGCTAGACCTAAACAACAAGATAAGAACTCTAAAATTTCGTGGCTAGCTTGAAAAATAGGGTAGGATGTCTTATATAGGCCTAGGAATGATGGTTCCCTCACTAAAGACAAGATAGAGGTTGGTGAGTCAAAAGCATGAAAAACAGATGGAGGGATCGATCGATCTACGGATCGATCGATCCGTGTCTAGCCGTTCGTTTTGAGATCGATTGAGTGAAGTGGATCGATCTGGTGCTGGCCGAATGCGTAGAGGTGTAGACCGATCGATCCACTTCTGACCGATCGATCCGTTGTTTGGCCGTTTGTTTTGAGATCGATCGATCTGATGTGGATCGATCGATCCGTGTCATTCTTGGTCTGGATCGAGTTGGCCGCTCGATCTCGCGGTCGATCTTAGGCTGGATCGAGTTGGCCGCTCGATCTCGCGGTCGATCTTCGGGCTGGATCGATCGTTCCAAAGTGGATCGATCAATCTGTGTGCTTGCTGTTTGTTCTTGGCCTGGATCAACCTGCTGGTCGATCTGCTGGTCGATCTACTGGTCGATCTGGTCTTCAGCCCTTTTGTCCAAGTTTCTTCTTGACTCCAATCAATTCCTTAGTTCTTCTTGTCCATGCCTACTATCCAAACTAACTCTATGTACACCAAATGATCTGAAAATGATGCATATATGCAAGAACTTATGCAAATGCTAATGCAACATGTCTTAGAACCTAAAATGGGACTAAAGCTATGATCATTGCAAGTATGAATGCAATATGAATGCAAATATGTCCTAAATGCATGGTGAATGCATAAAAAATCTAAGTATATCAACTCCCCCAAACTTGCCTTTTGCTTGCCCTCAAGCAAATCAAAGACAAACTAGGAGAAGAAGATTGAAAGTGGGGGCTCAAATCCAAAAGTGTTTTTCAAACGAATCAATCCAATGGTCCTTGTTCTCAATCCTAAGATGCATCATATAAATTCTACTCCAAAGAACTTAGCCATATTTATTACAGATTGAATTTCAAATCAAGTCTTGTATATACTCACAATCCAAGAATACTAACCTTTAACATTCATTTCATTTAAGCTCAAACCGTGAATCACACTTCTGCTTTTAAAACCGAATACATTTGGCTAAGGGTCAAGGCTAAGAGATAAAGATGATATCATTCAAGTGTGTACTCCAAGCAATGGTTTCTCTCAAGAAGGAATGCACTCATGCATAATGCTAAAGGTAAAAGGCAATTGATGCATACATGACTAGACTCTCATCTACCCTTTATGCTATCAATGATCCTAATTCCCCTCTCATTCATTTTCTTTTCAGCTCACTCACCCTCTAGAGATACCCAAAATCAAGCAAACCAACACGCCATGTACAAACCCACAAGAACTTCAACAAATTCGTCCTAGGGAGCCTTCTTCACCCTTTCTTATAGCTAGTGGTAAGGCCATACATTTATTAGCTCTTCTCTTTTCTTTGGATAGCTCTCTTCTTATATATATTTTTTCTTTTATTCTTTGGCCTCTTGGCTCTTTTCTTTTCATTTTATAAGACAGCTATCATCTTTTCTTTTTAACTTGAGCTTTTACACAATACAAATCAAGACCAACCACCACAACTATGTATCCCTTCTTCTTCATTTCCCTAACACCTGTGCGTGCTGGATTTCACACAATAGATTACCTGTTAAGAAATTCAAAAGAGGACGCAAAGATTCTAAGATAAAACCGAAACAAAGATCCAAAGATGGAGTTTTATTAGATTTGCTGCGATAAGCTTTTTTTGGGGTACAAGTCTTTTTGCTAGGTAAAATTCCGGATCTCTTACAACTGAAATCCAAATCCTATTTATACATCTTTCTCGTAATCTATGCGTGAATCTCGGAAAATCTTCTCGTAGATTTTCCTTCCTTTTTCTTCTGATGGCGCTCTTCTCCACGAACCTTATTCTTCTAGGGTAAAAGTCACTTCGGTCTTTCTTCGTGGGCTTTGGCTTGTACGCTGCTTTGGGCCTAAGGTTACTTCGTAAATTCGTTGCTCGGGCCGTCAAAAGAAAAGATTGGTCTGGTTTATGCATGTCCCGGTTTGGCTCGAACTATGCACAGTTTATGTACGAAACGAGTCACCTCGGTTTATGCACCGAGGTGGTTTACTTCGGTTTGTGCACGTTTTGTGCACCGAGGTGATTCACTTCGGTCGTGCACGTATTGTGCGCCGAGGTGATTCACTGCGGTCGTGCACGTCGTGTACACCGAGGTGATTCACTTCGGTCGTGCATGTTTTGTGCGCCGAGGTGATTCACTTCGGTGTCTTGTGTGCGAATCATGCATGGTAAAGAAATTACGTTCCATACTTAGCATTTTCTTTGATTGATTTCGCCTGGGTGGAAACCGACCTCAACAATTAGCCCCCAACTCGTTAGTTTCAGAGATGAGGATGACGAGTTGTAAAGATAGGCGAGATCAACGTCCCGAGGCGTTCTCACTTCATCCCCGAAATGTTCTGATCAAAGACGAACTGGATAGTTTGGCGCCGAGGTGTTTATACTTGAGCGCCGAGGTGAACGGCTTGACACCTAAGAAGATTTTTTTGTTCACGTCAATTACCGAGGTGATTTTTTTTTTTTTTTTTTTTTTTGCTCAAGTGCCGAGGCGAGCATTTTTTTTTATGTGCCGAGGCGCAAAGTTTAATGTCAAGGCGTTCTCAGCGAGACGTTAGAGTTTCGTCGGGTGTTCTTCCCGTCTATGCTGGATATTCACCTCGGTCCCACATGTAGGAAATTGTTTTTGCCTCGGCGCTTTACAAACTTCGCGACACTTAGATAAATTTCGGTTTTTATCACGTTGGACTGTGATCTGGGCCTGTGATGACACCCGCTTGGGCCTGTGTTCTTCCCTCCGAGGCCCATTATTTGTTTGCGAAGAGTCGGTCCGTCTCGGAAGTGGAAGAGTCTCGCGTGTTCCCAAGTGACGCGCCCCGACGCGCGAGCTCTTCTATAAATATCGAGGTTTCTCCCAAGTCCTTCATTATCTTCATTCCCCGAAATTTCTCAAAGGTTCGCTCTCTCTCTCTCTTCTCTGCTTTCTCTCTCTTGTTTATGTTTAGATTTTGGTTAGGGTTCTTCGAATTTCTACCGAGCCGCCGCCATCCGCCCTAGTTTTCCGATCGATCTTCAAACTTTCCGTTTGTTCTTCAACCTTTCTGATCGATCTTCCCGCTCGCAAAATTTCCGAGGTCAAGGTGATGCCTTCCTCTTCCACTCCCCGAACCGATGTGATACCTGAAGAGTGGACAAATGAGCCCCGAGGTGGTTTGGGTTCGGACACTGCTTCTATTACTTCCCGAGGTGGAACAAGTGTTCACGTAACCTCTTTCCGAGGGGACCCGGAGTCTAGAGCCCCTTCCTGTGACCGAGGTGAATCCGCCCTTGAGGACTCTGTTGGCTCCGCGGTTTCCCCGACGTTGTTGGGACGAAAGATAATTCCGTCGTCTGCTGATCGTTCGGATGGACCTCGTGCAGCAAGTCCTGCCGAGGCGAACGATTCTGAACTGATGCGTCTAGCCGAGGCTAGTAGTTCTAGACTCGCCGACGTGAAGCCCGAAGATGAGGATTGGGATTGGGACCCAGTTGCCGCGAGGCAAGAGCTGGATCAACTGATGTTGCTTCGGAAGGGAAAGGCTCCCAAGCGCCGGAAGAGAAAAGATAGTTGCTGACCCACCTGGTTCCTCTCTCTCAACACCCGTCTCTTTGGCGGACATTCGTACTCGCTTCGGAGTTAGCGAGGGAGTGGAATTTGAGTTTCCTTCTCCCACGGACCGAGCCGACAAGCCTCCTCCAGGTTACTTCACAGTGTACGAGGTCTCGCCTTAGCTCAATTAACACCTCGGGCTCTGCAACATCTGGTGGGGCTGTTAACCTTGAGCTACGAGTGCAGAATCGAGGTCTCCCTTGATCACCTCGAAAATCTCCTAAGCATTCGTCGCAAGCAAAAAACCGAGGTGTTCTATATCAGTAACAGGAGAGACCGAAGAGTCATAAGAGATTTCCCGAGCAAAGACCAGGATTGGGAGAAAAGATTCTTCTATGTCCTTGTCAACGATTCTTCTGTGTCGGAGGATTGGATCGAGAAAACTAGGACGGAATGGGGCAAAATTGGTAGATGACCGAAGTGAACCTTGGGGATATTTTCTGTGAATCAAGGCTCGATCTGAATATGCTGACATATCTTTTCTTACTTACAGTTCGTCGAATTTTATTTCGGTGTCCAGAGAACGTTTGGGAGATTATCGAGGTGTTCAACCGAAGAAACGTTCGTTGGGAAAAGACGTTTTCCTTTCAGCGAATCGAACGTGCTCGCGCTCTCTACCTTAGCGGCTATCAAGCAGGATATTCTGAACCCTCCGGTGCTTCCGAGGACTCAAGGATAAAGATGGCGCAGAGATTAACTCTTCGTGAGCGACAAAAGCTGGAGGCAAAAAGGGTTGACGAGGAGAAAGAGACAAAGGGGGCGAAATCCCGGGGGCCTGTTCTTGAGAAAAGTACCGAGAGAGCCTCCGAGCCGAGGAATAAAGAGGCAGCCCCCGAAGAGAGAAAGAGGGCTTCTGGAGACCCAACTTCAACGGTGGGCTACGACCATCGGCTGGAGACTTCGAGCGGAGCTAAGCAGGTAGTGATTGGTCTCGAGTCTGGAACGAGGCCCAAAAAATCGGTTCTCGCGGGGCATCGCGGTGGAGATAGGGCTGCGACCAAAAAAGATAAGAAGTCTGGGAAAAGACTTGCTACTGATGCGTCTGGCGCTCCCGAGGTGAAAAAGTCCAAAACGACGAAACGGCCAACAGCGGATGCTAAACAAACTAGCATTCCCGAGGTCGATCCTAGGACTACCGAGGCGTCCTACAATGACCCCGAGGTTGCCGCCACACTCTTCTCTAAAATCCTTGCTCCCGACAGTCTCTTCCCTCCTCCGGACACACTTGTGAAGTGGAAGAAGTATGCGCAGATGGCTCTCAAGGGGACTAAGGTAAGATCTATTCTTCAGTTTTGTTCTTGTCCGATTATTATTATATGGTTAAACCCTTTTTTTGCTTTAGTTTATTGCCGCGGCCAATGAGGTTGTTCTCGGATATGAGATGGATGCCTGAGATGACCAGAGACGCGTTGAGAATGCTCGTCGGGTCGCTGCTTCCCTGAAGACGGAGCTCGAGAAAAAGGAGGCTGATCAGGCCAGGAAAATGGAGGAATTCGCAACGCGCTACAAGGCCCTAGAGGCCGAAATGGATGACCTTAAGCGCAAGCGTGATGCGGCGGAAAGGCAGGCCACCCACTTGTCCAATCAGAAGGTTCGGCTGGAAGCCGACCTTGCTTCTCTACATCGCCAAGTTCATTCCGAACGGGAGATGCGCGAGGCGAACCTCGATCAGGCCTGCAAAGAGGCGAAGCGCGAGCTCGTGCGCAAATATCAAGACAGGGTCCTGCGTGCCGAGGCTAAATTCGACTTGCTCAAGGAGATGCTCGGGAGAAAGTCGTCGACCTGGCCGAAATCGAGGGAAACCTCCAATTCATCAGTGTCCTCCAAGGTCCTGATCCTCCTACTTTGGAGGATGAGAAAGCGAGGTTAACCGAGCTCAAAGCGCAGCTTGTGGGTGCTTATGAGCATTTCGAGCGACTTGCCACGGATCTTCGCGAGAACCTGATGCCTTCGCCGGTGTCGTCGGACGTGCTGCAAAGCCTTCCGGGGGGGGTGAATTTAGAAGTCTCGGCTTCGAGAGCCGGGGTTACGCATCCGTCCGGATCGAATATTGACACTCCGCGAGTGAGTGAGATGCTCTCCGAGAGAAGATCCGGCGAACTTCCCTCAAAGGACGCTGCTATTGAGGTTGTCGAGCCGAGCTCTGGTGCAGCTTGATTTTTATGACTTAGCTCCTTTCGTTGTTAGTTTTATTATTGAATGCCAATTTGATTTTTTTTGTACAACATGCCAGGACGGCTTTATCCACGACATTATTTATGGATTTGGTTTTATGACTTGTTTTGACTTGAGTAATGTTTATGCCAAAGCGTCTTCGGTTTAAGTAATGTTTATATCGAAGCGAGCCGTTTAATTGCTTATGATTTAAGCGAATATGACAAGTAAATAAGTCGGCTGTGAATATTGGGACTTGTGTGCCCGAATTGGCATTCATCTAAGTCCTGATTTGGACCGACGTTGCTCGAGGTTGAACTGTTTGTCGGGTTTTAGTCGATGACCAACGTTATGCAAGAGTTGGGGTTTAGGTGTTATTCCAGGTTGGGATTTGTGTACCCGTTTCGAGAACAGCCGTCAGAATATTTTTTGGGGTATACCCAAGAGATATTGGACCGAGGTATACTCGGTTTTAATTTATATAGCGCGCTTTAAATCCGTGGAGGATGTCGAGAACCTTTTGCGAAGGTTAAGATCCCGTTTGGGATGTGAGAGTTTCGTGTGTTGTGGCCAACAACGTACGAAGTGAAAAGAGTTGTAAAAGAAGTAGGCTAGGTAAACTTTTATTCGAAAATATTTATAGTTTACACAGCGTGGGAGTATATAAGTATACGTACCCCACTCCCCCCTCCATTTTAGGGAGGGGGGCAGTTGAACTCGTCGCGTGACGAGCTGCCTACGTACCCCTTTCGAAGATCAAACCGCCCCGTAGTTCATGCTTTGTGATTAGTACTTAGAAGTAGTACTTCTTAAGATGCATTGCGTTCCAGGATCGTGGTATGGTAACGCCTGTTGAGTGGTTGACGAGCTCGTATACTCCCGGTCGGACCACTTTGGTTATTCGATATGGTCCTTCCCAGTTAGCTCTCAGTTTTTCGGTATTCCGCTCCGCTGTGTTTTGAAAAACCTTGCGGAGAACCAGCTCTCCTTCGTGGAACCGCCGACTTTTAACATTGGAGTTGTAGTACTTTGCAGTAGCCTGTTGATAATTTTGAATGCGGATGAGCGCTTGATCGCGTCTCTCGTTGATTAGGTCTGCTTCATCTAAGAGCATGAGATGGTTGAGGCCCTCTTGCCCCGGGAGGAGCCGTCGCCGTACTCCCGGAAATTCCACTTCGGGGGGAATAACACATTATGTTCCATATACAAGCGCGAACGGTGTTTCGTCAGTCGCTCTCCTCGGAGTCGTCCGATGCGACCATAGGACTCCTTCCAGTTCGTCAGCCCATCTACCCTTTTTGGCGTCGAGGCACTTTTTCAATCCGTCGAGTATAGACTTGTTTGCTTCCTCAGCTTGTCGATTGCCTTGTGGGTACCGCGGTGTCGACTTGCTTAGTCTGATCTTCCATTTTTTACAAAAAGATTCGAAACGTGTTGAAATGAATTGCGAACCGTTGTCTGTCACAATTTCGTACGGGACTCCGTGCCGGCAAATGATGTTCTTCCAGACGAAGTTCTCGACCTGGATGTCTTTGATGTTGGCGAAAAAATCTGCCTCGACCCATTTCGAGAAGTAATCCGTCAGAACCAGCAGACATCTCTTCTGCTTGGAACGATGCAGCGGGCCGACAATATCCATCGACCATCGCATGAATGGATACGGAGACGAGATCGAGGATAGCAGCTCGGTGGGCTTATGAATCATCGGGGCGTGGAGTTGACATTTTTCGCATTTTCGAGAGAAAATTTCGCAATCTTTCACCATGGACGGCCAGTAATACCCGTGACGTTTTATCTTTATTGCTAAGGATTTTCCGCCACTATGGTTTCCGCAGGACCCTCCGTGGACTTCCTCCATTATTTTTCGTGCTTCTTTTCCTTCCACGCAGGTCATTAATGGTCCCGAGAATCGCCTTTTGAAGACTTCTCCATCGAGTAGGATGTATCGAGCAGCCTGGGCCTTGAGTTTGCGGGGTGCCCACTTGTCCGTGGGGACTTCTCCGTCCATTATGTAAGTTCGAATTGCTCCCATCCTCTCTTGGTCGCATCCGTACTCGTTCTGCTGATCTTCCGTCACGACCGTCTCTTGTTCGTCGCCGGGATTCTCAGCATCTTCAGCTGGCTTGATCAGGTTGATGATCTCTGAACTTTCGATGCTGGGTCGTTCGATGAATTCTACCGGGATTACTCGTTTAAGACCGGGGTCGGACGACGAGGCGAGGGCTGCCAATGCGTCGGCTTGAGCGTTTTCACCGCGGGGAATTCTTCTGAGCTCGAACTCATTAAATTCCTTTGAAAGTTCCTGGACCACGCTCAAGTATGCTTCCATCCTATCGTCTCTTGCCGTGTATTCCCCATTGAATTGGTTAGCAACGAGCTGAGAGTCGCAGAAGGCCCGAATTTTTTGAACCTTGATTCCCCGTGCTAGTCTGAGTCCGGCGATTAAAGCTTCGTACTCGGCCTCGTTGTTCGAGGCGTGGAAGGCCAGTCTAAAAGATTGTTCCAAGACTTCGCCGGTTGGAGATGTCAGGAGAATTCTGATCCCTGAGCCTTGCTTTGATGACGAGCCGTCTACGTGGAGCATCCACATGGAATCTTCGGTCGGTTCGTCTGTTCCATAGGTCGGAAGTTCTATCAGGAAGTCGGCGAGGACTTGGGATTTGGCGCAGGTTTTGCTCCGGTATTCGATATCGTATTCATTGAGCTCAATTGCCCATTTGGCTAGTCTTCCGGATTGGCTCGGGCTGTGTAGTATAGCTCGCAGCGGGAACGACGTCAGGACTACGATGGAATGTGATTGGAGCGCCAATTTCTCCATTTGCGGAAACCTTTTTCTGCATCTGCCAGTGTGTGACTCACGTAGAAGATTAGACTCTGTTCTCCTCGTTCTTCTCGGACAAGTACTCTGCTGACTGCGGTGTTGGAAACGGCGATGTATAAGTAGATGAGCTCTCCCTCCACTGGCTTCGCGAGCACTGGTGGGGTAACTAGATACTGTTTCAGCTCTTGGAAAGCCGCCTCGCACATTTCTGTCCACTCGATCTTTTTGTTGCCTCGGAGTGTGTCGTAGAAAGCTAGACACTTGTCGGTTGATCTTGAGATAAAACGATTTAAGGCAGCGACGCGTCCTGTCATCCGTTGTACTTCTCATTTGTTTCTGGGCGAGGCCATTTGGATTAACGCGACGATTTGCTTTGGATTTGCCTCGATGCCTCGGCTCGTTACTAGATATCCGAGGAATTCTCCGGATGTCACCGCGAACCTGCACTTCGCCGGGTTGAGCTTCATGTTGTGGTGATTAAGCCGTTTGAAGAACTCCGTTAGATGGGTGATGTGGTCGCTTACTTCCAGCGATTTTACCAGCATATCGTCGATGTATACTTCCATCGTCTTTCCTAGTTGGTCGGCAAACATTTTATTGACCAATCGCTGATACGTGGCTCCGGCGTTCTTCAATCCGAACGGCATCACTTTGTAACAGTAGATGCCTCGGTCGGTTATGAACACTGTTTTTTCTCGATCATCGGGGTTCATCAGGATCTGATTATACCCGGAAAAGGCATCCATAAACGAGAGGAGCTTATTTCCTGCAGTCGCTTCGACAAGGCGATCAATGTGAGGGAGAGGGAAACTATCTTTTGGACATGCCTTGTTCAGATCGGTGAAGTCGATGCATATACGCCATTTTTCGTTTTTCTTTTTTACGACCACCGGGTTCGCCAGCCAATCTGGACATTTCGCCTCGGTGATGGACTCGACTTTAAGTAATCTGTCCACCTCGTCATTCACCGCTTAAGCGCGTTCGGGTCCGAGTTTTCTTCTCTTCTGCTTTATAGGTTTGAAAGTTGGGTCCACGTTGAGCTCGTGGCATGTAACGTTGATGTCGATCCCGGGCATATCTTCTGCGGTTTTGGGGTTTCTTAGTTTGTGCTCGGTCATGAAGCATATTCGCGATTCCTTCTGATTTCCCCAAATCGTTCGGATCCCGTTTGCTCCGGGAAATTTCAAACAGAGATGGTAAGTCGAGATTACGGCTCTCATCAAGTTAATCCACGGCGTTCCCATGATAATGTTGTAGACCGGGGGACCTTCGGTTACCGAGAAGTTGACGATTTTAGTCACGTCTTCTGCTAGGACCGGCAGTCTGATCGTTCCTATCGTTATGGTCGTTTTTCCAGAAAATCCAGTCAAAGAGCTTCGGATCGGTATTATTTCTGACATATCGATTCCCATTTTAGTTAAGGTCTCTCTAAAAATGACGTCCACCGAACTCCCGGTATCGATCAGGATTCGGGCTACTTCGTGGTCTTTTACTATCAGCTCGATTACCAGGGGGTCGTTGTGCGGTCTGTCTATGCCCGTGGTTTCTCTTTCTTCGAATGTGATGACATCGTTGGGATTCCTGCTCGGAGTGGACCAATTGATACTAGCTTCGGCTTTTCGCTGAAAAGCTTTGATTGCAGATAAAGTGTCCCTGCAATATTCTGATCCCCCCATTATCATGTTTATTCTCTGGCGAGAACCGCCTGACTCCGAGGTGCCATTGTTTCTCCTTCCCCGCTTCGGCGGGCCACCAGGTCGAGCTTCTGACTCGGGTTGTTCTTCCTGCTCGGCGTCTGTGAGCTTCTCGTGCTCGAGATCCTTCAGACTGATTAAATTACCGAGCTCTCCGGCTAAGAATTTCGCCCTAAGTTTGTCGCCCAAACTTCGGCAGTTGGCGGTTAGATGCCCGTATGTCTTATGGATTTCGCAGTAGGCCTTCTCGTCGTATGAATTCGAGTTCCTAGTCCACGTGTTTCCGTTCGTTCTTCCTCGGCCTCGTCCAGTCCCTTGATCGGTGTTGATCTGGTAGTTGTGCGCTCCGCTAAAGCTCGGTCCCTCGTGATGGACATAAGTGCTGCTCGGGCGATTTCTTGGCTGGCTCGGCTGACTCGATATCACTTGATTCTTGTTTGCCGACTTCGCTGATCCGAAGCGTTGGTCTAAGATTCGGAATTCGTCCTCCTCGAGTATGAAATCTGATGCTCGATGCATGGCGTCTTGGATGGTTTGAGGTTTGTTGCACCAGATCTCTTTCCGAAATTGCGATTTGTACCACTGATATGTGTATATTTTGCATGGTATTTACCTCCATTTAGTATAGGACCCTAATAGAGCATCATTACATTGAATTTTGATCATTTAGAGTTTTAAGATGTCCTTGCATAGTCTTTGCATATTTGTTGCATATGAAGTGTTTCTTAGGTATCTTGGAGGTAGAGAAGGCCATTTGAAGATTGGTGGATAGCTTGGAGTCAAAGAGAAGTTGGGGAACAAGAATGAAGAATTGTCTGGCTGCATCGGACAGAATCCCATCGGATAACAACCCGATGCAAGCCTCCTTGAACTCACGTCGCAGCTGCATCGGACAGAGAGCATCGGACAACAGCCCGATGCACAGCCACTCGAAACTTCAGCTCACGTCCTGCATCACATCGGACAGAGAGCATCGGACAACAGTCCGATGCGAGGCCCCCTGGAGATCACATCGGGCAGAGGACATCGAGCAACAGCCCGATGCAAGCACGTTCGAGATTCTGCCTCGTTTCTTCTTTGTTCGCATCGAGTTGCAGCGCATCGGACAACTGCACGATGCGAACACTTAGCCAAGCCAATAACCGGGTCAACACCCGGTTTGTTCCGGGTTGACCCGGTTCGATCACTATTCACTATAAATACATTTGACCTAATTTTTCTTAAGTATCTTTTTTCTTGCTTAGAAACTTTTCCTTTTTGGAGACCCAAGTAATTTGTGAGATCTTTTGAAAGAGTTTATGCAATTTTAGAGTTTCCCTTGCTTAATCTTTCATCTTTAATCCTTCTAATCATGTTTAGCCTTCTTCTTATCTTTGATTTGATGGGTTTAACAATGATTAGTGAGAAGTTCTTTAGGAACTTGGGGATGGGTTAGATTTAGGGATTTCTAAAGGTTCAATCTTGCAATCTAGGATAAATTCTTTCATCTCTCTTCTTATTAAGGTGTTCTTAATGCCAAATAGCTAATATTTGCTATAAGCATTTCATACACCCACCAAGTGTTTGAAGAAATGCTTGAACCAACTTAATAAGAGATTTACATTCCTAGCCTAAAACATCATTAGTTGTCTAGGTTGTTTATCATGCTATTAGACTTGTAATTAATGCTTGCTAATCATTTCAATGCTAAAACATCATTAGTTTATTAGGGTTATTAGTGAAGGGATTATTACCACACATCATGGATTAGTCTTTAATTAGTATTCTAGGCATAGAGATTGCTTGATTAGTTGCTTAAATGATTACAAGATTGTCCATTTAGATTCCCAAATCAATGATTCCATCTCTACGTTTCGTTTTTAGTAATTTGTTAATCTTGCTTAGTAGTAAATCGTTTGATTAGTACTTGATTAGTGATAATTAAGGTTTTAGCTCATATAATTAGTCTTGTAGTGTCTCTCTTAGCTAGTAGTTTGCTTCTAATAGTTCCTTGTCACTTCAAACCTTTAATTTGGCTTATCTTAAACCAAACTTTGTATTCCTTTTGCATCAAACTCCTAAGATGGATTGATATCTCAAATATTGCAATAACATGAGCAATTGAGAAATTGCAAACAAGACCTAAAAAAGTCTTTTTTCAATTTGGCGCCGTTGCCGGGGATCGAACCCGGGTCACCCGCGTAACAAGCGGGAATACTTACCACTATACTACAACGACAAAAAGGCGGGACAAAAAACCAATGTGAAGCATCCTGAAGTTGCATCGGACTGTGCACATCGGACAACAAACCGATGCGGCTCCAGACTGCCTGAAGTAACTGGAAGATCGGGTCAGTTGAAGGCTTTCCATTCCGATTCAGCCTCAGAACCCTTCATAAAGGTTGTAGATAATTGAATCAGCTTTCATGTGGAGGTCATTTTATGTCATTAGGAGCTGTGGTTAGGGATATATGACGATTTTTGCAAAACTGCTCCTCCGGGTCAAAACCCGGTTTGTTCCGGGTTGACCCGTTTGACTTCCTTCCCTATAAATACTTAAAAACCTAATTTTTATGGATCTTCTCTTGGGCTTAAACAGAAAAACGCCCCTTTGGGGTTTTGAGGAGATTTTTGAGATTTCTTTTATGTTTAATGCAAATTGATTCTTCTTTCTTCTAATCTTTCTTTCTCTAATCATTTAATCATGTTTACTAACATTTCATTCATGAGATTTGTTGGTTTATCCATGTTTAGTGAGTAGTCTCTTAGAAATTTGGGGATGGGTTAGATTTAGGGTTTTCTAATGGTTCAATCTTGCAATCTAGGTTAGATTCTTTCATCTCTCTTCTTATTAAGGAGTTCTTAATGCCAAATAGCTAATCTTTTGCTATTTTGGATCATAAGCATTTCACACACCCACCAAGTGTTTGATGAAATGCTTGAACCACTTTTTTTAGAGATTTACATTCCTAGCCTAAGATATTAGTTGCCTAGGGTGTTTATCATGCCATTTAGACTCATGTTTAATGCTTGCTAATAATTTTAATGCTAACACATCATTAGTTCATTAAGGTGATTAGGAAAGGGATTAGTACCACACATCATGGATTAGTCTTAATTAGTGTTCTAGGCATAGAGAAAGCTTGTTTGAGTTGCTTAAATGATTGCAAGGTTGGCCATTTAGATGCCCAAATCAATGATTCCATCCCTAGGTTTCGTTTTTAGTAATTTGTTAATCTTGCTTAGTAGTAAATCATTTGATTAGTACCTAATTAGTGATAATTAAGGCTTTAGCTCATATAATTAGTCTTGTAGTATCTTTCTTAGCTAGTAGATTGCTTTTAATAGTTCCTTGTCTCCCTTATTTCGAATTTGGCTTAGCTTAAACCAAACTTTGTATTCTTATTGCATAAAACTCCCAAGATGGATTGATATCTCAAATATTGCAATGACATGAGCAATTGAGGAATTGCTAACAAGATTAAAAAGTCTTGTTTCAATTTGGCGCCGTTGCCATATTGGGATTCTTTGATCATTAAGATTTGAGTTTAGTTTGAGACTAAGCAATCCTTTTGTGTTTATTGATCATTTCATTTTCTAGATTTCAGTTTCCCTTGGATGCACCTAAGATCACAAGGAGACAACAACTTCCAAGGCTTTCAAGAGATTGATCAGTTGGAAAGGGTTGCTAGGATTGCAAGAAGGGAAGCTGCAAGATTAGAAAAGTTGAGAATGGAAGAGCAACAACGAGTTCAACACCCTCCACCAATGGCGCATGCCAACCAAGCTCATAATGGCAATGAGCAAGCTCCAAGGGGCAATGTAAACCCCTTGCATGCGCCTAGACAAGGGAGAACCATAGGGGCTGGTGATGCTCCAAATATTCACCAAAATAGATATGGTATTCAACCTCCACCGGTTCACAACAACACCTTTGAAGTGAAGCCAGCTTTCATCTCCATGGTTCAACAAGATAAATTCCATGGTTTGCCTATGGAAGATCCCCTTGATCACTTGGATAACTTTGATAGAGTTTGTGGGTTNTCGGACAACTGCACGATGCGAACACTTAGCCAAGCCAATAACCGGGTCAACACCCGGTTTGTTCCGGGTTGACCCGGTTCGATCACTATTCACTATAAATACATTTGACCTAATTTTTCTTAAGTATCTTTTTTCTTGCTTAGAAACTTTTCCTTTTTGGAGACCCAAGTAATTTGTGAGATCTTTTGAAAGAGTTTATGCAATTTTAGAGTTTCCCTTGCTTAATCTTTCATCTTTAATCCTTCTAATCATGTTTAGCCTTCTTCTTATCTTTGATTTGATGGGTTTAACAATGATTAGTGAGTAGTTCTTTAGGAAATTGGGGATGGGTTAGATTTAGGGATTTCTAAAGGTTCAATCTTGCAATCTAGGATAGATTATTTCATCTCTCTTCTTATTAAGGTGTTCTTAATGCCAAATAGCTAATATTTGCTATTTTGGATCATAAGCATTTCATACACCCACCAAGTTTTTGATGAAATGCTTGAACCAACTTAATAAGAGATTTACATTCCTAGCCTAAAACATCATTAGTTGTCTAGGTTGTTTATCATGCTATTAGACTTGTAATTAATGCTTGCTAATCATTTCAATGCTAAAACATCATTAGTTTATTAGGGTGATTAGTGAAGGGATTATTACCACACATCATGGATTAGTCTTTAATTAGTGTTCTAGGCATAGAGATTGCTTGATTAGTTGCTTAAATGATTGCAAGATTGTTCATTTAGATTCCCAAATCAATGATTCCATCTCTAGGTTTCGTTTTTAGTAATTTGTTAATCTTGCTTAGTAGTAAATCGTTTGATTAGTGTTTGATTAGTGATAATTAAGGTTTTAGCTCATATAATTAGTCTTGTAGTATCTCTCTTAGCTAGTAGTTTGCTTCTAATAGTTCCTTGTCACTTCAAACCTTTAATTTGGCTTAGCTTAAACCGAACTTTGTATTCCTTTTGCATCAAACTCCCAAGATGGATTGATATTTCAAATATTGCAATGACATGAGCAATTGAGAAATTGCAAACAAGACATAAAAAACTCTTGTTTCAGGTCAAAAGACCAAGGGTGCGTTTTCAGACTTCTAAATTTCGCTGTTTAGACACTTTTCCGGGCTGTTTTGTTATACATATCAAAAAGCACATGAATCATGTGGGGTCTACGGCGAAAGATTTTATGAGTGAGTGTAAAAGGATATATGTGATTGCGTTAGATGTACTTATGGGTGCGATCATACCAGCACTAATGCACCGGATCCCATCAGAACTCTGCAGTTAAGCGTGCTTGGGTGAGAGTAGAACTTGTGTTGTGTTGCACCCCTTTTTGTTTCTCTTCTCATTTTTTCTTCATTCTTTTCATTCTTTCTTCGAAAAAAAACAACGTACTTTTGGAACGACGCAACTTTTGGACCGTGTGGAACCACGCAGCCGTCAGCACCTTTTCGGAAAGCCCCAAGTGAGCTTCCCGGCATGCCCTAGGGTCAAAAGACCATGGGTGCGTTTTCAGAGCTCTAAATTTCGATGTTTAGATAATTTTCCTGACCGTTTTGTTATACATATCAAAATACGGACTCCGATTCGGTCTCATCGGACGTGGTTATAGCGATTTTCTCAGTGTTAAATCCGGTCCAAGCAGGTACAGAAAAAGACCACGAATCAAGTGGGGTCCACGGTGAAAAATTTCATGAGTGAGCGCAAAAGGATATATGTGATTGCGTTACATATACTAATTGGTGCAATCATACCAGCACTAATGCAGCAGTTCCCATCAAAACTCCGCAGTCCTTTACCCCTTTTTGTTTCTCTTCTCATTTTTTCTTCATTATTTTCATTCTTTATTCGAAAAAAAACAATGTACATTCGGAACGACGCAAGTTTTGGACCGTGTGGAACTACGCAGCCGTCAACACCTTTTCGGAAAGCCCCAAGAGAGCTTCCCGGCATGCCCACGGGTCTAAAGACCATAGGTGTGTTTTTAGAGCCCTAAATTTTGCTGTTTAGACACTTTTCCGGGCCGTTTTCTTATACATATCAAAAAACCCATGAATCAAGTGGGGTCCACGGCGAAAGATTTCATGAGTGAGCGTAAAAGGATATATGTGATTGCGTGGCGGGTATTTATGGGTGCGATCATACCAGCACTAATGCACCGGATCACATCAGAACTCTGCAGTTAAGCGTGCTAGGGGGAGAGTAGTACTAGGATGGGTTACGTCTCGGGAAGTCCTCGTGTTGCACCCCTTTTTGTTTCTCTTCTCATTTTTTCTTCATTCTTTTCATTCTTTTTCCGAAAAAACAACATAATTTCGGAATGACACAACTTTTGGTGCGTGTGGAACTACGCAGCCGTCAGCAGCTTTTCAGAAAGCCCCAAGAGAGCTTCTCGGCACGCCCACGGGTCTAAAGACCATGTGTGCGTTTTTAGAGCCCTAAATTTTGCTGTTTAGACACTTTTCCGGGCCGTTTTGTTATACATATCAAAATACGTACTCCGATTCGGTCTCGTCGGACGTGGTTATCGCGATTTTCCCTGTGTTAAATCCCGTCCAAGCAGGCCCAGAAAAAGACCCAAAATCAAGTGGGGTCCATGCTGAAAAATTGCATGAGTGAGCGCAAAAGGATATATGTGATTGCGTTACATGTACTAACGGGTGCGATCATGCCAACACTAATGCACCGGATCCCATCAGAACTCCGCAGTTAAGCGTGCTTGGGCGGAAGTACTACTATGATGGGTGATCTCCCAGGAAGTCCTTTACCCCTTTTTGTTTCTCTTCTCATTTTTTCTTCATTCTTTTCATACTTTCTTCGAAAAAAACAAAGTACTTTCGGAACGACGCAACTTTTGGACCGTGTGGAATTACGCAGCCGTCAGCACCTTTTTGGAAAGCCCCATAATGGATCGCACACCATTATACTTCAAACCGCGTTGATCGACGCTTGATCAAACGCCAACACACCTCCACACCATCTCCGAGAAGTTAGCGCCCTAGAGTGACGTCAAAGCCAGAACTTCTCTAGTCCCAACTCTCGTTCTCGGTTACAAGCCTCACACGCTTGAACCTCACTCATGCACGTTTATTATAACTCCGCTTACATGACCTTCCAGCCATGCAATGGGTTTTACCATAAACCGTACACTCGCTCATTTAATGTAGGAAGATGCCAATGAATCTGAGATCCGGCAGTCCTTACACCCTTCTCACAACTCGTTAAGGATGATAACATGTCCCACGGACATGCATCAAACCGTTACCTCACCCAATGGGTTTCGCAGCACTCAGATCCAACAGATCTGAAGCTATTCCTGCACTAAAACGTTAGTATACACTCGGATTTACACAGATCTGAGCTTCCCTGCATCACACGTTAGTAACACACACATATACAAGCATACAACCTATTCTACCGAGGCTAGTGTTGTACTATAATGTAGATCCGAGATCTACACTGCATTACAAACAGCAACTGCGATAGTCCACCTCTACCGGGACTCACCTCGAACTGGATATGGAACCGGACTACACTACCAAGCGGCCTACCGAAGCTAAGCTCTCTACTCTACACGCCTCACACACTCACTCCATGGTTTCAAAAGGGTTTAGAAGTGGGAATGAAGAATGAGGGGAATGGGGCGGTATTTATAGCTGAAAAGTTACCCATGGTAACAACTTAAGGTAAGTAAAATCTAGACTCTTCCTCCCTTTAGCTGCAAGCCACGTTTTACCCTATGCCTTAGACTCCTTCTCATAGCCCCTAGGCCTTCCAAACCGTTCTTATCCATAACCATAAGGTGGGAGCTTCCTATTGGCCCAAAACTGTTCATTTTACCTTTTTCTGTGCATTTTACTGTCTAACGCCCCAAGTGAATTGTTTAACTGATAGAAAACACCTCTTTTTCCCTCCAGCATTGCATAATATTGGACCTCTCTCTTGGTTGTCAAATAATCACCCAACTGTACTGTGGTTTTGGCGAAAATGGACATAACGGACCATGAATTCGGACCCATGTGTTTCCTCTTGTTTTCTCCGAGATCTTGGCCATATTCTTTGATGGATGGACTCCTCTTAGGCTTAGTTAATGTTGCTTAGACTCCCGAATTGTTTGGTTCTTGGCCGAGATGGTTTCTCCTCCATCTGACTCATTCCGCAGCTCTTGAACGTCTATCGGATTGCGCGGATTTTGTAGGTCTCGAAAGAATGTTTTTTTAGCTAATACTTTTTGCGTGATCTTCCCTAGGGTCTTGGCTACTTCCATGATTAATCCCATTATTTTTAAAATTGTACCGAGGGGTTTCCATAACTGTAAGCTATGTCCGGGTCGTTTAGCTCTTTGACAGGGTTATTACAATGGGTGCGTTTTTAGAGCCCTAAATTTCGCTGTTTAGTCCCATTTTCGGGCCGTTTTGTTATAGGTATCAAAATACGGACTCCGATTCGGTCTCGTCGGATGTGGCTATCGCGATTTTCTCACTGTAAAATCCCGTCCAATAAGGCCTAGATAGCCCATGAATCAAGTGGGGTCCACAGCGAAAGATTTCATGAGTGAGCGCAAAAGGATATATGTGATTGTGTTACATGTACTAACGGGTGCGATATACCAGCACTAATGCACCGGATCCCATCAGAACTCCACAGTCAGGCGTGCTTGGGCTAGAGTAGTCCTAGGATGGGTGACCTCCCGGGAAGTCTTCGTGTTGCATCTCTTTTTGTTTCTCTTCTCTATTTTTCTTCATTCTTTTCATTCTTTCTTCCAAAAAAAATAACGTACTTTCGGAACGACGCAACTTTTGGACCGTGTGGAACCATGCAGCTGTCATCACCTTTTCAAAAAGCCCCAAGAGAGCTTCCCGGCATGCCCAAGGGTCTAAAAACCATGGGTGCGTTTTTAGAGCCCTAAATTTCGCTGTTTAGACCCTTTTCCGGGCTGTTTTGTTATACATATCAAAATACGGACTCCGATTTGGTCTCGTCGGATCAGGCCTAGAAAGCCCCTGAATCAAGTGGGGTCCACGGCAAAATATTTCATGAGTGAGCGTAAAAAGACATATGTGATTGCGTTACATGTACTAATGGGTGCGATCATACAGCACTAATGCACCGGATCCCATCAGAACTCCGCAGTAAAGTGTGCTTGGGCGAGAGTAGTACTAGGATGGGTTACGTCCCGGGAAGTCCTCGTGTTGCACCCCTTTTTGTTTCTCTCCTCATTTTTCCTTCATTCTTTTCATTCTTTCTTCAAAAAAACAACGTACTTTCAGAACGACGCAACTTTTGGACTGTGTGGAACCACGCAGTTTGTTTTCAAAATATCCCCCTCTATCGTGTATCAATCTTTGAGGAAGATCGCACGGTGGAAAAGTGTTGATCGGATGTCAAACTTCTGATTGTCCGAATTTTTTCAAAAACTGAATTTTCTCCATTTTGTGTTCTTTTGGCCCAAAATACCTAAAAATACTCCAAACACACTTGAAAACCATTTAAAACCAAGTTATTCACATTATATAGAGAGCTAGTTTACCTAAATTTGGAGTCTGATAGTTTGATTTTCACTGTGTTTTTGGTGTTCTTTGTGGATCAGATCAATGTGGTCTGAACTTATCTTGTTCGCTTTTTTTTTCTAAACTTTGGTTTTTCTAGGTGTTTTTGCTCCTGCCTTCGAGGAGGGGAATTCAGTGGGAGAAACGATGGAGGCGGGAGAGAGGTATTGATGTGATTCATACTTCCTCCTAATGGTGGTGCCACTACGATTTGGCTTCCTTGGCCGCTAATCGGTGGACTTGGCCCAAGGGTTATACTAGCCGATGTCACGAGTCCGATTTTAATAGCCCTGTCGGCACTTCGGTTTCATTAGCGCATATCAGAACTTCAGATGTCGGTACTTGCATCACATTCAGAACTACGGGTTTCGGTGCTCGTGTTATTTCAGAACGTAACTCAGTAACCACTTGGGCTAAAGCCGTCTCCACTATTTATTTTCTTGATTTTTTGAGTCATGGTGGCCACGACCCCATTAATCTTCTTGTTCTGGTTGTTGTTAATCTTCGAGGAATTTGTTGATAGTTTTCTTGATGTTTTGATTTTTGGCCATCGTTAACTTCTGTTATGTTAGATTAGCAAATCTCCTCTTTCTAGCGCAAAGTTGTTGTAACCGAAATTTAAACTGTCAAAATTGGTAAATATGAATAATTATAGGATCGGGGTTGTCTTGCGCGAAACAAGAATTGGATGGTTTTTGAGCAATTTAAACATGAAATTGGACAAGAACGAGATGGAAGAATTTAGTAAGAAATTGAGGGTGAAAATGGGAGTAAATGGCTTAGCACTACAAAAAATCATGTGTCTTGTATCATTTATTTTATTTGTTAATATCATTTATTGATTGATGCAAATTCAGTTACATCATTTAATTAAATGACCATGGAAGTGATGACTCTAATCATTTACATCAGTGTTATTTAATTGATGTTAATATGTATCATTTGCAATAAATGATATTAATATTTGCATCATTTAAAATAAATGGTATTAGTATTTTGCATCAATTAGAATAAATGATATAAAATTTGCATCAGTTATAATAAATGATATTAAAGTTTACATCAGTTAATATAATTGAGGTAAACATTTGCATCAATTAATATAAATGATGTTAATATTTGTTTCGGTTATAACAATTGATGTTATATATTTATATCATATATTTTAGTTGATACTATATAAATTATAAATAAACGATATTAATATTCATGTAAATTTTAAATTTTGTGTTAGTTTATATTATATTATCATTTGGAGATAACTAATCATTTTGTATTTATTATTCTAAGGAATATATGTAAATATATATGTATGATTTAACATAGAAAAAAATATGGTGTTGATCTTTTATAGAGGAGAAAACTAGTACTCTTCTTCCTTCTTTAGCAATGTGGGACAAATAGTTGTTTAGTTAAAATTTTGTTTGCATCACTTTTTAGTGTCATTTTTAATAGAAAGAATTACTCAGATATTACACAAAAGTTGGTTTATTACTAAAATATTATACATTTTTAAAAAATTACTCAGATATTTTGTGTCCTTGTGTAATTACAATTAACACCCTTCATTAATTTGCAATTTTTTTAATTTAAAAATGATTAACCAAAAATTGGTTTAATCCACCTCATTAACATGAAAAAATTTAAATACACGTCATGAAATACAGTTTCGGGAAAAAAAATTTTCTCTCGCCGGCGAAACCTCTCTCTCTCTCTCGACGATTCCGAAGTCGAACTCTAATTCCGCCGTCGTATCGTCTCTTCCGGCCGCTTCTCTTATCTCCGTCGCATTTCGTCTCCTTTTTCACGATCTCGAGTGGGGACTCTTCGTTTTCTCGAGTGGACTCTTCGTTTTCTCGGCTAAAAATCTCACCTTTTCACGAACAAACTTGCTCCGGTAAGTTCGCGGCTGAGTTATTATACTTTACGGCTGAGTTATTATACTTCACGGCTGAGTTATAATACTTCACGGCTGAGTTATAATACTTCACGGCTGAGTTATAATACTTCATGGAAGACGAAAGGTTGCGTAGGTTAACTCGGCGAAACCTCTCTCTCTCTCGGCGAAACCTCGTCTTTTACGGCCGTCGTATCGTCTCTTCCGGCCGCTTCTCTTATATCTGTCGCATTTCGTCTCCTTTTTCACGAACTCGAGTGTGGATTCTTCGTTTTCTCGAGGGGACTCTTCGTTTTCTCGAGTGGACTCTTCGTTTCCAATCCATAATTCGGCCGTAAACAATCTTTAAGTCAGCCGTAAACAATCCATAAGTCAGCCGTAAACAATCCACAATTACCGAAGTGGGGACTCTTCGATTTTTCGAGTGGACTCTTCGTTTCAAATCCATAATACAGCCGTAAACAATCCTTAACCCAGCCGTAAACAATATATAAGTCAGCCGTAAACAATCCATAAGTCAGCCGTGAACAATCCACAATTACCGAAACAAGATCCATCATATATCGGAGAAGGATGAACGAAAATGAAGAAGAACGAGGAAGACGATGACGAAATGGATGTTCAAAATTTAAGTTCTGGATATCTCTGTTGATGTGAAGAACAAGGTGAAGAACAATGACGACAAGAAAGATGATGACGACGACGAGGAAGACGAAGACGATGTTTCGTATTTCTCTGTTGATGTGAAGAACAACGACGGCGAGAAATACGATGACGACGACGAGGAAGAGGAAGACGATGTTTCGTATTTCTCTGTTGATGATGACATGGAAATATGCATCCGACATCATTTTTTAATTGATGAAATGGCAAGTAAGCCACCAAGCGATCACATAAATCAACTGTCTTAAAGCAGCCATCAAACGAAACTTTAAGTCAGTCGTAACATGAATACTATTACAGTAATTAAAAAACAAAAAAAACGGCTGCCAAATTCAGTCGTAACTCAAATGAAAATCTTTAGCTCAGCTGTATCGTTTGATAAGTCAGCCGTCAAAACATGCTATTGTAGTAATTAATCTTTCACTACTAAATCAGCCGTAATTAGGCCAAGTTTTTCGTTAATCCAGCTCATTACGGCTGATTTATGACACTTACACTAAAATCAGCCGTAACGAAGCAATAACTCAGCCAGCCGGAGAAAGTTAATTCAGCCGTGTCGAGACAATAACTCAGCCAAATTTTGACAAATCAACCATCGGGTTATAACTCAGCCGTAACTTATGGCTAGGTTATCTCGTAAGTCAGCCGTTTTCTCATAACTCAGACATATTTCGTTAACTCAGCCGTAACTTATGTCTGAGTTATCTCGTAAGTCAGCCGTTAGCTCATAACTCAGCCATTTTTCTTAAATCAGCCGCAACATACCTAACTCAGCCGTGATTGCCGCTGTAGCGCTTTACGGCTGAGTTCATTAATACACGTCAGCGGTTTCTGACATGGCAGCACGTTTTTTCTGATGTAGAATTAAAAAGTAATTGCATTCTTTGTAATTACGTTTTTTTCTATAACATGTAACAAGGACACGCTGGATATGGAAAATATAGGCGAAATATGATAGTAATAAAAAAAAGTTTTGTATGTTTCTGGCCATTTCACCTAATTTGTATGATATCTGAGTAAACTTCCCTTTTTAATAAGTGATGCTAATTAAGTTAGTATTAGTATCAATTATTTTAATTGATGCTAATTAAGTTAGTAATAGTATCAATTGTTTTTATTTGATGCTAATCAGGTTAGTATTAATATCAATCGTTTTTAATGATGCTAATCAAGTTAGTATTAGTATCAATTTTATTTAATTGATGTTAATCAAGTTAGTATTACTATCAATTGTTTTAATTGATGCTAATCAAATTAGTATTAATATCAATTAAAAGAACTTATGCAATATTATATATTAAATGTCAATTTTTAATAAATGATTCTAAATAGTATCAATTATTTTAATGACACTTTATAAGTGATGCTATCTACCTTTTTTCTTATAGTGTAGTATTTCATCTCAAAAGCGTTGTAGAAGAGGAAGATCAAAGAATCGAAAGTAGAAATCTAGTGCTTTGTGTAGTGCCTAGAAAGTTGGATCTCTTTTCCTCTGTTCCTTCTCTTGTTTTTATAGCATGAAGTCATATTTAACGTCATATTTACTACGATTGGTTTGGTATTAGTTGTATTTATTCCAGTAAATTTTGTCATTTCTCTTTAAAACATTGAATTTATCTTTTAAATGATTATTCTGTTCGTCTCGGAACCGACTTCGAGTTTAACAGCTTAGGTTTGACTTTTTCGTTTACTCCGGATTGGTTCGAGTTCGTTGCTTGACTTAGTGGGGGTTATTGGTTCTTATATTTTAATAGATTTAGAAATCTTTCTTGAATTTATAAATTTTTGATAAATCCATTGATTTTAAAATCAAGCAAGTAGATTTCAAAATCAAACATATGAATTTTAAAATCAAATATATGGATTATTGTAAATCATTTAAATAGATTTACAATAGGTTCTGGTACATCTATGTATTTGATTCAGAGTATGTAGTATTCGCCTCCCCACCGTAAACTTGCTGAATGTGCCATTAATATCATGCTAACCTGCAACAACACCATCTAGGAGTAATTATATCAAAGTTTTTGTTTCTTGGGGACTCTATTGAGTATATGAACGTTTTACTCGTTCTTGATGTTGTTCTTGGTGTGATCCTCTCATTGATATTTATTATGTTTTAGAATTTTGTATTATAATTAAGAGATTATATATATTTTATAGGTTTTAGGATTTATGACAAATACGTAACATATAAAAAATATAAAATAGAAGATAAAAAATGGAAGACAAACATCGTAAAAAATAGAAAAAATTAAGAAATGAAAATCTATCACAATTATATTTTTGAAGTTGATTATAGAATAAACATTATAAAAAATTCCTAGTTGGTGAATTCACCCAATACCTACGTGGTGTTTGAGCAGAAATTGACGTGGTGAGAAAAAAGTGTAGAAAATATACAAATCCAATCAAAATAACAAAGTTGAACCCCGTATTTGGGTCTTTGTACTTTAGTCATAATAACACTTCTTAATTCATTCAAATTCAATTAAAAATTAAATCCTTATAATACTTAAATTTTGAAATCATAGAATCAATAACCATGAATTTTAATATGGTTTTTAAAATCATAGAACCAATAACACTGGATTTCAATATAGATTATAAAATCATAGAACCAATAACACCGATCCATACTTTCCATTTTGGTAATATTTTTTTACAAATTTTTATAATCGTACCTTAACCGCAGTAACGGTAACTATGGTCATGCCTACCCTAAAGAGTAAAATAAAAGTCTCTCTCATAGGACCAAGAGCAACCACAATTCGGAGTATTTTTCCGCAGTAGTCAATATATGACTTTTCAAGTACTACTTATGATATTTACGACTGAATACATGTTTATAATCCATTCTGAATATCTAATCAAAGCGCACTCATGTCTTCTAGTGACATGGACGTAGCAAGCATAGAGATGTTGATGTTTTTTTTTCTTATTTCATTTTATTGTTTCCTTTTCTTTTCATTTTATTTTCTTTTAAAATATTTTTTAACTACAGAAAACAATAACATAATTTTTTTATTTTTTTATTTTAATATTTTAATTAACAACCGGGTAAGTTACCGATAAGGAAAGAGCGAGAGGCTCATATGCCATTATTTCTTAAAAATTGATCTACTCTGTCATCGTTTAATCTAATGCCACCAGTAAAGTTGATATACCGTTTTTACCCTTAATGAAACTTAATAAAATAATTTTATTTAAAATCAATTTTACAACTAAATTTAATTCTTAACAAAAAAAAGTTTCAACCCGACAAAAACACCATCTCAATCTCATCTCGCCGCCGTCGCCGTGCCTCCATCTGCTCCTCCTCCTTCTGCAATCGGTTTCTTGTTCCTAACTCCTCTCTCTTCTGCCATTAATGAAGCTTCAAAACATAGATTAGTTCTTCTTGATCCTTATTGTGTTATTTGGGGATTTCTCAATTTAGAGATTGAATTTGAAAATTACTTTATTTTAGTATGCATATTTGATTGATAACCATATTTTCTGGGTCGATTAAACATTTGCATCAGTAACTAATCGATTGTAGTTGTTGAATTGTAGTGATTCATAGGTAGATTAGAACCTGATTTTTGAAATCACATAATCTGCAGATATAGGACAACTGGTATAACTGAGAATTGTAGGATAACTAGTACAAATGGTACAAATGAGAATTCAGTGACAAATGGTACAACTGAGAGATTGAGTTCAACTAGTACAAATGGTACAAATGAGAGTTAGAGGACAACAAGTACAAATAGTTCAACTGAGAGTTAGAGGACAATTGGTATAATTGAGAGATTGAGTTCAACTAGTATAATTGGTACAACTGTGATACGTTGTGTAATTGCCGATTGATAATTTGTATTCTATTTTTAGGAGAAAATTTATATCAAACACACAAACATACATTTTGATTATGGAGCGTGCTATTCATGAAGAGGATTTGAAATGATTTAGAGTTAGATAATAATTGATACAAATGGTACTGAGAGATTGAGTTCAACTAGTACAACTATGATACGTTGTGTAATTGCCGATTGATAACTTTTATACTATTTTCAGGAGACAATGCTCATCGACCACACAAACATACATTTTTTATTATGGAGGATGTTATTCACAGAACGAAGAGGATTTGAAATGATCACATCTACGGTTTATCGTACAAGACATCATCCATGAAGGAGTAGTTAACTTATTTCATATTATTGGCGAAATGCTTTCAAACAAACAATATATTTTAATATAATTTTGGATAAAAGATGTAAATGTTTGTATTTGTAACTCATCTATGTTATTTTTTATAATGATACAATTAGGTTTAACTAATTCTATGTGTACAACTAAGTATAATTGCATTTATCAAAAAATAAAATCACAAAACAAGATTATTAATCCAATATTTATTCATACAGTAAATAATAAATTCATATTGTTTTATGAGACGTATAAATTAGCCAAATTTTTTTTTTTTGGTCACTAGATACATATCATCTTTTTTTTTACTTAAACTACCTTATACTTATATGGTTAATGTGTACATACTAACCTCATTGTTATGTGAAACAAACAAACAAAGTATTTTAACACATGTTATTATATGAAAACATAGTAAATGTATTTTAATTAACTACTATGGTAAGTACAACTACAAAAATTTAATTTAAATCACGGTTCAACTAATTAAACATGAAAAGTGTCAAAATACAACTGTGTGCAATTTAGTACAACTATTAGCTTGAGAACAACTACTTGACCAATTTTTAATTATTTTTTATTCCGTATGTGGTTTTTGACGATTATATGTTTTAAATGAGGTTTTTTTTGTGACGGCGTCGTCTTTTTTTTTTAACACTTGTTTTTCTTTTTTGTTCATTTTATTCGCAAATTGTTTTAATTCATTACAAAAACTCAGTTGTTCGTAATATACCTAGTTGTACCTAATAAACACATAGTAGTACCGAATAATTTCATTTGTACCGGAATG
Source organism: Alliaria petiolata (assembly GCA_020283515.1). Lineage (NCBI taxonomy): Eukaryota > Viridiplantae > Streptophyta > Magnoliopsida > Brassicales > Brassicaceae > Alliaria > Alliaria petiolata. The sequence continues at coordinate 11,386,610 of JAHZTW010000001.1, read as the reverse complement.
GTCTTAGTTGTTCTTAATTGTACTTAATAAACACATAGTTGTACCTAAATATTATAGTTGTCATAAAATAGTTGTACAAATAGCTATTGTGACAAAAGATAAGAAACTAAAAAAAAGATCACACTTAGAAAATTTACAGCTTCGTTGATAATAACAGCTTCCAAAACGTTGTTTATGGACAAAACAATTCTTCTCATAAATTGAGTCTATTGTAATAGTATTAGCGATTCTTCTTTTGTGACTCTTTTGGCTTCTTCTGTGACATTTCTCTTTTGTTTTGCTCATGTCATGCCTACAAAAATTGATACAAGAGCTAAATCAATCACATGATTGCTCTCTCAAGAACACGCATCAATGAGAGAATTCACAACTTGATGATAGAAGCACGATCGGATACACAAAATTTTGATTTGTCATATCCAAATCAATCAAAACAATCAGAACTATGTCGTTAAACTAAGAGAGACCAAAAAGCAAAAGAGGAACACTGTAAGGATCAAATTAAACTAAAGTGGCAGCATTAGCTGAAAGAATATGAAACAAAGAGTGGATTATAAATTAAAAGATAGACAATAAAAAATAATAACTCGATTCTCAGAACCTGAGCTTGGTGAAGAACCACCTGTTCTTCCCCGTCTTGAAACACTCCTCGAGCTTAGCCTTAGCCTCCTTAAGAGCCGTGACCTTCTTGTCCTTTGACTGAAGAGCCTCGACAGTCGCGACATCCTTCAGATCTACGTCAAGTGTGTAACGAGTGGGCATAAGGTGCTGGTAATTCACGAGCTTGATGAAGCACTTGACTCTCGATTTCTTCGCCGAGTCCTTGCGGATGATCTTGCTCGGATACTTCTTGAGCCCGGCGACGAGGCAGTGTCCGTAAGGATGGTCGCGGCTTCCGTCGTCGTACGAGCGGACGATCATGACCTTCTTACCGGCATAGCAGCCTTGAAGGAGGACCATCTCTTTGTTCTGCTTAAGAAACTTAACCCTCTTCTCACCCTCTTCCGGCAAAAAAACCTAATTTCAGAGATCCCATGACTTCTCACCCTCTTCTCAACTTCTCATTTATATGGCCACTGAAATTTAAGCTGTAAGCATTTGTGGAGAGGCCACTGTGAGTGGTTTTCTTAAGATCACAAAGCTGGTGAGAAATCCAGGAATCCAAAAGAGAAGCGTGATCGGGGAGGAAGAAGCAGGAGATATCGAAGGAATGAAATCGACGAGAGAGAAAAGGAGAAAATAAAGTGGATTTAGATCCAATAAATTTTGAGTATGGGTGGATAACCCGAAAATGGATAGTTGGATATGTAATTTAAGGTATTTACTAAGGGTTTAAAAGACATTGTATGCCTTTTGGTTTAAAAAGAAAATAAAAAAACATAAAGATGGCATTCGAGATCTCTTTTTCCCAATTTGTGGCATTCCAGCCATTCTTTCATAAGGAAAGGCACAGTAATCGTGTAACACAGTTGATAGTTTGCAAAATAGCTTTCTCCATCACAGTCTTATGTTCATTTTTATCCCTTAGATTAAATTTCCCCCCAATTAAAGCTACATGACCTGCACAAATCTTACATTTCCACATACAGAAGAAATCTTCAAGGGGTGGTCTTCACAGGAACCGCGTCGGAATGTACTCGCCAACTCTAAGGGGAAAACTGTAGAACTCGTCGTTCCTGGAGTCTCCGTCCCTGTGCTGGAACGGCTTCCACCACAGGATTCCTCTTTCATTAATAGCAAGCCTTGCTTCCAACGTGTTATCTAGTATTGTCGCCACAATGATCGCCACCAACGGAGCCGAAGCAAAGATCGTGTTCAGTATATCGTTGAACTGCACCAGTCACCACGACATTGTATTAAGAAAAAGAAACACCATATAGTAAAAGTTTTATATCACTCTTCAGACTAGTATATCAAACTTTCAAAAAATCTAACTTTTTGTTTGTGTCTGCATTTGCTTTTATGTGTAAACATAACTGCCAAAAATACTATATGAAATGGTATTATGTTTATCTAAATTTTTATTGTTGTTTAAAACCATTGTCACTAGACCATTAGATCTTTAAGAAACTTACCCAACCACCCGCTGTTCTGACCGGTCCATATCCTCCTCTTGTAGTGTTGGAAATAAAGTACTGAGCGATGGAAAGACTTAAGAACAGAGAGACACCAATGACGTAGATGTTTCTCATAGAATTGGTGTCAGCAAACTGTATAAACGATATCCCGATAGCCGCTTGCCAATCACATAGCAATAGTGTCAGAAGTAGATTCATTATACAAAATGTAGATTCATTATACAAAATGCTACTCACCAACAATTCCAAGTAGTATGCAATATATGCCTGCAAAGATTGGAAGCGGGATAGATGCAAAGAAGGCACCAAATTTTCCTAAAGATAATTGAAGACACAGGTTTAAATCCCAAAAGGGCTACTTTCTATAAGTTGAACACTAGTCAAGATGACTGATTGTGGGTTGAAAGACAAACCAAATATGGAGAAAAATATCATGAAACCCGTCGAAATCTGCACCACTCTTCTACTCCCTATTCGCGTGAGTCCAAGGAGACCGACATTTTCGCTGTAAACATGAATAGTACTTCATTCACAAATACACTAAAAGGACGGTAAAACACAGAAAAAAGAGAGGTGTTTAGAACTTACACAGACGCAGTATTGCCACTAATGGAACCAAATATTCCTTCAAGCAGCACACCAATACCCTATAAGCAAAATATTNGCCAAAATACTTAATGAAATGGTATTATGTTTATCTAAATTTTTATTGGTGTTTAAAACCATTGTCACTAGACCATTAGATCTTTAAGAAACTTACCCAACCACCCGCTGTTCTGACCGGTCCATATCCTCCTCTTGTAGTGTTGGAAATAAAGTACTGAGCGATGGAAAGACTTAAGAATAGAGAGACACCAATGACGTAGATGTTTCTCATAGAATTGGTGTCAGCAAACTGTATAAACGATATCCCGATAGCCGCTTGCCAATCACATAGCAATATTGTCAGAAGTTGATTCATTATACAAAATGTAGATTCATTATACAAAATGCTACTCACCAACAATTCCAAGTAGTATGCAATATATGCCTGCAAAGATTGGAAGCGGGATAGATGCAAAGAAGGCACCAAATTTTCCTAAAGATAATTGAAGACACGGGTTTAAATCCCAAAAGGGCTACTTTCTATAAGTTGAACACTAGTCAAGATGACTGATTGTGGGTTGAAAGACAAACCAAAAATGGAGAAAAATATCATGAAACCCGTCGAAATCTGCACCACTCTTCTACTCCCTATTCGCGTAAGTCCAAGGAGACCGACATTTTCGCTGTAAATATGATCTTATGGCTTTAAATCTCATCATGAATAATAGTACTTCATTCACAAATACACTAAAAGGACAGTAAAACAGAGAAAAAAGAGAAGGTGTTTAGAACTTACACAGACGCAGTATTGCCACTAATGGAACCAAATATTCCTTCAAGCAGCACACCAATACCCTATAAGCAAAATATTACAGCTTACCACCACTATCAAAAACATTAGAAAATGAAAAGAGTGTCTGGAAATAAAAACCTGTAGCCCGACACTACGAGAGACGACATGTGCTGGAGGTGCTGTTGCTCCTGCTAGTCTAGATGCAGCAAAAAATACTCCGGTAGACTAAAACAAATGGTATATACATAACATAAGAACAAGCTGTAGTCTGTAACATGAAGAATATCAAACACAAGCAAGAAGCTAATACTTATGAATAACAAACTCCGATCATGAATTTGTACCTCTGCAGATGCGACAATCGCAGCACCAAACATTCCAAAAACATGACTCGCTCTGAATATCGGAGTCCCCCACTGGAACGGGTATGGGATTCTTATCCTGTAAAATGAGAATTAGCAACCAACTACAGAAATCTGATCTTGGAAGAATAAAAAATTTATTTATTAATTTTATTTATCTAACCTACCAGGGAGCTGAGGACATAAGAAACGCACGATCTGTGCGGCAACTTTGTTTTGTCGCAACCGAAACATTGTTATAAGCACCAGCGACAGTAAGGATAGCAGCAAAAGCCCAGATGAGTGCCAAGCAAACAAGTAAAGCATATCTTTCAAGTATCATATGAACCCTTGGGATGAGAAGTTTAAGATACTGTAAGATGGACAGCAAAATTAAGAATTACAGATCTAAACAGTCAACATCATATACAAAGCTAAAAATAAATAAAAAATTTTATCTTTTTTTGTTTCGATATGTTAATTTATTTTTGTTTTTTTTTTTTTTTTTCTTTTTTTTTTTTTTTTTTTTAAATCCTAAATTTTTTTTTATTTTTTTTGGTATTTTTTTTATTTTTTTAATTCTATTTTTTTTTTTTTTTAATTTTTTTCTATTGGTATTCTTTTATTTATTTTTCTATGTTTTTTATTTTTATCTTTTGGTTTATTATTATTGGTTTTAATTTTTTTTTATTTATTAATTATGTATTATTAAATATTATAGAACTTTCATAAGCTTCTGAACAACCAATCTCTTTATATCACCTTATTAAGTTCCCCCATGCCTGACCATATCCAATTATGATGTTGACGAACGAAGAAATGATTAGGGATCCTTGTACGGTTCTCATAGTATGGTGGAATCTCTGTAATAACTCATTTTAATCAATCAAAGAATACCCAATCATGAATGGAAATGGCATTTGTCAAATAAATTCAAGAAAATGTTACCTGCTTCTCAGTATTGAATTGACCATCGTTGTAATCTCTGATGATAGACAATACAGGAAGAACATACGCGAATGAAACTCCCATAACAGTGGGAAGCCTTGTCCCTATAAGCGTTTGTAATAACGTGTTTATTCCAGACATGAACAATATAGTTTGGATAACCCGCGCTTTATCGCCCTGTTTTTGTTCACAAAAACCAAACAGTCGATTTCAGTCAGAACCATGTAATTCCAAAAATATTCTAAAGCCAAAAAAAACAAAACATACAGGATCTCCACCCATTGGGGGCACAAGTGTGTTGGCAATCAAAACAGTAGTCCCGAGCATCACGATGTAATGCTGGAAAGCCAATACAACGGTCTCATCTGTATGTAAAGAAAAATCAGTTCTTGAAGGGAAACAGTAATACCATCTCTGTGTTATAAAAAACCCTTGTAAGGGCATTTCATGTAATTATATCACACTAATAGCATCTCCTATTTTATGACCAGTGATACTAATAAAATTGGCTAAGGATGCAATCTTCATTTGTGATCTAATAGCATTTTGGATTCATAAATAAGTAATTGCATACCATACCATACAGTTGATTTTAATCTTAATATATGATTTAAGCCCCAAGTACAATTATACGAACCATTGAAATCAATTAGTATGGCTCAAGAACAATTATAAATAGTTTAAAATATTTATATAATCGAAACAGCATGAAATAAAGCATCGAATCAGATTCTGAGATCTAAAATATTCTTCAAGAAACAACAGAAAGCAAGAAAGCTAAGCAGATAAGGAGACAGAGAGAAGTGGACTCATGCAACTTTTGACTTTGAAAAAAAAAAAAAATTCACATCTGAATCGGAATATAGTAATCAAGAAAGTAGAGAGAGAGAGAGAGATAGAGAGACTAACGCCATGAAGGATTAGAGTGGATGCAGTACTGAAGATGATGGAGTTGCTCCGCCGGAGTCCAGATGGGTCCTTTAGAAACCGCCATAGATGAAACCAGCGGATGACCGGCTGCAACCGGTGCCGGTGGATGTTGATGATGGTGACCCGTTTCAACCATATATTTTTTTTTTTTTGGAAAGAAACTTTAGGAATCTCACTTTGTAGTTGCAGAAAGTTTTCCAAATCAAACCGACAAAGGGAAGATGATAAAAAGAAATTCGCAGGAGAAAAGCGAATCTCGAGACACAGAATTGATAAGAAACAAAAAAAAAGTCACTTGTTTGCTTTGTGGGAGAAGGAACAGAGTTTTTTATCCTTTTTATCTCTCTCTTTGAGAAAGTATATCTCTTTCTTTTAAGACAAAAAGTCACTAAAGTATTAACACTCCGTTATTAATGTTGTAGGTTTATTTATTAATGTACTTACTCATTATTAAGACGAATAATGAAGTTTCTTTTTGTCCTCCTCTTGTTGTCTTTTCTAACATTCCGTTTCCGTATATATATTTTTGAAATATTTTTTGTAAAGCACAAAATTAAATTATAGACATAAGATGAAAATCCAAGTCGTGGAGAAGAAGAATTACAAACAAAACTGATTTTTTTTTTTATTGTTCCGTTTAGCGCTGTAAGCTAAGTTACTCGTCAATACAATATGTTTAAAAGTCATTTACTGTCTATCACAATTTCCTCAATTTAGTTCAGAAAATAGATAACTTTTTAGTTTGTTTACGGGTCAATTTGTTAAATAATCATAAAAAAACAAAAAAAATAAAAAACTAACCAAATTGTTAGTGAGATATAAAAAGAGATAGAGACAGAAATTGGTTAAATTTTAGATTACTGTTTTTCATGATTATTGAACAAAATTTCCCTTAAAATTTTTGTGTACTGTTTACTTTTAATTTTTTTTTTTTTAAATTGTTCCTCGTAAACAGAAATATGGTGTATGAGATGAGATTGATAGACTATAGTTTTGAGTAGTCTTGGACATTCGAATACCCGTTCGGGTTCGTTCGAATATGTTTCTTTCAGCTTTCAGGTATTTTGGTATTATGGTATAGGATCCATCGGATATTTTATTGGGTCGGTTTCGATTCGTTTTTGCACAGGTTAAGGTCGGTTTTGGATATCTAAATTATCTAAAATTTATCCAAAATATGCGAAATTATGTTGTTTGACTAAAATTTACAAAATATTATTTAATTTTGACAAATATAACTAAAGATTTTTGGATATTTTAAGTATTTTGAATATTTCGGTCTAAACATAACTAATATATTTGGTTTATAATTACAATTTTAGGTATTTTGGTTATTTCAAGTCCAAATATACCAAATATTTTTTGGTATATAATTGTATTTCGAATACTCATTCGGTTCTCGATTCAGTTCAAACTCGGTTCAGATTCTTCGGGTATATGAGTATAGGATCCATTTGGATATTTACATCGGCTCCAGTTTAATTCAATATCTTACAATTCGGTTCGGTTCTATTCGGTTATTTGGTTTCAAGCAATTTGGCCAGGGCTAGTTTTGAGTAAAAATAATTATTTTTGCAACCAATTTTATTTGCTCATTTTCCAGATTGTAAGAAACATCAAAAAAAAAAAAATTGTATTATGAGTTATAATTCAATTTTCTCTATATTTTGAGATCTTTTTTACTATATTTTAGATATCTAACAAAAATCAATCAAGACTACAAAAAGAATTAAATTTGAATGATAAACGATGTTATTTAGATAACATTTAGACATGTTGGATTGTATTATCGTTGTAGGGAGCTATATCATATGTTGCCTGAAATCGACGAGATAGTAGTCCTGGATAGTATGAGATGGGTTGGTACAATAGTAAGGTCAAGAATAGTTGATTTTTGTAAAATAGAAGGTTGAGGTTTGTACAATTCATAAAATAAAAAAAATAAAAAAACAATATTAAAAATGAGTTTAAAGAAACTGTTTTGGACATAATTTTGGATTATTCCGTACTAATGACTTCAGCGTCACTTAGGAGTGTCTTGGATGGATGGAATAACGACAAAGCTTAGGGTAGGAGCTGCATTCTCTGGAAGCAAACAAGACCAATACCTTTGGGGCTGTGGGGTTGACTATCTCCATGCAGATGGGTAGAATTGGACCCGGGAAATTGGCTGGCAGGGATTCCGGGAGCATGCTTGTTGGGGACACAAGGAGCGTGCTTGGTGGGGACACAAGGAGCGTGCTTGGTGGGGACACATGGGCCCTATCTGCCTGCAACACATGGAGCCGGTCGGGTTATGACTCGAGGAGCCTGTGGGGATAAGGCTTGGGGAGCCCGCAGGGCTACATATCGGGGAGTATGCCGAGATACGGCTCGGGAAGTCTGTCAGGCTCCGGCTCGACTAGGAGAGCCTGTCGGGAGACGGCTCGAAAACCCTGAAGGGATAGAGCTGATGCAAGCAAATTTAAGGTTCACGCCGGGTTTTAAATTTGTAAACCCTAGATGTCTGCAAGTGCACAAATGTGCATTTTAGTACTTAGAAGTTGAACCACAATAAATCTACGCTTGTCTGCAAGTCTGAAAATTGTTAAAAATAGCTAAGCCAAAAGACGGGTTTGAGAGTGAGTCACGATTTAGTATCAAGAGTAAAGCAAGCAAGTAAACTAAAAACAGTTGTAAGCAATGTAAAACTAGGCGTTGTGTCTTAGGTAAACCACATGAGTTACGATTGATTCAAACAAGAACGATAACGATAGCAAGTTCAAGTAGATGCAAGATTTTTAAACCGGAAACACGAGAGAATAGGTGACCTATTTTTACAGAATCGAGTACATAATGTTGAATAATCTAACTACTCAACTTTCAAAGGCAGCCATGACATCAAACATGTAATTAAATCATGTTCGTTTGCGTTTACAAAGCTCTATAACTCAGTTTTCACAAGTTATAACGTAATTGACTTTGTAAGCTAGTCCATGTTAATAAATTCAGCACGTTAATGGTTTTATCTTCCTAAGATCAGTCGCTAGTTCATGACTCTAACAACATGCAGTACGATCGAGCAAATAACGAAAGCACTTCTAAAGACAACTATGTTAAAATCGCCACTTATCTTATTCAATCTTGAAATCTTCTTTGATGAACCCTTTAACACAACTAATGAACTTCTCATACATGATGAAGCGAGACATTACAGAGATGGATGAATGCATAATCAATAAATCCAAGTAGAACAAAAGGTATCTAGAGAAAATCTCTTTCTCCCAAAAGAACAAGAACAAAGAACAAGTACAAAAACTAGTGGTTAAGAGAATTTTGTGGTCTATGGGGTGGTAAGCATGGTGTCTTACAAAAGCTTAAAAACAATCTATTTATAGGTCTTGGACTCTCGTTGGGTGGTCTAGGGTTTTCCTTGTGAGAAAAAAAGTTCTTGAAGCGGTGATGTAAGACTCAGGAATCCACCAAAGTCTCACGCACGATACAAGAGGATTAAAGCTGGGTGTCGATTGATTCAACAACCAAAGAGGGTTAGAGGCAGGATCCCAAGTACTATTTCTCGCGAGCGATGCAAGTCTCTACACAAAAACTCAAGTGATTGAATCCACAAAACACTTAAGAACTCGCACGAACACAAGAGAAGTGATTCCACACAACTCTAATGAACAAATCACAAAGACAATATGTAGCATCCGCGACCAGAAATCCTGATTATGGTCGAGTGGGTCATGGGATGGCCGATGTAAATATGTTCTGGGTCGAGTGATGTTTGACCGTGTTCGTGTGAAAATGTATGCACCGTGACTGTGTCTGTGAGGTTATGGACTGTACTGTGGCTATAGCCGAGTAAAACTGTGAAATTGTCGAGAAAACGGCTAAAGGTCGAGAGGAAAAGAGGCTGGGCCGTGGGTCGTGTGTTTGGTCGGACAAAGTTAGTGTTTTCCGTGTGGGAAAATGATTTCTCGAAGGTTAGTCGAGCAGTTCAATAGTTTAGTCGAGCGATGGGGGACTTAGTCGACATAAGCTTAAAACGGACCGAACATAACCAATAGAAAACTGAGACGCGTCGGCTAAGTCGTGGCTGGACGGTTTAGTTAGAGTTTTCGATTGATAAAAAAGTTTTCTCCCAATAGAAATAACCAATAGAAANGTAAGACTCGGGAATCCACCAAAGTCTCACGCACGATACAAGAGGATTAAAGCTGGGTGTCGATTGATTCAACAACCAAAGAGGGTTAGAGGCAGGATCCCAAGTACTATTCCTCGCGAGCGATGCAAGTCTCTACACAAAAATTCAAGTGATTGAATCCACAAAACACTTAAGAACTCGCACAAACACAAGAGAAGTGATTCCATACAGCTCTAATGAACAAATCACAAAGACAATATGTAGCATCCGCGACCAGAAATCCTGATTATGGTCGAGTGGGTCATGGGATGGCCGATGTAAATATGTTCTGGGTCGAGTGATGTTTGACCGTGTTCGTGTGAAAATGTATGCACCGTGACTGTGTCTGTGAGGTTATGGACTGTACTGTGGCTATAGCCGAGTAAAACTGTGAAATTGTCGAGAAAACGGCTAAAGGTCGAGAGGAAAAGAGGCTGGGCCGTGGGTCGTGTGTTTGGTCGGACAAAGTTAGTGTTTTCCGTGTGGGAAAATGATTTCTCGAAGGTTAGTCGAGCAGTTCAATAGTTTAGTCGAGCGATGGGGGACTTAGTCGACATAAGCTTAAAACGGACCGAACATAACCAATAGAAAACTGAGACGCGTCGGCTAAGTCGTGGCTGGACGGTTTAGTTAGAGTTTTCGATTGATAAAAAAGTTTTCTCCCAATAGAAATAACCAATAGAAAACTGAGACGCGTCGGCTAAGTCTTTGCGTCGAGAAATATCCGAGAGAAAAACCCAAAAGGCAATTTTAGCCGAGAGAGAAAAGCTCTATCCGAGAGAGTTCGGCCATGGTCGAAGAAATCCTGGTCGTAGCCGAGAGAGTTCAACTGAATCCGAGGGATTGTCCGAGCGTTCCAACTATCATCGAGAGATCGGGAGTTTTGTTCGAATCTGATCCGACTATTCGTCCTGATTTGGTGTTCTAGCCGAGAGAAGGATCGAGTTATCCGAGAGTTTTCGAGCAGATAGTGAGATATCTGAGAGCACTTCAAATCTGATAGATTCCGTGGTAGAGCACCAAGCCAAACATCTTCGGATGGTTCGGGAGATGACGAGCAGCATGTACCGGAGCAGCTCATGGACGGTACAAATGAGGCTCATTGGCCGCGAACGTGTTCAGTCCGACACAGCCGTGTTCCGCTTTGATCCAACATTGTCCGGGAATAATCTCCGAATGGAGCTTCGTCCTGAAGACCGAGTCACTCGACCAACTCGTGACCACTCTAGAAATCGGATTGTCCAAGTCAAGCATCCGATCATCGAGCCAAGTTCCTACGATAAGTACATGTCCGACCCATTCAACTTTTCTTCCGGTCAAAAGCTTTCTACCCGAGCTAAAGGATTAAAGGAAGAGATCGAACGTGAGATAACTCGGTTTGACCAAGCTGATTACATCATGGCCGAAAATGCTTATGTTTGTTCCATTCGGTACAAGGCAGACTTCTGAATTATACAAGGCAGACTTCTGGATGGGAACACATCAAGCAGCCGAGGGGTCATCCGCGTGAATTCAAGGGTTTTGACCAAGACATAAATTATAGTCTTTTTTTTTCATTTTCTATGCTTAGAAAATCCACAAAACTTAATTTCTCTTTTCTTTTTCTGTGTTGCGAATTCTATAAGTATTTTGTAAACTCATTCTAATAAAATCATCCATGTTTTTAATCATCTTTTCTTTGAGAGAAATCTCTTTGTTCATCTTGAACATTTCGCTGAGTTTGGCAAGGGTTACTTCCAAACGCAGCAAACCTCCTTAGATTCGTGGTTAAGGGTTACTTCCTCGGTTCCGTGGAGTGGAGAATACCAAGGGACTTCCGCATCTCTTGACGGTCTCATTCGATCCACCATCTATCCAATCTATCCGGTCTATCCGATCGATCCAACGCGCCAACAAAGAGCATAATCTATCCAAGGGTTCCATTACGTGGTATCAGAGCCACTCTTTGTTGGTAAAGCTGTTCATCTTCATTTCTTCTTAATCAAAAAAAAATTATATATATATATATATCTATCTGTTCTCTTCTTCCTTTTTCCATTGTAAATCCGGGCCATCCTCTACCCTCGTTTATATTTAAAAAAAAAAAAAAAAAAAAAAAAAAAAACGAAAAGGTTTAAGACAAACTGAGGAGAAATCCAGTTTGTGAGGGTGGTGGAAGAGAAATCCTGCTGGCTGAGGAGAAATCCAGTCAAGAGGTGGCTAAACGGATTTCCCTTCGAAATTTCTGTATTTTCTTTCTCCTTTGTTGCGTGGGAGTATTTGCTGGATTTGGCTTGAATTGTTTGATAAGAACATCGAGAAAATAACTCAGTGTGATCACCATAAAATCAGTGAGCAAAACACGTGTGTGGGTGAGGCAATAAACACTTGAGAGAAAGAGAGTTTTTGCTAATCGTTTGTTAAGTAATTTTCAGGAAAACAATGAGTCATAGTGGAGAAGAAGGAAATAACAATCCTGGATCCGGATTGTCTGGTTTACAAATGAAAGCACTAACCGAACATTTGATGAGATCTATGAACGCAGGTCTTGAAGAGGTTCATGTTAGGCTTGACAAAATCCAGGAGGATCAACAAGGCCAAGCGCGGCCAGCCCAAAGAAGGAACCGGGAAAGGAGACATAGCCGTTCCTTTGACGGTCATGAAGAAGAAGAATTCGATGACAACCGTTCTACCTTCCGGGCAAGGAGAGGCCATAGAAACCGAGATGAAGAGAACCCGTTCTCTAGAAGGTCAGATGATGGACTCGGTGGTCTCAAGCTCAAAGTACCATCCTTTGCAGGTAAGAATGAACCTGACACGTATTTGGAATGGAAAAGAAAAACTGAATTGGTTTTTGATTGTCAAAACTTCTCAGAACTTAAGAAAGTTAGACTTGCTGCCTCAGAGTTTAATGGCTATGCCATTAGTTGGTATGATCAAGTTGTTTCTCTTAGGAGAAGAAAAGGTGAAAGACCAATAACTACTTGGCAAGAACTAACAGAACTAATGAGAAAGCGTTTTGTTCCAAGTCATTATAACAGAGATCTTCACCAAAGGCTGAGACGTTTGACTCAAGGCACCAAGAATGTAGAAGATTATTTCCAGGAAATGGAGATGCTTATGCTTAAGGCGGATGTAGAGGAAGACATAGATGCAACCTTGGCTCGTTTTCTTGCAGGATTGAACCGGAAAATTCAGGACCGGCTGGAGCTTCAAGAGTTTGAAAGTGTTGAAGACATGCTCCACAAAGCCATCTTGATAGAACAACAAGTCAAGAGGAGGGGTTTTTTAAAACCAGCTTATGCTCCAAAAGCCGCTTATCCACCTAAGCATAGTATTCAGGATAAATGTAAATCTTTTACTTCTGAGTTTAAGACTAACCATCCTTCTCGTTTTGACAAAGGCAAAGCCGTGGAATCCACGAGTAGAGCCAGAGATATCAGGTGCTTCAAATGTCAAGGATTAGGACATTATGCAAACAAATGCCCTAACCAAAAGGTGATGATTCTACTTGAGAATGGAGAAATAGAATCCGGAGCTGAAAACGAAGAAGAGGAGGATACATGACCCATCTATGATGAGGAAGAGCCTTATGATTATCCGGCTCAAGGAAATCTTCTAGTGACCATGAGATCACTAAGCGTGCAGCCCAAAACCAGTGATACCGAACAAAGGGAGAACCTCTTTCATTCTCGTTGTTTCATTAATGATAAAGTTTGTTCTTTGATCATTGATGGTGGGAGTTGCACTAATGTTGCTAGTGATGTGCTTGTCAGGAAACACGGATTAGAAACCAGACCGCATCTGAGACCATTCAAGCTTGAATGGCTGAATGAAGACGGAGTTCAGCACGTGAAGGAACAAGTCACAGTCCCAATCACCATTGGTCGATACCAAGATGAAATCATATGCAACGTTTTGCCTATTGATGCCAGCCATATACTTTTAGGACGGCCTTGGCAGTTCGACAAAAAGGCTGTGCATGATGGCTACACCAATCGGCATATGTTCGATCATCAAGGCAAGAAGTTCACTCTTGTTCCTTTGTCTCCATCCTAAGTTCACCAGGATCAGTTACAACTTAGAAAGAGCCGTGAACTTGAGAAACAACAGGAAGCAGCCAAGGCACCGGTCAAAAGGTCCAACTTCTACATCAAACCAAGTCAGGTAAAGAAAACTTTGTTTTCTAAACCTTCTCTCATTTTACTTGTGTTTAAAGAATCACTAATGGCCACTAACCCTACACCGGAGCTGCCGAGTGAACTTAAGCCATTGATGAGCAGATTTTAGGATGTGTTCCCAGAAGAAACTCCGAGTGGATTGCCACCTATCCGTGGGATAGAACACCAAATCGATCTAGTACCCGGAGCGTCTCTTCCAAACCGTCCCGCTTACCGAACCAATCCTGTCGAAACCAAGGAGTTGCAAAGACAAGTGGATGAGTTGATGGAAAAAGGCTACATCAGAGAAAGCCTCAGTCCTTGTGTCGTTCCCGTACTACTCGTGCCTAAGAAGGACGGAACTTGGTGGATGTGCGTGGACTGCCGAGCTATCAACAACATCACGGTTAAGTATCGCCATCCCATCCCTCGTTTAGATGATATGTTGGATGAATTGCATGGTTCTAGGGTCTTTTCTAAGATAGATCTTAGGAGTGGATATCATCAGATAAGGATGAAGGAAGGGGATGAATGGAAAACGGCTTTTAAAACTAAGCATGGACTTTATGAATGGCTTGTGATGCCCTTTGGTTTAACTAATGCTCCTAGTACCGTTATTCGTTTGATGAATCATGTTCTTAGGACTTACATAGGGGAATTTGTTGTCGTATACTTTGATGACATTTTAATCTATAGTAAGAGCATGAATGAGCATATTGGACATTTGGGAAAAGTCTTGGAAGTGCTTAGAAAAGAGTGTTTATATGCTAATGAAAAGAAATGCATCTTTGGAGCGGATCACCTAGTTTTCTTGGGTTTTGTTGTAGGTGCTGATGGTATCCGTGTGGATGAGGAAAAGGTTAAGGCAATCAAGGAATGGCCTAGTCCGAAGACCGTAAGTGAAGTCAGAAGCTTCCATGGATTGGCTGGCTTCTACCGGCGCTTTGTCCAGAACTTCAGTACCATTGCAGCCCCTCTCACGGAAGTAATCAAGAAAAACGTGGGGTTTAAATGGGAGCAAGCCCAAGAAGATGCTTTCCAAGCATTGGAAGGGAAGTTAACTCAAGCTCCATTATTTGTTCTCCAAGATTTTACGAGAACTTTTGAAATTGAATGTGATGCCTCAGGCGTGGGTATTGGTGCTGTTTTGATGCAGGAAGGAAAACCCATTGCGTATTTTAGCGAGAAGCTAGGTGGTGCAACCGTTAATTACCCCACTTATGACAAGGAGTTGTACGCTTTGGTGAGGGCTCTTCAAACGTGGCAACATTACTTGTGGCCCAAAGAGTTTGTCATACATACGGATCACCAATCCCTAAGGCATCTCAAGGGACAATAAAAGCTTAACAAGAGACACGCTAGATGGGTTGAATTCATTGAAACCTTCCCATACGTCATTAAGTACAAACAAGGTAAAGAGAACATAGTTGCAGATGCTCTCTCTCGAAGGTATGTACTTCTTTCTTCTCTTGGAACCAAGCTTTTGGGTTTCGAATTCATAAAAGACTTGTATGAGGCTGATTCAGATTTTAAGGAACCTTATTTGGCATGTTCTAGACACGCACATGGCAAGTA
>JAHZTW010000001.1:11346334-11357681 GCA_020283515.1 Alliaria petiolata | reverse complement strand
GATGGGATTGCTAGAAACCAGATTGTCCGAGCCAATTCATCCGATGATCGGGACATTTCAGTTCTTGTCCGAACCAAGCATCATATCACCGAGCCAAGTTCATACGATAAGTATTTTCCTGACCCATTCGACTTTTCCTCCGGTCAAAAGCTTTCTACTCGAGTTAAAGGATTAAAGGAAGAGATCGAAAGTGAGATAACTCGGTTTGGCCAAGCCGACTGCATAATGGCCGAGAACACTTATGTTTGTTCCATCCGGTACGAGGCATAATCAAACGAAACAAGGAAGCGTCCAGATTTATAGCAGCCGAAGGGACAAACTAAGCAAGACGCGTGAACCCAAGGGTCTTTGACCAAGGAATAAATTATAGTCTTTTATTTTCATATTTTTATGTTTAGAAAATCAACAAACTTTATTTCTCTTTTCTTTTTCCGTGGTGCAAATTCTATAAGTATTTGTAAAACTCATTCTAATAAAATTATCCAAGTTTTTATCATCTTCTTTTGAGAGAAATCTCTTTGTTCATCTTTAACATTTCGTTGAGTTTGGCAAGGGTTACTTCCAAACGCAGCAAACCTCCTAAGATCTGTGGTCAAGGGTTACTTCATCGGTTCTGTGGAGTGGAGAATACCAAGAGACTTCCGCTTCTCTTGACGGTCTCATCGATCCATCATCTATCCAATCTATCCGATCTATCGAACTCGCCAACAAAGAGCATAATCCATCCAAGGGTTCCATTACGTGGTATCCGAGCCACTCTTTGTTGGTAAAGCTGTTCATCTTCTTTTATTTTCAATAAAAAAAAAAATATATATCTATATAATCTGATCTCTTCTCCCTCTTTCCATTGAAAATCCGGGCCATCATCTACCCTCTTTTATAAAAAAAAGAAAAAAAAAAGAAAACCAAAAAGGTTTAAAACAAACTAAGGAGAAATCCAGTTTGTGAGGGTGGTGGAAGAGAAATCCTGCTGGCTGAGGAGAAATCCAGTCAAGAGATGGCTAAACGATGTCCCTTCGAAATTTCTCTATTTTCTTTCTCATTTGTTGTGTGGGAGTACTTGCTAGATTTGGCTTTAATTGCTTGATAAGAACATCGAGAAAATAACTCAGTGTGATCACCATAAAATCACTGAGCAAAACATGTGTGTGGGAGAGGCAATAAACACTTGAGAGAAAAAGAGTTTTTCCTAATCGTTTGTTAAGTAATTTTCTGGAAAGCAATGGATGAAAGTGGAGAAGAAGGAAATAACAATCCTGGATCCGGATTATCTGGTTTACAAATGAAGGTACTAAGCGAATATTTGATGAGATCCATGAACGCAGGTCTTGAAGAGGTTCATGTTAGGCTTGATAAAATTCAGGAGGATCAACAAGGCCAAGCGCGGCCAGCCCAAAGAAGGAACCGGGAAAGGAGACATAACCGTTCCTTTGACGGTCATGAATCGAACATGCTCTGATACCAACTTGTGGCGACCTAACCCGATAATCCTATCCAGGCCGGACCGTTCCGAGTCTAACTCACGACCAGAATGCATACTCAGTATAATTTTCAGATTTTTCCTTAAACATAATTAAACAGATTCGATTCATAAAACATTCATTCTCATTGCATAATTATTCCAAATCAAGACGTATACCGAGGTTCGTAAAATCATAAACTAACTTAGCCAAATTCGATTAAGTTATAAAACGATAACATCAAAGCCAATAACAGAACAACTCATGATAAATAAAACCCTCAAAACCCAGTCCTAATCCACTTCTTTCTTCACTGCCTCCATGTCCGCCTTCAAGACTAAATGATGTAAGACTCGAAGGTGAGTCTTAAGGCAGGCGAAAGATGGGATCTAGAGGCTGGCTTTCATTCTCTCTCTTCTAGATCAGTGGATGGTGATGGTAGAACAAAGGCTTGATCCACAAGTCTTTGAGCCGAACGGTGTCAAACAAGCTGGCTTTCACGCTCTCTCTTGTTGGACGACTTGAGGGGAAGTGTTGGGGGATCGAATGGCACCACAGAGGGATGGGAAACCTCTGATACTGCACGAACAGTTGGTTTCAGTGAATCACACACGCAAGAACACAAGCAAAAGTCTAAGACAAGCGGCGGCTTGAGCAAAGAGGAGAACTGCGTTATTTTATTGATAATGTAAGGTAACCAAAAATACAATGCTGCAGGGGAGCTTTATAAACAGCTCGTCAGCTAGCCCTAAGGCCGAAATCATAAAGCAAAACGACAACAAAGAAAAGGCAAAAAAAAACAAAACGCAAAAAGGCAAAATTACATGAAAATGGAAAGTTCACTTAACCTAAAAGAAAATAAAAACTAAGCCTATTCTGCATGGCCTTCTTCTGGGGCTCGAACCCTGGTCTCTTGGACGTGCTAAGAACCGCTGGGACAAGTCAGATTAGTTGCACAAATTGTAAAAACTGAGTATACATGGTTTTGGCGTGCGATGGCCGGAAATGCTTTCTTGGTGGTCATGTCTGGTCCTGGTCCATTCCATGCTGACTTCTTGATGATTCCATCTTCTTGATGTCCAGTGAATTCAAGCTGATAGCAATCTTCAAGTGTCTTCCCGTGGTTAGCTCCCAAAACGTCTCCGTCCTCCATTAGTCCTCTGTGGACAAGAAAAAAGGCAAGTTTGGGGGTGTTGATAACTCCATATTTTACATCTTTTTAGCATGCATTTAGTATAGGTTTTACTCTCTTTTATGCATTTATTCATTAGTTTTTGACCCATTTTCACTCATATTAGTTTTAGAATAGGCATTGCATATTTTGCATGTTTGGAGTACTTGCAGGTACTTTTGGAGCCTGTGGAGGTTCTATGGAGTTTGGGAGAAGAACTAATGAGCAGCCAAGGCAAGAAGGAGCAAAAGAGAAGACTTCTACAGCCACCACGGTCAGCCACAACGACCTCATCCTGATATGAAGCAAGACGCTGCTTCAAGATCAATCAACTAAACCGAAATTGACAAGCCGTTGTGGAAACATCAGCTCGGTCGAAGGTCTTCTGGATCGATTCAGCTTCTGATGTCTTCACACGATTTGTAGAGGATCGAGTTAACGACTTGTGTCCGATGAAGCTTCTATTGGGAAGATAAGAGCTTGGAGCCAATATCAGGGTGCCATATCGACATGAAGCTGTTGCAGCATAATTCCAAAAGAGCACAAGAGTCCAAAGAAGTTTGCTTTTAGCATTGGATCCCATTTTTGTGGATAAGGGTCACTAGGGTTTTTGTGGCTCACCTATAAATACCCTAGCAACCCCAAAACGAAATCCCTCTCTTCCCTCTTTTCCTTTTAGACATTTTTAGTTTTTGCTTAGTTCTCTTTTTATTTTCAAGAACCATGTAAATACTTTTTATTTTAATTTAATTTTTGCACTTCCCTTAATTTATTTCTTCTTGTTCTTGCTTTCTAATCTTGTTTAGCCACACATTCTTCATAGAATTTCGTGGTTATTCATGAATAGAATTTAAATTTAAGCTTTTATTTTGTTCTTGAGTTCAAGAACTTTTCTTTTTGGTTTAAGCTTAACCAAGACTTGTTCTCTAGCATTTCTTGGTAAAGTCTTTGCCTTTATTTATTTCTTGTCATAGATCTTCTCTCTAATCATGCTTAGCTTTTATTTCCTCATGGATCTAGAGGTTAAACACATGAAAAGGGAGTAGATTTCGTGGTTATTAGGATGTGAAAGATTCATGGTGATAGATCTTGATGCTTATGCATTTAATGATCTTAATCCTTTCTTGTTTATTGATCTCTATGCTTAGTCTAGCTTGATCAACTAGTCTAAAGACTATAGGCGGCTTGACATGAACACCACATGCTTGCTTAGCCAAACCCATAAACAAGAGATCTACCTATCCTAGATTAAGACTAACCATCTGTCTAGGGGGATTTCGGCTTTATAGGGTTGGGTATTCTTGCTTGCTATTCTCATGGATCACTACGCGAGAGCGAGGTTAGGTTGTGAGTTAGCAAAGTGACTTCTATCACGAAAGTGGATTAGTCTTGATTAGAAACCCTATGCCTAAGGATTACCATCTAAGACCCAAGGTCTAGATGTTGTTATAAGCCATCATTGATCACCCATATGCATCAAACATATCAAATATCTCATCCTAAGAACCACTTTTGTCATTAGTTTATTTTATGTCCAAGCTTGTGTCTAGTTTTTCCTTGTCTAGCTTTCTTCCTTTCTAAGTCTTTGTTTAGGTTGTGTTAGATTTTGCTCTTTATTTGCTTTCTCTTATTTTCTGTTTGTCTCTAGGTTGTTAGAAAACATCCCTTCTCTATTAGCTTAGCTTAGCATAGTTCTCTATATCTCAAGTGTCATTAGCTTCCCAAGTGGATTGACACCTCAAATACTACAATGACATGTGTGTTTGAGGATTGACCAGAAGTCTAAAAACCCTTTGCATCAATTGGCGCTGTTGCCGCTTGGGATTGTTTTAATGCATTTGAGATTGAGTTCTTGCTTAGACTAAGCATTTATTTCAAATCTGATTTTCGTTTTATTTTGTTTCTCTTTCAGATACAATGAGGGAGTCAAGCTAGAGACACAAAACTTGCGCACTTGAGAGGCAGTCTCATGTTTATCCAAGTGAAGAGGGTGATGGAGGTCGTGAACCAACCAAAAGGGACCAAATGAGCTAAAACGGGCTGGTGCAACGGCTTGTACCTGATATAACAGCCAAAACGGGCTGGTGCAACGACTTGTGCCCGATATCGGTGCCACACCAACATGGTGCAACGGCTTGTACCCAATAGAGGTCATAACGAGCTGACATAACGACTTGTGCCCGATATTGGAGCCACACCGAGCTGGTGAAACGGTCAGACCCCGATATGACAGCCAAATCCATTGTAAGTCTTCTTTGTCCCTAAACCCTACTCCACTCCTTGTGACTACCATTACTCCTTGCATATTTTTGTGATTTTAAGTCATTCTCTTGAACTTCTATTACACATGGGACTGTGTAATTTAAGTTTGGGGGAGGGTTTGTGTAATTTGACCTTGTGTTTTGTTTTCTTATTTTCCTTTTGCATACTTGAGTCTCATGCAAAAAAAAAAAAATTAATTGTTTAGATGCATTTACATTCTAGGATTGAGTCTAGTTGCATAGCATATAGGATTTATTAGCATTGCATAGGGTGAATTTCCTTTTAAATTGTCATTTTAGGACATGAGATCAACGCCCTTGTTCATAGTTGTTTGATGCATTTTGAGTAAATTCGAATTTGAAGTTGAACCACACTTGAACCATATAATTTGTTATTTAATTCTTTGCTGAAGCACACTTTATTTGATTTCTTTCCCTAATTATACTTGAACCGTAAATATTGATTCATAATTATCATGCTTGTGTTTTGGATTTTAACTCACGGATATTCACTTGGGCTTTATTTTTCCCCTTTATACCACTCTCTGCTAGTCCAAGTACCAGACCACACCCAAAACCTTAACCTTTGTTTCAAACCTTAAACACTTTTTATGAGAGATATGTGAGGCCTTTGCATTATTTTTTGAATCTTCTTAGGCAAAAAGTGTTGGGTTTAGGCTTACAAGGTTAAAGTCTCATGTAGATGTTGGCTCACAACTCGAGTCAACAATAGGTTAGGTGGTTTACAAAGAAAAACGGCTTGACACCGATATGCTTAGCCGATATCTTTGGGTAGCTTAGGAAAGGTGGGTTATGAGTGTTTATCTAAGAGAGGAGAAGATAGAAAGAAAGGTTCAATGGGGTTACATGGGGACAACAAAACAGTGAGATGGCGGCTGCAAAAGAAGCTCAAAACCAAAGGAGAAAAGGTGTTTCCAAAGAAGCAAAAGAAGGCCAAACAACAAAGTCTAATCCGGCCAGCAACACAAAAGGTGAAAAACAAAGGAGCGCCACCAAATGAGCCAAAGAGAAAGCCGAAACCGATCTCAAAAGAGAAAGAAGAAGTCCCCCATGGCCAAAGAAGGTGAAACGAGGAGTAAAAACGGGTACAAGGCGAAATGCCTAAGGAAAAGGGTAGCTTAGGAAAGGGAATATGGTTTAGACTAAGGTAGAAAGTGATTAGGTGCTTGGGTAGATGAGAATTTATCCTTGTATGCATCCGTTAGTTTTTACCCTTAGCATTTTGCATTAAGAAGATTCCTTTCATTGAGTGATCCTTGTTAAACACTTAACCCTTTCACTTCGAGTTCACTTTTAGCTCGCGAACCTTGCCTATAGCCAAATGAGTTGAATGATTAACATAAGCATGATTCACGGTTTTTGGTCTTTAATGAATGTTAAAAGGATTGGATGATTTGATTGTGTGTGTAGGTTGAGATTAAGTGCATTTTATTTTGAGATGAGTGTAGCTAAGACTTTAGAGTAGAATACATTTGATTTGCATCTTAGAACTTTAAACATGGACGTTGATTTGATCTCTTTTTATGGCATTTTGGACACCCATTTTCAAACCTCACTCTCTTGTTTGTCTTTGTTTGCTTGAGGACAAGCAAAAAGGCAAGTTTGGGGGTGTTGATAACTCCATATTTTACACCTTTTTAGCATGCATTTAGTATAGGTTTTGCTCTCTTTTATGCATTTATTCATTAGTTTTTGTCCCATTTCCATTCATATTAGTTTTAGGATAGGCATTGCATATTTTGCATGTTTGGAGTACTTGGCAGGTACTTTTGGAGCCTGTGGAGGTTCTATGGAGTTTGGGAGAAGAACTAATGAGCAGCCAAGGCAAGAAGGAGCAAAAGAGAAGACTTCTACAGCCACCACGGTCAGCCACAACGACCTCA
This sequence comes from Alliaria petiolata, assembly GCA_020283515.1. NCBI lineage: Eukaryota > Viridiplantae > Streptophyta > Magnoliopsida > Brassicales > Brassicaceae > Alliaria > Alliaria petiolata. The sequence goes on along the minus strand of JAHZTW010000001.1, from coordinate 11,350,885 downwards.
TCCTGATATGAAGCAAGACGTTGCTTCAATATCGATCAACTAAACCGAAATGGCAAGCCGTTGTGGAAAGCTCAGCTCGGACGTAGGGTGTCTGGCTCGATTTAGCCTCTGATGTCTGTATAATATTTGTAGAGGATCGAGCTAGCTTTCGTATGGTGGAAGTATGAAGTCATTACGATCGGCAGTTCGGAAGATACTGCGGAAATAGTGAGCATCGGTCTGGACAGCTCGACAAGCTAGTGAATAACGGGCAAGCATAACGACTTGTGCCCGATGAAACTTCTGCTGGGAAGATAAGAACTTGGAGCCAATATCAGGGTGACATATCGACATGAAGCTGTTGCAGCATAAGTCCGAAAGAGCACGAGAGTCCAAAGAAGTTTTCTTTTAGCATTGGATCCCATTTTTGTGGATAAGGGTCACTAGGGTTTTTGTGGCTCATCTATAAATACCCTAGCAACCCCTAAACGAAATCTTTTTCTTCCCTCTTTTCCTTTTAGACATTTTTAGTTTTGCTTAGTTCTCTCTTTTATTTTCATAACCATGTAAATACTTTTGAATTTAATTTAGTTTTGCACTTGTCTTATTTATTTCTTGTTGTTCTTGCCTTCTAATATTGTTTAGCCACATATTCTTCATAGGATTTCGTGCTTAGACATTATTAGGATTTAAATTAAAGCTTTTATTTTGTTCTTGAGTTCAAGAACTTTTTTTTTTGGTTTAAGCTTAACAAAGACTTGTTCACTATCATTTCTTGGTAAAGCCTTTGCCTTTATTTATTTCTTGTCATTGATCTTCTCTCTAATCATGCTTAGCTTTTATTTCCTCATGGATCTAGAGGTTAAACACATGAAAAGGGAGTAGATTTCGTGGTTATTAGGGTGTGAAAGATTCATGGTGATAGATCTTGATGCTTATGCATTTAATGATCTTAATCCTTTCTTGTTTATTGATATCTATGCTTAGTCTAGCTTGATCAACTAGTCTAAAGACTATAGGCGGCTTGACATGAACACCAAATGCTTGCTTAGCCAAACCCATAAACAAGAGATCTACCTATCCTAGATTACGAAACGCCATCTGTCTATGGGGATTTCGGCTTTATAGGGTTGGGGATCTATGCTTGCTATTCTCATGGATCACTACGCGGGAGCGGGGTTAGGTTGTGAGATAGCAAAGTGACTTCTATCACGACAGTGGATTAGTCTTTATTAGAAACCCTATGCCTAAGGATTACCATCTAAGACCCAAGGTCTAGATGTTGTCTTAAGCCATTGATGTAGAAGTTTTAAAGCCTTAACTCAATCCTCAAACACACATGTCATTGTAGTATGTGAGGTGTCAATCCAGCCTAGGTGTGAAAGATACTAGGAATGCAAGAGCAAAGTAAAGCTAAGTCATTTTCGGGTAAAAGNGAGATCGAGGTCAAGATCGGGCTAGGCAAGCGATTTCAGATAGAATAGGCATGAGATCGAGGTCAAGATCGGGCTAGGCAAGCGATTTCAGATAGAATAGGCATGAGATCGATGTCAAGATCGACCGGTTTGACTCGATCTCATGCCCATGTGAGTTCAAATTTTCCCCTTTCTTTCTCCTGTCCTCTCAATTTGAATTTGAATTTTGGTCAAGGGTAGCACCTTTGACCATGAAAAAACGTGCCTTGACCACAATTTTTCGAAACCACTTGCATACATGAGTCCAATTTTTTTTTTTTTTTTTTTTTATAAAACCTTGCCTCCACACTCTCCTTTCATTTGCATACAAACTTGTTTCTTAGAAAAAAATAAAAGAGAGAATGTGAGCTTCGGTTTTCCAAGAAAGAAAGCACCTAATACCCATCCTATTTCAAAGGTATTTCAAAAATTTGAATTATATATTCGGATTTTCAAGTATTTCCTTTTATTGAGTGATTGGGTGTTATTTGTTGGGGATTAGGATTAATTTTTTAAAGAAATATCTAAGTAATAGGGAAATTTTCATGATTTGATCTTATCTCAAGAGATTTTCCTCTTCTATTTATTGATATATTCGAAACCTTCCCCAAAAATATAGGACTCATATGCAATAGAGTTTAAAGATCTTGTCTCTTGACCATATCTTTCTCTTTTTACCGTCGCCTATTCTCACCCTCTCTTTGAGAATTCGAGTTTCAGGTACCATGGCACCAAGGAACAGAAGCACAGATTAGGCAATACAAGAGGAGACACAGCAAGTGGTGGAAGAGATAGTCAGGTGGAGCAAGGAGGAGAGGAAGACAAGAAAAAGGCTAGAGAGGTTATGCTTTGAGCCAACTCGGTTTGCGAGTAGAGAACTCTTACAAAAGCTCAGATTGTTGAAGGGTTTCGATGAGCTGCTCAAGAACATGGGGCTGGCGTGTCTAGCACGCATGTATTGCCCCCCATACCCCAAAGCAACCCTCCAGTTCCTCTCCACCTTAGACTTCTCATATGAAGATCCAAGCATCCAGCAATGCGAAATCCTGGAGAATGTCGATCTATAGAGATTTCAGGGGAAAGAATATACTAGCTATATTTTAATTGGACTTTAACCTGGCATCTAATTTCCTTGTCAACAGATTTAAGCATTCAACGAAAAAGCCAGAACGTTTGGGACATCTTTTCCATTTTTAAACACAATCCCTTGTTCCCGAACGGCCAACACATCAACAGTTGGTACCATACCCGAAACCTTTACCATCTCTTCATACTTCATGCAACTCTCTTGTTTTCATAATATGCAGATATGTGCAAAAAAGCCGGAGAGGAAGGAACGACACGATTTCTAATCACTCAAGACAAAGGATCGAATGGTAAAGGAACGGAAGTGTTAGCTACAAGAGTATACGACTCATGCCTCAGAAAACTCGAAAGAATGGTATATTTTCGTGCTCCTTAAGATTCTTACACTAAGGCACATCCCGTTTCATAAAAAAATATATATATAGAAAAAGTAACTCGGATAGAGGACCTGAATTCCCTGAAATGATGATGGTACTTATCCGTAAAAAAGAGAGCTACAAAAAAAAAGGGAAGAAAATGCCTAAGAGTCTTGAGAGAATCGAAACCTTCAAAGAGGCGGAGTCTGGTCAATCTGGTGAAAAGTTTTAGACGCCATCCAGTTTAAGCCCGAAGCAAGAAACCAAGTCTAGGGGTATGGCGATATCAAGGAGAACTCGCGGATGTGTACGTGCGAAGAGTGATTTGAAATTGTGGATCCCAACAATTCCACCTTCTACTGTTGTTTTGCATAATATCTCGCACCTTCCGGAGATCTATACGGTAACCCAAAACACTATTAACCTCACCAATAAAGGCCTTTAGGCACCTAACCTCGTTGAACCTAGTTTTACATACCTTGACAAGGATCACGCCAATATTAATATTACTTAGAGAGCTAGTTGACTGGAACTTGGGATTTAGATAGTGAAAGCTTCTAAGGGACTAGTGTTGAAGGAACTATGGTGAGAATTTTCTAGATTGAACTTGGATAGATCAGTTCAATGACTTATGGTTTAGAAGGACGGTCACTGAGTTTTCGCTAGTTCCCATATTTTCAAACTTCTTTCCGAGCTTTTATCTGCATTTTGTTTGAGGACAAACAAAGGTTTAAGTCTGATAACACTCATATTTTACTCCTAAAACCTATCATTTCAAGATCCTTTACAAGTGTTTTAACCCGGTTTTCAATGGTTTTAAAGTGATTTCCACGTTTCCTAGTCTCAAGAGTCATTTCAGGGAAATTGGATAAAAAACATACATTTTGGAGCAAAACGGGAACTTCCAGGACAAGTGCTCGGGGACAGAAGTTTAACATCAAAAAGGACCTTCCCACCATAAGATCAAGCTCATATTTGGAGAAAAGATCCTTTTCAGCTGTCTTTTACCTCGAGGTGGTTTGAGTTCTATCCCACGGTTGGATCTCAAGGTACGAAGGAAGCAAGAAGGTCCATCAGGCACATCCTCAGAAGAAGGCTAGCCACGCCAGGAGTATTCAGAAGACCACCGGCCGGCCCATGCCTGGACGCTCGCGCGGCCAGGGCACATCGGCCCATCCAAAGCCCGTTTGCATTTATTTGATATTTCCCGAGGTTAAAACGCAAAGCCCACTTGTGATGAAATGAATGCCTCTATAAAGGACCCCTAGGGCTTCACAAAACGGGTGGCTTTTCATAAGGGTTTTTCCGAAACACTTTTCACGCCGCCGGAGAGAGAGAGAGAGAGAGAGATAGAGAGACAGAGAGAGAGAGAGAGAGAGAGAGAGAGAGAGAGAGAGAGAGAAAGAGAGATAGAGAGTTTCGAAGTAAGAAGACAAAACAGTTGGACAGAGAGATATATATATACAGAAACACTCTTTAATTTGTCTCACAGTTCTCTGCTAAATCAAGAAAAAATCCGAGAGCAAGAAGACAGAGAGAGTTATGAAGAAGAAAACAAGTAAGAATGTAACTAATTATATATTTTCGGTTAAATATATAGAGAGGCAATTTAAAGAATACACCAAATTGACAAAAATATATAATCCTATAAATTCAAGTTTCTGTTTTATTTTGAA
>JAHZTW010000001.1:11334980-11345257 GCA_020283515.1 Alliaria petiolata | reverse complement strand
TGTTGTTTCTAATCTTTCTTTTAGCCAACTTCGGGCTTGATAACACTGGGGACAGTGTTGTTTAAGTCTGGGGGAGGTGATTACTGACTTTGTGCTTTGTTTTGAGAGTCAAAAACTTTTGTTTTATTGAGTCAAAATCAGTGAAATTTTCAGTTTTAAGAAGAACTAACCACAGAATGTTGACACTTGAAGGACCATTGCTTTAGTAGTTGATTACAGGTCTTACTAAGTAGAAAACTGCAAGTGGATCAATCTAACAGAGAGAGTTCAGATCCCCTTAAAAGAACTAGGTATGCATTGAATTTGATTCTTCTTTCACCTATGAATAAGAGAAGCTAGTTGCAGTCTCTCGTTGATCTTCCCTTGAGAAAAGAAGAAGAAAGAAAAAGAGTCTAAGTCTGGGAATAGTGCAATGAACCTCATGAGCCTGTCTCCTCACATGGAACAATATTAGTGAGTGCTCTTGAACCTGTCTCCTCACAAGGAACACAAGTAGAGAGTAGCACTATTTCCCGAGACTTCAAAAGAATAAGAAGAGTCAATGAAAAGATCTTAGAACACCCTGAAAATGGGCAGAAGTTGAATAAGGGAAGAGAAAATAGGAGAGCTGTACAAATAATGTCTTGTTCAAAGCACTAAGGAAGGGAAAGAATCAGCAAAGTTCTTTGGCATTACCACTGTTAGAGTTCGAAATTTATGTAAGGAAAGGATCTGGACTTAAGCTGGGAGATTGCTAAGCATGTGGTAAGTACACTGAACTTTTCTAAGGTTGACTCTACTGCATGTGGATTCAAGAGTGTTAATGAGTTGTGGCGTTCTGATTGGTTAGCTGAATATTTCTGTTTTCAAATCTCGACTCTATATTTAGTTTATGTTTTGCTTGAGGGCAAGCAAAGGCTAAGTCTGGGGGAGTTGATATATCATGGTTTTTACCCATTTTTAGACCATGATATAAGTGTTTTTATAGAGTCTTTTGTTAGTTTTCGAGTCCTTTCTGAGTATTTATAGGTGGGACTACGTTTGGAGCATAATTGGAGATTCTTAAGCTTTTTGGAGCATTCTGCAAGAAGCTGCGAAGTGATGAAGTCGAAAAAGTGGATTTACACACAGGGTGTCGATCGACACCATCTGTGTCGATCGACACCAGACGAGACCGACACGTTTTGCCGACTTCTATTGGAAAAAGGAAATTGCCCAAAGTTCTGAAGAATTACAAGATTGCCCTTGGACGAAAATTCTCTTCTATAAATAGCTTTCAGGCATTGTTTAGCCTAAGAACCTTTGGATACTTTTCATAATTTTCTGTCTTAAAGATTTTTAGAGAGAAGAATTTGTCTCCTTCATAGCAAATTTGGAACTCCATTATTTCTATTGATTTTCTTTTATGCATTCTTCTTTATTCATGATGTTTGTTTCATTCACCATGTCTGAGTAGTCTCCTAGTTAGGTTTAGGGTTTTTCAAAGGTGATTGATGAATTGTTAGGTCGAATTAAAATTGGTAGGATAAAATCATTAGAGTTCTTCATCTGGATTTGTGTTTAATGCTTATTCTAGCTTCGCGACCTAGAATCCGATCTTAGGTTGATTAATAGATGCGAGAGTATTATTAATTGTCTGAACTAATGTTAGATGAGCAAAATACCTATTCGCAAAAAGATTTGGTTTAGGATTTTGTGAACAATTGAACCTGATATTAATGCTTGTTTGAATTAATAGGATTTGCAAAGAGATTTGGAATTCTAGGGTTTAGACATAGATAATCTTCGCAATGAGAGTTGGTTGATTTTACATTAGTGTTTCGAGTTCAAGAACAGTTCTTAATAATTCCTAACATCCTGTCTAGACCTACAATTTAGATCACCTGAGAATTTCCCTGAACCTAGCGTTTCGTCTCCTGAATTTACATCGTTTTTAATTGCTTTCTGTCTTTTAATTCCATCTTATTTCTTAGCTTAATTCGAATTTAGAAAACTGCTGTGTAACTATCCCTTCTCTGTGGATTCGATCCCTAAGTACTACAACTGGTGTCTAAATTTGAGAGAGTTGCTTTAGGGTAAATTTGAGAGCATATCAGGCACCCGGAGTTGAAGACCTCGAGAGAGATTTCTTTTGCAGCCGCCACCTTTCTTCCCTTCTCTTTTCATCTATTATTCTTAGTTATTTTCTTTTCAATAGTTTAAGAAGATCTTTCCAACTGGATTTCATTTGGAGAAGTTTTCTAACTCTGTTTCCTACTCAATACAATTCTCACCTTTTCATATCTCGAAGGATGTCTCTCGCTCCCATGAACGAGTAGTCATCTAGTTGAGTTTAGAGGGTTTTTCAAAGGGGTTTAATCATGGATCGATTTTGCTAGGTTGATAGAGAGAAAGTTTCTATTAGGTCTCTTCGTTTATGTCATGCTCTTATTGCATATTTGCTTTTCTGATCAATTAGCAACTAATTCAAGGATGATTAGATACAAGAATGTGTGGTCTATTGTATGGATCTAGAGATTGACGAGCGGACCGCACCGTAAGATGCTTAGGCATATCGACGGACCGCACCGTGAGTGTTTACAAATAGGTGAATGTTATGTTTGTGCGCTTGACTTTCAACGTGGGATGGTAACTCATATCCGCGTAGCAAAGAGAACGTAGGTGGTTAGATCCGCGAGTGCGGGGTAATCATAGTCGACCGTTTCAGATTAAGAACCTAGCCACCTAAGTTGTTTAAAAGAAACCTAATCTATTGCTTGGTAGATCCGATCCATGAACCCCGGAGAATATCCCTGAACCCAACACCTTTTACCTATNTGGCAACAAATACATTTTGGTTGTTGTTGATTATGTCTCAAACTGGGTAGAAGCAGTAGCAAGCCCCACGAATGATGCTAAGGTAGTGGTAAAGCTCTTCAAGTCCATAATCTTCCCAAGATTTGTTAGGTGATGATAAGTGATGGTGGGAGTCATTTCATCAACAAGGTGTTTGAAGGTCTCCTCAAAAAATATGGAGTGAGGCATAAGGTTGCAACACCTTATAACCCTCAGACAAGTGGGCAAGTGGAGGTTTCCAATAGAGAGATCAAAGCCATTCTAGAGAAGACAGTTGGTGCTACAAGGAAGGATTGGTCCTCTAAGCTAGACGATGCGCTGTGGGCATATAGAACGGTTTTCAAGACACCTATTGGGAGGTCACCATTCTCTCTTCTCTATGGTAAATCATGTCACTTACCCGTGGAGCTTGAGTACGAGGCATTGTGGACATTTAAACTCCTAAACTTTGATATCAAAACCACTCAAGAGAAGAGGTTGATCAATCTCCAAAAACTAGATGAGATCCGCTTGGAAGCCTTTGAGAACTCGAAGGTCTACAAGGAAAGGACCAAAGCATTTCATGACAAGAAGCTGAAACCAAAGGGATTCAAGGCTGCAGATAGGGCATTGTTATACAACTCTCGGCTGAAGTTGTTCCCGGGAAAGTTAAAGTCTAGATGGTCCGGCCCTTTCAGAATCAAGGAAGTCTTGCCCTATGGAGCAATCACACTCTTTGGTCAAGGGGGTGGAGAGTTTACCGTGAACGGCCATAGACTGAAGATGTACTTGGGCTGTGGCACGATTAAAGAGGCAAATATCATTCCCCTTCAAAATCCTCCACAAGCCTAAGGGTTTGAAAAGTCGAGCTAAAAGACGTTAAACAAGCGCACTTGGGAGGCATTCCCATGGTTATCTTTGTAAATATTGCACTTTTCATTTCAATAATGTGTTTTATAGTTTCTGTGGATGACAAATTTGAATAAAGGAATATGAGCCAAGGGGAATAAGATTGCCAAGGAATTTTTGGCGATATATCGAGCTACGTATCGAGCTACTAAGCTCGATACAGCTCTCACAGAAGTCTCGAAGGGGGTGTATCGGACGTTTGTATCGAGCTATCAAGCTCGATACAAACTCAACCCGAGGAACTTCAGCCTGTGTATCGGATGTTTGTATCGAGCTACTAAGCTCTATACAGTCCTAAAACTCGTGTCTGAAAGTGTATCGAGCTATGTATCGAACTACTAAGCTCGATACACTCTTTTTCCAGGTAAGTCAATGGGGTTGACCGATTTAATTCGAGTGAGTTTCATATCCATTTCTGTCTCATCCATTTCATCTACAAGGTAAAACAATCTTGGAACCAAATTTTCTTCTTTGCTCTAATGGTGGAAAATTTGGGGGTTATATGTTAGGATGTTGAAATTGATGATTTAGGGATTAGGAATTGTTTGATTATGGTTAAGGAGCAATTTTCGAGTACCATACTAGGATTTCCAAGAATAATTCTCGAAAATTATGCATCTAGGGTTCATGGTGCGAAAATTCAAATTACCCTCTTGAACTTTGTTAGATTTTGGGGCTTTCACTTGCATTAGTTTGCATTAACCATCCTTATGGATTGCCAATAGATAGCACTCGAATTTGGACAACATGAAAATTTTGTTTTGCCAAATTTTTGCTAAGTGTTGGTCTTTGGGGGAAAACCCGGAAGTATGGATTTGTTCCTTGCTTATGACTTGCTTGATGGATTGTTCTCTTGATCTAAATAAGTTGCTAATGCCATACCCGAGCTTTGGTTGTTTTAAAGGTACAATGGCATCAAGGAATGGAGCTTGGTACTCGGCACGACGAAGAGCGGATTTTACGAGTTAATTGAGGTTTGAGAGAATGCACTTTGAGCCCACCAGGTTCGCGAGCAGAGCTTTCTTACAAGGGGTTGGGATGTTGGACACTTGATGATCTCCTTGGAAAGATGGAGCTCCCTTGTCTGGCAGCAATGGATTACCCCACATACCCGGAAGCCACTATGCACTTCCTCTCAACGTTGAACTTCTCCTATGAAGATCCAAGCTCTCCATCACCATCGACGGGTAGGATAACGTTCAAGATTAGGGGAACCACCTTCAACCTATCCATGCAAGAGCTATGCCACGCCTAAAACTTCAATGACGAAGCACACCTCGTGGACTTCCCACAATTCGAGTCAGCTCGGTCGCTGTGGAATCTAATAGGAGAAGGGAACTTTAGGAATAACAAAGTCAAGATCACAAGGGTGAGGAATCCCTTGTTTAGATACACGCTCCAACTCCTTGCTAATACACTCACGGGAAGAACCACATCCGCTACCATATCGGAGAACGAACTTTGCTTCCTTTTTCAAGGAGTGAAGGAGACCTTGTAGGATCAAGGTTGGCTAACGGGAGACTTAGAAGGCCCGGTTGATGATAACTTTGGAGAAGACGTGAATTACAGGTGCGTTTTGGCTTCTTCACTGATGAAGTACAAGGCTTGGGCGTTGATGTCTCGACCGTGCTCGATCTACATAGGAGGTTTTCTCACCCCACTTTTCACCAAAGCCGGGGTTGGCTTGTCATCGTTCGAGGAGTGCATGGATCGGGCTTACATGGACCACAACTTCATGGGAGCCATGGGTTTTTTCGGACCTCCTCTAGCTCCGGGCACATATGCCCATCACTTCACCGACAAAGAAAACAGAAAACGGGATTGTGTATTCCCAAATCCGACTGTGGAGCAAATGGGTAGCATTGAAAGCATGGAGTTTCTACCATCCGAAGAAGAGTGCTACATGCCCTTAGGAAGCACGTCCGCAATCGCAATTTCCATAGACTCATCCTCGCAGTCCTCCTACTCCTCCTCCTCCTCCGAGATTTGAGGTACCTCTACCTCCTTGTACATATGTTCTTTTTAGATTTTCATTTTGTGTTTCTTGTCATGTTGATTGAGGTCTCCTCTAGACTTTTATTACACAAGGGACTGTGTAATTTAAGTTTGGAGGAGAGGTTGAGAGATTTGACATTGTGTTTTGTGAGTCTTATTTTCCTTTATGCATTTTGAGTCTCATGCATTCACTTAAGGCATATAAAAACCAAAAAAAAATTGAAAATTTTGAAAATTTTCCAAAAAAAAATTCATTTAGATGTTGCATTTGCATTTTAGGATTGAGTCTAGTTGCATTGCATGTAGGAATTGCATTCATATGCATTGGGAGCAATGATGAGCCAATCCTTGTAAAATGTCAACTCATGTAATCAATTCAATGTCCTAGCTAGTAGTTATTTGTTGCATTTGAACAAATCTTGAAAGCAAGGAAGAACCATGCTTGAACCACTTTACTTGCCACTAAATTTTGGTCGAACTAGGGTCTTGAAATTGATAGCCAACTCTATTTTCTTGAACCGAAAATTTGACATTTAATTATCATGCCTTGCATTGAAAGTGAATTCATCGATATTAGACATACTAGGGCTTTCTTACTCACTTTACCACTCTCTTGCTAGCTCAAGTAGTACTCCCACCCTACCTTACCTCTTTAAAAGTCAAATGTTCTAGTGATATTGCTTGTGAGGCCTTATTTTGATTAAACTTAGCATAAAGTGTTAGGTTTGAGACGACAAGTTTAGGCTCTCATGTAGATTCTAACTCTCACAAATCGAGGCTAGCTTTAGGCTTAGGAATTGGGGTATGGGTTGCGGCATTGCTTGGTGGTTTCGAATGAATTTTATGCTTGCAGTTTAGCATGATGAGTTGTGGAACGGGAGTAGAAAGAAAGGGAATGAAAAAGGCTTGGTGGAAGATAAGGGAAGCATATCTAGATTGAGGTCTTAGTGCATTTGATTGTTGCGATGGGCATGGCTAACTCTTTTGGAGTAGGATGAATTCAAATGCACCTTAGAATTAAGAACTAGGACATTGAGTTGATTGTATTTGTTGGTATTTTTGGATGATGAGCTCCCACCTTTAAACCTCTCTCTTAGATTTGTCATGTTTGTTTGCTTGAGGGCAAGCAAAAGCCAAGTTTGGGGGAGTTGATATACTCATAAGCATGTTTTAGCACTCATTTTAGATAGTTTTGCATCCATTTATGCATTCATATAGTTATTTTTAGTCCAAATTGCATTCATATTAGAGTTTAGCAAGTTTTAGCTTAGGTTGTTCCATATTGTGCATATTGAGTCTTAATTAGGTACTTTGGAGGCTTGGAGGACCTCTATGAAGAGTTGGGTGACAAGGAAGAAGAAGAGAAGGGAGCCAAACATGAAGCAGACAAATTTTAGAAGTGTATCGACCTTGGTGTCGACCTACCAAGGTCGATACGGTCCGGCAGGAAGGACGAGACGAGCGTATCGGGCATTCGTATCGGACTACTAAGGTCGATACAAAGGCCACCCAGAGATTTGGAAAGAGTGTATCGGGCATCTGGGTCGGACTGCTAAGGTCGATACATACCTCAGCCGAAGATCGAGCAATGGCGTATCGGGCGTTTGTGTCGAGCTACTAAGCTCGACACACTCCTTGAAGGAAAGTTTTAGCAGCGTATCGAGCTTCATGTTGACCTAGCAAGCTCGATACGCTGCCTGATTTTTGCCTAGAACCGGGTCAATACACGGTTTGTTCCGGATTGACCCGGTTCGTCCACTGTTCAATATAAATAGAAAAAGACCTAAATTTTTCTAAGTATCTTTTAATCTTTTGTTCTTGCTTAGAAAACCTTCTCTTTTGGTTTCTAAGTGATTTTGTAAGATATTTTTTTAAAGTTTATGCAAATTAGTACTTATCTCTTTTAATCTTTCATCTTCTATCTCTCTAATCATGTTTATCTCTATTTCTTTCATAGGATTTAAGGGATTAATCATGATTAGTGAGTAGTTTCATTAGGGTCTAAGGATGGGTTAGATCTAGGGTGTTTTAAGGGTTAATCTTGATGTCTAGGATTAGATCTTCTCATTTCCCTCCTTTTTTAGTGTTCTAAATGCTAGTTTAGCCATGATCAAGCTAAAACTAGGCCTTAGGGAATTTCCCACCCACAAGGTGTTTGTTGAAATTCCCCAACCAACTAAACAAGGGATTTACATTCCTAGCTCATGAAAGTGATTGTCTAGGGTGTTTATTTGCAATTTAGAACTGTTTCATAATGCTTATTAGCTTTCTTTTCACAAATGAAAGTTTGATCTTGATTAGGATGATTAATGAAAGGATTACTGCCATGAAAGTGGATTAGTCTAGCTTTTGAGTTCTAAGCTTAGGGATTAGCATATTATGTTATTGATTGACATCAAATATTGATTCTTGGAATACTTTAGGTTGATTACCCCATCCTTGAATTCACATTAGTAATTTGATAATCTTGATTAGTAGTTAATTAGCTTTTAATTTGCTTGCTTAGTGCATCCATTGCTTAATTAAGGTGTTAGTAACTTTTGTTTGGTTTGTTTGATCATTTAGGTTGTTAGCTAAACCTCAAAATCGTATTGCTAGCTTAGATTAAGAATTTATATGCATTCCTAGTGTCTTAACCATTTCCATATGGATTGATCCTTAAGTATTACAATGATATGAGTAGCTTGAGTAATTGTTAAGAACAAGAAAAATCTACTTATCACCGGTATCCTCCTGTTCATCGTTTTCAGCTTCAGATTCTATCTCTCCATTCTCAAGTAGAATCATCACCTTTTAGTTAGGGCATTTGTTTGCATAATATCCTAATCCCTGGCACTTGAAGCACCTGATATCTATGGCTCTAGTCGTGGATTACACGGTTTTGCCTTTGTCAAAACAAAAAGGTTGGTTAGTTTTAAACTCAGAAGTAAAAGATTTACCTTTATCGTGAAAATTATGCTTAGGTGGATCAGCGGGTTTTGGAGCATAAGCTGGTTTTGAAAAACCCCTCCTCTTGACTTATCGTTCTATCAAGATGGCTTTGTGGAGCCTGCCCTCAACACTTTGAAACTCTTGAAGCTCCAGTCGGTCCTGAATATCCCGGTTTAAACCTGCAAGAAAACGAGCCAAGGTTGCGTCCATGTCCTCCTCTACGTTCGCCTTAAGCATGAGCGTCTCCATCTCTTGGAAATAGTCCTCCACGTTCTTTGTGCCCTGAATTAAACGTCTCAACTTTTGGTGAAGATCCCTGTTATAATGACTTGGAACAAAACGCTTTCTCATTAGTTCAGTTAGTTATTGCCAAGTAGTTATTGGTCTTTCACCTTTTCTTCTCCTAAGATAAACTACCTGATCATACCAACTAATGGCATAGCCATTAAATTCAGAGGCATCAATTCTAACTTTCTTAAGTTCTGAAAAATTTTGACAATAAAAAACAAACTCAGTTTTTCTCTCCTATTCCAAATACGTATCAGGTTCATTCTTACCTGCAAAGGATGTGATTTTGAGTTTGAGGCCACCAAGTCTGTCATCTGGCCTCCTATCAAATGGATTCTCTTCTTCTCGGTTTCTATGACCTCTCCTTGCCCGGAAGGTGGAACGGTTGTCATCGAATTGGTCTTCTTCTTCATGATCGTCAAAGGAACGGTTATGTATCCTTCCCCGGTTCCTCCTTTGGGCTGGCCGTGCTTGGCCTTGTTGATCCTCCTGAATTTTATCAAGCCTAACATGAACCTCTTCAAGACCTGCGTTCATGGATCTCTTCAAATATTCGGTTAGTGCCTTCATTTGTAAACCAGATAATCCGGATCCAGGATTGTTATTTCCTTCTTCTCCATTTTTATCCATTGCTTTCCAGAAAATTACTTAAAAACGATTAGGAAAAACTCTCTTTCTCTCAAGTGTTTATTGCCTCTCCTACACACATGTTTTGCTCAGTGATTTTATGGTGATCACACTGAGTTATTTTCTCGATGTTCTTATCAAGCAATTCAAGCCAAATCCAGCAAGTACTCCCACACAACAAATGAGAAAGAAAATAGAAAAATTTCGAAGGGACATCGTTTAGCCACCTCTTGATTGGATTTCTCCTCAGCCAGCAGGATTTCTCTTCCACCACCCTCACAAACTGGATTTCTCCTCAGTTTGTTTTAAACCTTTTTGGTTTTCTTTTTTTTCTTTTTTTTATAAAAGAGGGTAGATGATGGCCCGGATTTTCAATGGAAAGAGGGAGAGGAGATCAGATTATATAGATATATATTTTTTTTTGATTGAAAAGAAAAGAAGATGAACAGCTTTACCAACAAAGAGTGGCTCTGATACCACGTAATGTAACCCTTGGATGGATTATGCTCTTTGTTGGCGAGTTCGATAGATCGGATGGATTGGATAGATGATGGATCGATGAGACCGTCAAGAGAAGCGGAAGTCTCTTGGTATTCTCCACTCCACAGAACCGAGGAAGTAACCCTTGACCACAGATCTTAGGAGGTTTGCTGCGTTTGGAAGTAACCCTTGCCAAACTCAACGAAATGTTCAAGATGAACAAAAAGATTTCTCTCAAAAGAAGATGATAAAAA
>JAHZTW010000001.1:11196773-11252972 GCA_020283515.1 Alliaria petiolata | reverse complement strand
TTTGGTGTCATTGGAAGCAGTATAGTCTTCCTGCCATTAAACTCAAAGGAATGGCGATTAGTATAACCATCATGAATTACCTTACGATCAGATTGCCAAGGTCTACCAAGCAGAATGTGGCCTGCCTCCATAGGCAGAATATCACATAGAACTTCATCCTCATACTTTCTAATAGCTAGGGGAACCATCACTTGGCTGTTAACTTTCATTTCCCCACTGTCATTGAGCCATTGAAGTTTGTAGGGCCTTGGATGCTTCCTGATTTTTAATCCCAGCTTCTTGACCATCACATCACTTGCGACATTAGTGCAGCTGCCCCCATCAATGATCAAACTACAGATTTTACCCTGGACTTTGCAACGAGTATGAAACAGATTCTCTCTCT
The DNA here is from genome assembly GCA_020283515.1 of Alliaria petiolata. Lineage (NCBI taxonomy): Eukaryota > Viridiplantae > Streptophyta > Magnoliopsida > Brassicales > Brassicaceae > Alliaria > Alliaria petiolata. Next base: position 11,252,587 of record JAHZTW010000001.1, on the reverse strand, counting down.
GTTCTTGCTCCTCTTGACTCGTTTGCAAACTCAAGGACCTCCTGGCTACAAGTAACTCTCCTTTGACAGGCTCTTCCTTATACTCATCTGAAACTAATTCAGCTTCTGATTTCTCTTCTTCGGATTTGAAGTCCCCATTGTCAAGCAGAATCATAACCCTTTTGTTAATGCATTCATTTGCATAATGCCCCCTACCTTGACACTTGAAACACTTGAGATCTCTAGTTCTGGAAGTAGTAGCTTCAGCCTTGCCTTTGATGTCTTGAACTGCAGTATAAGGCTTCTTTTCATCTCTGGAATACGCAGGTTGTTTGGTATTCCTTGAATAGCTTGGATAGATTGGTTTGTCCTCTCTGTGAAAAGTTGATCTTGAAGAAATAGCTCCAGCTCCATACGCTGGTTTTGAAGATCCTCTTCTCTCGAGCTGCTGTTCCACCAGAATAGCCTTATGAAGTAACTCCTCTAGCTCCAAGTAATGCTGCATCTCTAATCTGTCTTGAATGTCTCTATTCAGCCCTCCCATGAATCTGGACATGGTTGCTTCTCTGTCTTCAGAGATATCAGCACGCAACATCAGAGTTTCCAACTCTTGAAAGTAATCTTCTACACTTTTGCTTCCTTGAACAAGTTGTCTCAGCTTCTGATGCAATTCTCTATGGTAATGACTTGGGACAAACCGTTTCCTCATTATAGTTTTCATCTCTGTGCAAGTTTCCACAAGATACTCTTGATTGCGCCTTCTTGAAGTGACTAACTGATCCCACCAGCTGAGGGCATAGTCATACAACTCAGTAGCTGCAACTCTCACTATATTGATTTCTGTATAGTGTTGACAGTTAAACACCAGCTCAATCTTCTTCTCCCACTCCAAGTAAACATCTGGATCATTTTTACCATGGAATGGTGGTATTCTGAGCTTGAGACCACCAAGATTGTCTTGTTGACGATGTCTGCCTTCTCTAACTCTTCTATGTCTCCTCTGGCTGCGATGAGAAGAACCACTGTGATGACTATCGTAATCATCTGTTGCGTCATCTCTTGGTTGTCTGCGTGGTTCTCTTTCTCTCCCTGGAGACCTCTCTTGTCTCCTTCTGGGCTCAGCACGCCTCTGCTCTTGATTTGTATTCTGTCGAAATTCTTCTCTAAGAGCTTCCATTCCGGCTGCCATCATTTTTTTCATCTCAGCACTAAGAGCTTCAAGAAGCAGTTTATTGTTCTGGTTGTTGCTAGCTTCTTCATCATCTTCTGATCTAGGCATGTTTCCTGCCACCAAGAATTAAAAAGAAAACCAGTAAAAAGTTCTACAGAAACAAGGTTCCCATAATTTTTTTTTTTTTTTAACTAGTACTCATAGGCTAGAAAAATAGAATAGAACACACTTTCATATAGGATATAACTTTCACAGTACTCAGAAATGTTCTTGGTGAGGGAGATGAACAGTAAAACGAACCCACAAAAAGCAAGAACAGCTCTAGGCAGCCTGTGATTCGAAATGAGAAGTTCTACACCTCTAGCAACTTAAAATGATGAAATAAATTGCTGAAAATGCATTGACAATAAAAAAAAATTCACAGAAATAGATCTGCAACCTATGGTTCCCAAAATAAGCAATTCTACTCAAATAGATAATAAATAGAGGAAGAACAAGATAGAACACTTAACTTGCAGACTGTATGGCTCTGATACCACTTAATATAATCTTCGTAGGATGCGCCAGTCTTGAGTTAAAAGGGTGTGGATGTTGCTGTGAAAGAACTGTAAAAGAACAGGAGTAACAATGGATCGAAGGGCTTTACTTCAAAGGCTGCGGATTTGCCTCAAGTAAATCAGGTGAATTCTTTGATATTACACACAAAGAAATTCGAGTTTTGCTTGCTAAATATGACACATTAACAAACAGAGAGTTTAAATCAAAAGAACGATGATAAAAGATAATTGATGTCTCTGCCCAAGAGGTTCAAAGACAATATAAAGGGAAAGGCTTAGCATGCCAAACAGAAAACAACAAAACATTAACGAAAACAGTTGGGGAAAAGCATTAAATAAGCAGTTGNTTCGGCGAAGCTGGCCGAACCTCTTTTCCAGGGTAGCCGTTCGATGACATGGTTCGGTGAAGGCACGCCGAAACTTATTTCCAGGGTAGCCGTTCGATGACATGGTTCGGCGTAGCTCGTCGAACCGTCCCTAAAAATCAGGTTTGCTTGACTTTTCTTCATTCCTTTGATCGGTTTAATGTTGACCTCTCCCACTTATATTGAACCGGTTTTAGAGGATTAAAGCCTTCTTCTTCCCCATATCTCTCATTCACCACGATTTTCCCCATTGCATAAAGAAAAGAACTTATTTCTCTCTTTTCTCTCTCAATTCTTCATCAAAATCTTTGATTCCAAGTGCATTATTTCCGAAATTGTTGGCCACTCTCGATTCCTTAGTGAATTTCGGCCATACATTTGCGTGGAACCAAGGTTTGTCTTCTCATCCTCTCCCTTAATCTTTGATTTCTCTTTGAAAATGAATTGGAATTTAGGATTGATAGAGAGGCTTTGAATGAATTGATTGAGTTGGGTATAGTTGAATATTGTTATGGGTGATGATTGTTGAAATTTTTCAAGGAATTACATGGGAAAATTTTGATTTTTGAACAAATTTTCTTTAGGATTTTAAGGGGTTGCGAAAATTCATGTTTTTGCCTAAATGTTGTTCAAAAATTTCGAAATTTGGTTTCTCTAACCTTGTTTTCCCATGTTATATAAGTACTCAAGTCAGAATCCTCTTGAATTTTAATCTATTAACACTTAGAGGATGCTTATTTTGATTAATTCCTTGTTAATTTCTTTGAATGATAAAAGAGAAGTTTAAAAGGGACTACTTCTTGCTTTTATTTAATTGCCATTGAGTTTTAATTCTTGAAGCCTCCATGTAATTTTTGTGATTACATGCTTGTTGCTTGCAAGAATTTTAATTCATAATGTACTTACTCCTCTCCAAGATTTTTGCTTGTATAGGTACTAATGGGGAAAACAAGGGGTGAGGCTAACAAGAAGCAAGGCAAGAGGCCTGTGGAAGTGGAAGAAGAAGATCCCGAGGAGAGTCCACCGGTAAAAAGGAAGTTGTCCCAAAAGAGTAACATTAGAAGGGAGAAAGCATAAGCAAGGAAAGCTGAGAAAGCCGTGGCCACTCCTCCAACACCCTCGGAGGTGTACAAGGCCCTCATGGAGAGACCTTTTAGGGGAACTAAGTACCCGGATCATGAACTGCTAGAAGAGTTGGGTCTCTTGGAGGATGTGGCAGCGATCTTTCGGAATTTGGGATGCACAAGGTGGTTCAACAACTCATACCCGAGCTACCAAGAGGAGACATGCCAATTCCTCTCCACTTTGAAGGTGGAAACTTCAAGTTCGGCTGGGATTGATAAAGTAAAGGATGGCTTCGGTTTCATCAAGTTCCGGGTTCGCAACAAGCACTACAAGATGGGTTTCAAGAAGCTAAGCGAGGTACTTGGATTTGATGAAGGTACCGGTCCGGGATCCCGTTTAGATGTTAGGAAGAGCGAGTTGGAAAAGCTGTGGAACTTTGTTGCTAGTGGGAATTACAAGCCCGGGAGAGTAAGGAACACCGTGATCCGACATCCCTCTATTCGCTATGCTCACAAGGTGTTAGCTCACACCTTCTTTGCTAAGAAGGAAACCGTGATTGTCACTTCCGAAGAATGGGAAATGCTTGCTGCTGGGCTTAAGGACATCATCCGCTAGTGTCATGACAACATCCTAATGAGCGGGGATATCACGGGGAATGGTATGGTGCAGCTTTGGGTGGCTCATGCAGCAACTTACTATGCTCGGGCATTTAGCAAGAAGGACCGCTCGATACCACTCGCCATTGGAGGTATGATCACACCGATCCTTGAGGAAGTTGGCATCACCTTGGGAGAACCATCAGCCGAGGGAGAGTTCATAGATTCCTCCTACCTCCTTAAGGGTCAGTTCTTGATAAAGGAAGGAAGTGGCTACAGGTACAAGTTCAATGTGGAAAAGTTCAAAGAAGCTACAATCCGACTTCCTTACATTCACCTCACTAGCCTAAGGGAGAGGTCAAACAACACCTTCACCCCATACGAAAAAGAACTGGGCGACATAAGGAACTTCCCGATGGGTCCATGGGACACTCGCCATGTGCCTTATGAAGCTCCTCCTGTTTATGGTAGTGAGAGGTACTTCTTTGAGCCTTATGAAAGCACCAACCAAGGAGAGACTTCGCGAAAAGCCCATGAACACATCAAGCTCCTCCAAAGGTGGAACAAATGGCAAGACAAGACCATTAGGAAGCTTGTCAAAACGGTCAAGGGGATGGCAAGGCAGATTAAGGATCTCACATCCAAGGTTGAAGGAGGCTCCTCTTCAAGGCATCAAGAGGATCAAGAGGGGGACAACCACATGGAAGAGAGGCGCCATTCCTTCCAAGGAATCCCTAGTGCACCAAGCCATGAAGATGAGCCACGCCCCTCCTCTTATGAGACAAGAAGGCGTGAGAAGAGAGTCATGCGATCCCCCACTCCTCAATCAAGCAATCCATCATACTCTGTGGATTCTTACTCCTCCTCCTCCACGCGTTTCTGATTGAGGTACTACTCCAAACCATTGTAAATACCATTTAATTTCTGTTTTCATTTGCATTGTTGAAATCTTCTCCAAGCTTGGGTTACACAAGAGACTGTGTAATTTAAGTTTGGGGGAGTATGGTATTTGACTTTGTGTTTTGTGATCTTATTTTTCTTTAGCATGCATATTTGAGTCTCATCTAAGGCATAGAAAAACCAAAAAAAAAATTGAAAAATTTCGAAAATTTTAAAAAAAAATAGCATGTAGTTGCATTTGCATTTGTGATATAAGTAGGATTGAGTCTAGATTTCATATAGGATTGCATTCATGCATAGGGAACAATGATGATTTTTACTTGTAAGGTGTTTAGCTCATGAATTAGTTCAAGGCCCTAGTTAATAGTTGTTTGATGCTTTGTGTGCAAATTTTGAAAGTTAAAGTTGAACCCTACTTGGACCTCACCATTTGAAATTCAAGTCTTAATTGAAGCAAGCTTTGAATAGAAACCAACTCTCTTGAACTTGAACCTAATTTGAACAAGTAATTATCATGGTTATGCATTGCTAGAGAACTTGTGGATACCATATACATATTTGGGTTATCTTCTTTCCTTTTACCACTCTTGTTAACCCAAATAGTCGACTCTCATCTTTAGAGCGGTTGAAAACGAATTCCCTAACTAAGCTTCCTTTGAAACCTCTTCCTTATTGAGTGCATTAGGCCCTTTTCATCTAGTGAACTTAGTAAAAAGTGTTGAGTTTAGAGCGACAAGGATGGGCTTCCATGTAGCCAGCTCGAGAACAATGAGCTAGATGATAGGATAGGATTCTTGGGTGGGAATTTTGGCTTGATATTTGATATGGAACAAGTAAGTTGGCGAAGTTGAGATGGTGAAAGGGGGAAAACGAAATTATTTGGAACAAGTGTTGGCATTGTATATTGTGCTCTAAGTGTTAAGAAAAGAAAAGAAATCCTCTAGAAAATAAAAGTAAAAGAGCCAAGAGAAAGAAAAAAATATGGCTAAGATGTTATAAGAAAGAGGATAGCAATTTGTGAATGAAAAGAGAAAGAGCTTGAAGTAAAAAGTGTGCCAACACTTGTGTTTGTAGAAGAAGTTTTCCCCAAGTTTTTAAAAGAGAAAAGGAGAAAGTGGTTTGAGCTTATGGGTTTGGCGAATTGCCTTGTAATGGGTAGTTTAGGTTGGACTTGGTGAGTGAGCTTAAAAGAAAAATGAGAGTGAAGACAATTGTGTTACAAAGGGTAGATGGAAGTTTGTCCTTGTATGCATAGGTTGCTTTTTACTCTTAGCATTTTGCCAAAGTTCACTTGTTCATTGAGAGATCCCTTGCATTGGAACCCCATGAAGTTGAGATCATTTTTATCTCAAAACCTTACCCAAAAACCAAACAAGTTTTCTAGCATTGTATGATTCATGATCCATGGTTACTACTTAATGAATGTTAAAGAGTTGGTGAAAATGAATGCTTGTGTAGGTTGAGGCTTGGGTTCACTTGAATGAGTATGGGTATGGCTAGACCTTTTGGAGTAGAAATTTGCATAAAGAGCATCCTAGAACTACTAACTAGGACCATTGAATTGATTCATTTGCTTGACACCTTTGGATTTGAGTCCCCACTTTCAAACCTCTCTCCTTAGCTTGTGTTTCATTTGCTTGGGGACAAGCAAAAGGCAAGTTTGGGGGAGTTGATATGTCTATATTTTGCATCATTTTAGCATCCATTTAGTATAAGTTTCTCATCATTTAGGAGTCTAATATAGCATCATTGTGTTGCATTGTATCATTTAGAGTCCTAGAGTGTTTTTGCATAGTCCTTGCATGTTTTGGTGCATTTGGAGTCTTGATCAGGTAACATGGATGCTGTGGAGGCAACAATGGAGTTGGAGAGGAATGGCACAGCAGACGGATCAAGGCATTGAAGCCCGGTTCAACGACACCGTTCGACGATGCTCACCGAACCAAATGTCCAGGAGTTCAGTTCGACGTGTTGGTTCGGTGAAGCTCACCGAAACTTTCCCAGACAAATCTTTTTTATCTACTTTATGGGTCCCTCCTATAAATACTCTTGAGACCTAATTTTTATGCTAACTTGGATTCTCTCTTGTCTTGTCATAAACTTTGAGCCTCTTTGAGAGAAAACCTTGTATTTGCTTTGAATCTTTTAAGTTTTATGCAATATCTATCTTGAACTTCCTTTAATCTTTTCTCTAATCATGTTTAGCCTTTCTCTTATCTTTGATTTGATGGGTTTAATCATGATTAGTGAGTAGTTCATTAGGAACTTGGGGATGGGTTAGATTTAGGGTTTTCTAATGGTTCAATCTTGCAATCTAGGTTAGATTCTTTCATCTCTCTTCTTATTAAGGTGTTCTTAATGCCAAATAGCCAATCTTTTGCTATTTTGGATCATAAGCATTTCATACACCCACCAAGTGTTTGATGAAATGCTTGAACCAACTTAATAAGAGATTTACATACCTAGCCTAAAACATCATTAGTTGTCTAGGGTGTTTATCATACTATTAGACTTGATATTCATGCTTGCTAATCATTTTAATGCTAAAACATCATTAGTTCATTAGGGTGATTAGTGAAGGGATTATTGCCACACATCATGGATTAGTCTTTAATTAGTGTTCTAGGCATAGAGATAGCTTGATTAGTTGCTTAAATGATTGCAAGGTTGTCCATTTAGATACCCAAATCAATGATTCCATCCCTAGATTTCGTTTTAGTAATTTGTTAATCTCAATTAGTAGTTAATTGCGTCATTAGTGCTTGATTAGTAGTAATTAAGGCTTAGTTTCATATAATTGAACTTGTAGTGTCTTTCTTAGCTAGTAGATTGCTTTCAATAGTTCCTTGTCTCCCTTATTTCGAATTTGGCTTAGCTTAGACCAAACTTTGTATTCTTATTGAATCAAACTCCCAAGATGGATTGATATCTCAAGTATTGCAATGATATGAGCAATTGAGGAATTGCAAACAAGACTAAAAATATTGTTTCAGGTACTTGGTAATCCGTATGTATGTCAAACTCTTTGGGCCACAAGTAATGTTGCCACGTCTGAAGAGCCATCACCAAAGCGTCTAATTCATAGGTGGGGTAGTTAATGGTTGCACCACCTAGCTTTTCACTGAAATATGCAATGGGTTTTCCTTCTTACATCAAAACAGCACCAATTTCCACGCCTAAGGCATCACATTCAATTTCAAAAGTTCTCGTAAAATCTGGTAGAAAAAGTAATGGAGCTTGAGTTAACTTCCCTTTTAAGGTTTGGAAAGCATCTTCTTGGGCTTGCTCCCACTTAAAACCCACGTTTTTCTTGATCACTTCCGTGAGAGGGGCTGCAATGGTNAAGGTTTGGAAAGCATCTTCTTGGGCTTGCTCCCACTTAAAACCCACGTTTTTCTTGATCACTTCCGTGAGAGGGGCTGCAATGGTACTGAAGTTCTGGACAAAGCGCCTGTAGAAGCCAGCCAATCCATGGAAGCTCCTGACTTCACTTACGGTTTTAGGACTAGGCCACTCCTTGATCGCCTTAACCTTTTCCTCATCCACACGGATACCATCAACACCTACAACAAAACCCAAGAAAACTAGGTGATCCGCTCCAAAGATTCATTTCTTTTCATTAGCATATAAGCACTCTTTTCTAAGCACTTCTAAGACCTTTCCCAAATGCCCAACATGCTCATTCATGCTCTTACTATAGATTAAAATGTCATCAAAGTATACAACAACAAATTCCCCTATGTAAGCCCTAAGAACATGATTCATCAAACGCATAAAGGTACTAGGAGCATTAGTCAAACCAAATGGTATCACAAGCCATTCATAAAGTCCATGCTTAGTTTTGAAAGCCTTTTTCCATTCATCCCCTTCCTTCATCCTTATCTGGTGATATCCACTCCTAAGATCTATCTTAGAAAAGACCCTAGAACCATGCAATTCATCCAAAATATCATCTAATCGAGGAATGGGATGGCGATACTTAACCGTGATGTTGTTGATGGCTCGGCAGTCCAGGCACATCCGCCAAGATCTGTCCTTCTTAGGCACGAGCAACACGGGAACAACACAAGGACTAAGGCTCTCTCTGATGTAGCTCCTTGGTCTCAACAGGGTTGGTACGGTAAGCGGGACGGTTTGGAAGAGACGCTCCGGGTACTAGGTCGATTTGATGTTCTATCCCACGGATAGGTGGCAAACCACTCGGAGTTTCTTCCGAGAATACATCCTGAAATCTGCTCATCAACGGCTTAAGTTCACTCGACAGCTCCGGTGTGGGGTTAGTAGACATTAGTGCTTCTTTAAACACAAGTAAAATGAGAGAAGGTTTAGAAAACAAAGTTTTCTTTACCTGACTTTCTTTAATGTAGAAATTGGACCTTTTGACCGATGCCTTAGCTGCTTCATGTTGCTTCTCAAGCTCACGGCTCTTTCTAAGTTGTAGTTGATCCGGGTGAACTTCGGATGGAGACAAAGGGATGAGAGTGATCTTTTTGCCTTGATGATCGAAAATATGCCGATTGGTGTAGCCATTGTGCACAACCTTTTTGTCGAAATGCCACGGCCGTCCTAAGAGTATATGGCTGGCATCCATAGGCAAAACGTTGCATATGATCTCATCTTGGTATCGGCCAATGGTAATTGGAACCATGATTTGTTCCTTGACATGCTGAACTCCGTCTTCATTTAGCCATTCAAGCTTGAATGGTATCGGATGCGGCCTGGTTTCTAGTCCGAGTTTCCTGACAAGCACATCACTAGCAACATTAGTGCAACTCCCACCATCAATAATCAAAGAACAAACTTTATCATTTATGTAACAACGAGAATGGAAAAGATTCTCCCTTTGTTCGGTGTCATTGGTTTTGGGTTGCACACTTAGTGATCTCATGGTCACTTGAAGATTTCCTTGAGCCGGATAATCATAAAATTCTTCTTCATCAAAGATGGGTCCGGTTGATATACTCATAATTTAGCATGTTTTAGCACTCATTTTAGATAGATTTGCATCCATTTATGCATTCATTTAGTTACTTTTAGTCCAAATTGCATTCATATTAGAGTTTAGCAAGTTTTAACTTAGGTTGTTGCATATTGTGCATATTGAGTCTTAATTAGGTACTTTGGAGGCTTGGAGGACCTCTATGAAGAGTTGGGTGACAAGGAAGAAGAATAGAAGGGAGCCAAACATGAAGCAGACAAATTTTAGAAGTGTATCGACCTTGGTGTCAACCTACCAAGATCGATACGGTCCGACAGGAAGGACGAGACGAGCGTATCGGGCATTCGTATCGGACAACTAAGGTCGATACAAAGGCCACCCAGAGATTTGGAAAGAGTGTATCGGGCATTTGGGTCGGACTGCTAAGGTCGATACATACCTCAGCCGAAGATCGAGCAATGGCGTATCGGGCGTTTGTGTCGAGCTACTAAGCACGACACACTCCTTGAAGGAAAGTTTTAGCAGCGTATCGAGCTTCATGTTGACCTAGCAAGATCGATACGCTGCCTGATTTTTGCCTAGAACCGGGTCAATACACGGTTTGTTCCGGGTTGACCCGGTTCGTCCACTGTTCACTATAAATAGAAAAAGACCTAAATTTTTCAAAGTATCTTTTAATCTTTTGTTCTTGCTTAGAAAACCTTCTATTTTGGTTTCTAAGTGATTTTGTAAGACATTTTTTTAAAGTTTATGCAAATTAGTACTTATCTCTTTTAATCTTTCATCTTCTATCTCTCTAATCATGTTTATCTCTATTTCTTTCATAGGATTTAAGAGATTAATCATGATTAGTGAGTAGTTCATTAGGGTCTAAGGATGGGTTAGATCTAGGGTGTTTTAAGGGTTAATCTTGATGTCTAGGATTAGATCTACTCATTTCCCTCTTTGTTTAGTGTTCTAAATGCTAGTTTAGCCATGATCAAGCTAAAACTAGGCCTTAGGGTGAAACTCCTCAAACTCATACTACTCGCAATGGTATTACTCCTCCTTCGGTTCAACAAAACAGTTTTGAGATTAAAAGTGGGTTGATTTCCATGGTGCAACAAAATAATTTTCATGGATTGGATATGGAAGATCCTCTAGACCACATTGATGAGTTTGAGAGAATATGTAGCTTGACCAACATCAATGGCATCTCTGAAGATGGGTTCAAGTTGCGATTATTTCCTTTCTCACTAGGGGATATAGCTCACATTTGGGAAAATAATCTACCTCAAGGTTTAATCACTACTTGGGATCAATGCAAGAGAGCATTCTTGGCCAAGTTTTTCTCCAACACAAGGACAGCAAGGTTGAAGAATGAGATCTCTAATTTCAAGCAACAAGCTAAGGAGAGTTTTTGTGAAGCATGGGAAAGATTCAAGGGGTATACTACTCAATGTCCCCACCATAGATTTTCGGATGAGTCTCTACTTAGCAACTTATACAGAGGCGTTCTTCCTAAGTATAGGATGCTACTAGACACAACTAGCTTGTAGAGAACTTCTTGGGAAAGGAGGTGGAAGAAGGTCTAGAGCTTGTAGAGAACTTAGCTCAAAGTAATGGAAACTATGGTGACTATGATGATGGCTCTTCGACTAATGAGGATGCACATGAGGAACAAAGGCAAAGGGAGATGAAATCCCTAAATGCGAAGATGGATAAGCTACTACATGCTTCCTCGAAGACGGTTCATCATGTTGGTGAATAAAAGGACATTTTTGGTCATAATCAAGAGATGCATGATGGACCACAAGAGGAGCTCAACTATGTTGGAGGGCAAAGTTCTCCAATGCGTTTCACCAAACAATATTGGAACCCAAACTATCAAGGGCAAGGAAACAAACAACCCTTTATCCCAACGACATACTACCAACAAGGTTTCTAACCACAAGGAGAGGCAAGCAATTCTTTCCACCAAGAACTCGACATGAGAAGCTTGCTACAACAAATCCTTGAAGGACAAGCCAATGGGACAAATGAGTTGAACAAGAAAATAGAGGATATGAGCAACAAGGTAGATTGCTCTTACAATGACCTCAATTTAAAGTGTGCAACATTGAGTTCAAAAATCCAACACTTGGAGAACAATGGAACTTCCCCAATATTTGGATCTCACCAATGTGTCAATGCAATCACCCTGAGAAGTGGTAAAGCATTACCTCATAGAAAACCTCCATACAAAGTCATGAGGACATTGAAGACTAAGATGGGGGGGTGATCTGTCAAGACGATGAGAAAGTAGTTGTTGATGATGAGGTACCTCAAAGATTGGGTAAAGCGAACGTCGTGGCTAAGGAAAAGGAGGCACCTACAACTTACAAGGCATCTTCTTTTGCTCCACCACCTTACAAACCTAAGCTACCATTCCCAGGTCGCTTCAAGAAGCAGCTTGTGGAGAAATATAGGGCCATGTTCTATAAGCAAATGAGCGAAATCCAAGTTATAATGCCCTTGATGGACGCTTTCATGCTAGTCCCTCAATACGCCAACTTCCTCAAAGATGCTGTTATGGAAAGGACCAAGGAGTAGCAAGGAATGGTAGTCCTCAGTCATGAATGTAGTGTTATCATTCAAAGGACAATTGTTCCCAAAAAGCTATGTGACCCCGGAAGTTTCACTCTCCCTTGTGCCTTGGGACCTTTGGCATTCGATCACTTCTTGTGTGATCTTGGTGCTAGTGTGAGTCTAATGCCACTCTCGGTTGCTAAAAGACTCGGTTTCAGTCGCTACAAGGAGTGTAGAATTTCTTTGGTGCTAGCGGATAGGTCCATTAGACTCCCAATTGGTTTTCTTGAGGATCTACCGGTTATGATAGGGAATGTTGAGGTTCCTACCGACTTTGTGGTCTTAGAGATGGATGAAGAACCAAAGGATCCATTGATATTTGGGAGACCTTTCTTGGCCACCGCGGGGGCTATCATTGATGTTAGAAAAGGCAATAATTATTTGCACTTGGGAAAGGACTTTGTGCTCAAGTATGACATCAAGGATGCTTTGAAGAAACCAACTATTAAAGGCCAAACCTTTTGGGTAGATACAATGGATAAGTTGGCGGATGAGTATCTTGAGGAGTTAGCTATGGAAGACCATCTTCAAGTGGCCTTGACAAGGGAGCATGGAGAGAATGGGTACATACATGAAGCAAGCTTGGGATACTTGAAGTTGCTTGATTTACACAAACCTCTAGAGGAGGAGGCTTCTTTCATAGAGCTTAAGCATAAGATCAAGGGAGAATGTGTGATTGAGGAAATAAGCTCTTTCGGTGTTGACCATGGGGACAAGTCCAAGTTTGGGGGTGATTGGTGTGAGCTCAAAGCACCAAAGGTGGAGCTTAAACCTCTTCCGCAAGGGCTAAGGTACGCTTTCTTAGGTCCTAACTCATATTACCCGGTCATTGTCAATGAAAACTTAAGTGAAGATGAATTATCCTCCCTTTTATGCAAGTTGGGAAAGTTTAGAAGAGCCATTGGTTATTCTTTGGATGACATCAAGGGCATATCTCCTTCTCTTTGTACACATAGGATACATCTAGAAGATGAATGGATGACATAAAGTGCTTGAATCGGATCATTACTAGAAGCTTGAGCTTGTGGAGGTTGGACAAATCCAGAGGGATACCCTTTGTTACCTTGTTGTTGTGGACCTTGAAAGTTTCCTTGTCTAGGTCCTTGGTATGTGTTTTTATTCACATAGCCTCCTCGATTCCCAAACTTTTTGTGGGGGGGGGGGGTAGACTTGATCATTGGGGTTCTCAACGTTGTTGCTTCGGTAGGAAAGTAGCCTTGTTGTCTAGGGTAATCATGGCCTCCTACCCAATTTGCTTCCTCATGGCTTTGTTCTAGCTCCTCTAGAACATCTGTAGCCTCTTCCACAAAATGGACATGCTTTTGATTAGCAAGCACGATCTTATCAATCTTTTCATGGAGTAATTTCAACTCCCTCTTGTGTGGCTCTAGATCAGACCTTCTAGGTGCTCGGTCATAATCCTCACTGTAGTTCCCATCACTCAAGGAAAGATTCTCAATGAGCTCCATACCCGCGGTTGCATCTTGGCCGAGAAAGTTTTCCTTACTCACCGTGTCCAATAGCATTTGAACCTTAAGCAGTGCTCCTCTGTAGATTGTACTGAGTAGAGACTCTTCACTGAAGCCGTGGTGAGGACACTGGATTCTGTAATCCTTGAAACGTTCCATAGCCTCACTAAATGTCTCATTGCACCTTTGCATGAAGCCACTAATTTCGCTTCTCAACCGGGCAGTCTGTGTGCTTGAGAAGAACTTGGAGAGGAATGCCTTCTTGCAATCAGCCCATGAGGTTATAGTTCCTTGTGGCAGGGTCTTCTCCCAATGCCAAGCTTTATCACCAAGTGAAAACGGGAACAACCGCAACTTGAAGCTATCCTCCGAAATTCCGTTTATCTTGATCATGCCACACACTTGCTCGAAGTTGTCCAAGTGTTCTAGAGGATCTTCCATGGCCAGACCATGGACACAAATCAGGGCTTGATTTTGAAATTGTTATTTTGCACCGGAGGAGGTGTAATGCCAAACCGGATTGTGTGGGTGTTTGGTGCATCACCCGCACCAATGATCCGTGGGACTCTTGGCACCTCGTCTTGATCAGCCATACCATCCTCAACAAACTGTTCTTGAACCGTTTGATCTCTTTCCCTTCTCAATTGTGCGCTTCCAAGAAAGTGAATGTTGTCTAGAGGTGTGAGCTGATTGTTGTCTCCTCTAGACCTCAAATTTATGTACCTGAAAACAAACACAAGGAAGTAGAAAGATTAGTAACAGCATTTAAAAGAAAAATTTAGTCTTGACCAAGTTTCAAATCCTAATGCTTTCCTAATCCAATTTGGCAACGACAGCAATTGATAAGTAGAGTTTTTCTCACTTACTCAATACTCAACACTACTCATGTCATTGTAGTATTTGAGGTTATCAATCCAACTTGGATGGAAAGGACACTAAGAATGCAAGAACAAGATTAATCTAAGTCATATTCGAATTTAGATGGATGAAATGGAATTATAAAAACTACTTATGCTAAGACAAATAAATCATAAAAGACAACTAGGCTAAAGAGCAATACTTAAAGCAATTTCTAAAATTATAGAGTGACAAAATATCAAATCTTAAATATTTAAAACTACAAATGCAAATATTAAAGGATTTCTAGCAACTTAAGCAACAAACTTTGGAAATGAGAAAGATTGATTCTTGATTTATCAAATATGAAAGAGAGATTCAAGGCAGATGGTTTGGATAATGGGAGATTCAAGGTTGGATCTTGGGTATAGACAAAAGTGAATCTACACAAATATTGAGCTAACTCTAAGCCTAAGAAACGATTATAGATCATTCCACGGTTAGTGGTTCCGAACCATCATCAAACCTTTCCCTCCAAACCAATGGTGTGTTGTGTAAAGGATCGGTTGATGAGCAAGAAAGCACCTTTCTTAACTTGGCTTAACTAATCCCTAATCTCCACCAACGTGGCTTAAAAGGAGATAGTTTCTTGGATGGGTTTATGAGATTCCTAAGTCCTCATGAGATAAGGAAATCTCTATGGACACGGATGGGTTTATGAGATTCCTAAGTCCTCATGAGATAAGGAAATCTCTATGGACACAAAGATCTCCATCGAGAATCTTTGGCATTAATCCTTCCAAACCAAGAAGACTTAAGGGCTAAGAACATGCTAAACCTCTAGATCTAACCTCTTAAACCTCTTAAACCTCCCTAAACCCCTCGGCCTCAAACCTTAAAGCTACTACTCGCTAATCATAGTTAAGCACTCCATAATCATAAGATCTGAAATGCTAAACATGATTAACGTTAAACAGAAAGAAGATTATGATTAAAAGACAAGTTCTTGCTTATGAAAATCAAAAAGTGTGATTACAAAACCTTAAAGAAAGCTTAAAAAACTTAACAATGGTGAGAGTTAAAAGGGGAAGAAGTCCAAAAGCAAAAGATAAAATGATCCCAAAAATAAGTGTTTTAGCTATTTATAGTAAAAGGGAATGGTACCCTCACAAGAGGACAAAATGTGAGCTGGACGGATAAGGATGGCGCATTTGGAAGAAGAGATCGTGCTGAGTCGTAGATCTCTTACCCGATCTTGGACTGGGAACGGGCTCACTTGCTTGATAGTCAGGTCGTTCCAATTCGGCAATCGACCCTCTTGCTCGATCTTCGAGTCGTTTCGATCTGGATCGATCTTCGAGTCGTTTCGATCTGGATCGATCTTCAGTCTCGATCTTCACTCCGTTCTTCTTGGGTAGCGTCTTCGGGTCCGTACAGTCGCACAACCGACATGATCGATCTAAGTCTCGATCTTCTTCTTGAAACGGTCTGAGCCCATCGACCTTGTGGTCGATCTCGTCAAGAACGACCTGCCTTGCTCGATCTTCTCCTCGACCTCAGTGGGCGTTTGCTTGTCCGATTTTCTCCAAGTACTCTCAAGCTTTCCTTTGAACCTCAGCATGTCCCAGCATTCACCATGTCTCCAATGTACTCAAAACAACATGATAATGATGCAAATATGCAAGAAACCATGCAAAAGCTAATGCAAAGTGTTCTAGGACCTAAAATGAGATAAATGATGCAAACTAGCCTATTATCAATGAATTATGCATGAAAACCTATTCTAAAACTATGTTAAATATGCGAAATATATGTATATCAACCATGATCTCAAACGGTACTACATGTGGGTCAGGATGAAAAGGGATGTAGCTGACTGGGTTTCTAAGTGTCTGACGTGCCAGCTAGTCAAGGCCAAGTATCAAGTTCCCATTGGACTTATGCAAAGCTTGCCCATTTCGAAGTGGAAATGGGATAATGTTACGATGGATTTCGAGGTTGACTTGCCAAGGACAAATTCAAAGAAGGATGCGGTTTGGGTCGTAGTCGATAGGCTGACAAAATCGGCTCACCTCATCGGAATAAAGAAGATGGACGGAGCTGATGTGATCGCTGTCAAGTATATTGATGAGATTGTCCGGCTGCACATCGTTCCAGCAAACATAGTCTCAGATATTGATTCCCGGTTCACGTCTATTTTCTGTAAGGCTATCCAAAAAAGCCTTAGGTACCAGGATAAACACGAGCACGGCTTACCATCCGTAGACTAATGGCCAATCGGAACACACCATTCAAACTTTAGAGGACATGTTACGGGCTTGTGTACTAGACTGGGGCGGATCATGGGAAGTACACTTACCTTTGGCTTAGTTCGCATACAACAATGGTTTTCAAAAGCGGCAGAAAGACATTTTGTTCGGGGTCAATGATTGGCTTGTCTCAAGATGATCACGTTCAAGGGAAGGGTAAGGACATATATAAAAGGGAAATTGGACCCAAGGTACCTTGGACCGTTCGTAATCATAAAACGAGTTGGGACAGTCGCATACAAGTTGGACTTGGCAGGTAAAATGGTTGCGTTTCACAACGTGTTCCATGTGTCCCAACTACATAAATGTTTAACTGATCAAAATGTGATTGTTTCTGACCCCAAAAGCAAAAAAAAAAAAAAAATCAGAAAACAAGAAAAGCACAAAAAATCAGAAAAACCAGAAAAGAGCAAAAATATGAAGGAGTTTCGAAGAACACTCACCAGGCGACAAGCTGCCCGTGGCCGGCTAAAAGGAGCCTGGCCGCGCCACGAGCCACGATGGCGTGGAGAGACGTGCCCAGCCGCGGCCGCGACAACCCGCCGAGCGGCCGGCCTTCGTCTGAAACTCTCTTCATCCGAACTTCACCAAACCGGACCTCCTTCAAGCTGTGTCAAGCCTCTCAAGCTTCCTCCTTGATTAAATGGCATGAACACATCCTAAAGAGCGCAAATACAACTTCCACAACCGTGGCACACTGCTGTTGCATCAAAGATGGCGAGACAAGACAAGACTCCATCCAAATCAAGTTAAGTCAATGATCCATCTCTCTAATTCTACTTCATCATGCACGATCAACGGACCTGTATCCAAGAAGATGAAGAATAACATCACGGTTCTAGAGGAAGAAAACCGTTGCCCAAGCTCCAAAAGGAAGAAGATGCAACTTCCATCACCAAACCGCGAAGAGGAAAGTTCCTGAAGACTAGCTTATCTCTTCCGCGGCCGAGACCTTTACCAAAGCCAAGTAAGGATTTCATATGGCATTGAAGTTCAACTTAGCAACATCTGTCTTCCGTGATCCCGAACAGATCACTGGATAGGCCATCATAGATCCAAACTTCAAGTTTCTGAGGTGACACAATCTTCAAGACGCAAGGACGGAAGATTTTCCATCTCTCATTCACGGTGTTCTACAAGGGTCAAGGAACAAAAGACGAGTACTCAACAACCGGAGTACCTGTTCTTCTCAACAAAGGCGTGCCCCAATCATCATCATCATCAGCCGCCAACATCACCACTACACGCCCACCACCACCATCCGGAAAAGGAAGCTCAACCGCGCAACACATTTCCTTTCGAGCTAATTTTTCGATTTCTTTTGTTCAATCAAATCGATTCTAAGCAGGGACATAAGGAGAATGATTAAGTCCTTAGCTCAACCATACCACACGCCCATCCACCCATACCAAACCAAACGCCACTTTCAAGTAAGTTTTCACAAGCTTGTTCTTGAATTTACCTCTTTTTTTTACCTCAACTCGATTTAAACAAACTGGGGACAGTTTGATTTAAGTCTGGGGGGGGGGGGTTTCTTATATTACTAACTATGCTTTTATTTGATGAGTCTTATGCATACTTACATCATTTATCGAGTCGTTTTATAGAGTCAAAACATTTTTTCTTTTAGTCGGAAACTATGAACTTTGCTAGGTACAAGTCGCTTCGAACAAGGAACCTTTATGACCATTATCACGGATTTAGAAGCAAGGTTTACTAAGTTGAACACTATGAGTGGATCGTTCCAAACAGAGAAAGTTCTAATCTCTAAAGTACTCGAAGGATCTTGCGTTGACTCCGCACCTAATGAATCAAAACATCTCGTCAAGGGGCTTGAGGTACTTCGAACTTTGCTCCTCTTTTAGACTCTAGAATGACTAAGTAGATGCAATGCAACCTCTCCTTGATCTTCCCTTGTTATAGAAAAGAAAAAAAAATAGAAAGAAAAGTCTTAGTTTGAGAATGGCAACCCGAGTTCCTTAAAGGACCATGACGGTTCGCAGACATCATGAAAGCTTCGAAGAAGTGATCATTCTCAAGCTAAGAAGAAAAGAAAAAAATGTATAGAAAAGAAAGTCGATAGAAAAAATAAAATGATACCCTAGAAAAGTAGGGAGAAATCGACTAAGGGAAGAGAAAATAGGAGAGTTGTGTCTGAAATGTCTTTGTCTAGATGTTTGGAGGAGAAGAGTATAATGTCTCGTCGACCAATACTCCCTCGATAGAGACCGCACGCCTAAATGATTAAAGGGGTCAACAAGAGAAAGCTCAAAATACTCAAAGGGACCATGAAGCGTATCCGGGAAGGGTGAAAAGCTCAAGGTAACTAGACCCAAAGGCCTTGAAGCTAGATTCCGAGTTATGTGGCTCAAACAGGTCGATTGTTAGACTTGATGAGTTCCCAAGTATTGGTGAGTTTCCACGTTTTCAAAACTTCTTTTCCTTACTTAGATTTCTGTTTTGTTTGAGGACAAACAAAGATTTAAGTCTCGGGGGGTTGATAACATGCATATTTTACACATTTTTGCTATCATAAGTGAGTGCTTTAATAAGTATTTCACTAAGGTTTTAATGCATAAACACTAGATTTTGAGTATTTGGTTGTTCAAGACTCTTTTCAGGTAAACTTAGCAAAAGACGCTTATTTTGGAGCAAAATGGACAATTCCGGAAATAGTGCTCAAGGACGGAAGTTCAATCACCAGACGAAGGCCTTCCCACCACAAGATCAAGCTCATATTTGGAGACAAGGAAGCCTTATCAGTTGTCTTTCACCTCGAAGTGGCTTGAGAATAATCCCACGGTTGGATCTCAAGTTATCGAAGAAGCAAGAAGGTCCGTCAAGCACCCAAAAGACAGAGATGGCCGCGCCACGGCCGATCCAGACGACCAGCGGCCGCGCCACGACCGGTCGCTCGAGCGGCCAGGCCACTCGCTTAAACCCACAGCCGTCTTATGCAAGCGAAGACCTAATCTACGACCTAGGGAACTTGAAGACCTATATATACTCGTTGTTTAGGGTTTTTCTAGAAAAGGAATAAAAAAGGAGAAAGAGAAGAAAAAAAAGACAAAAAACACATACTCACTTTGTTCTTTGAGGGAGATTGATTTGTTCTTAAACCCTCTTTGTTTCTTATCGATTTATACAAGTTATGCATTCATCAATCACGTTTTCTACCTCTTCTTTCATGTCTGAGTAGTTTATTTTCGTTGGGTATTCTTTAAGGGGATCTATGGGGAATTTCATTAACTGTTTTTAAACCGATTGTTTAGGCCAAAGATTAGGGTTTTCGTCTAGGACGCCGGATACGACAGTATACCTACGAAATAGATGTTCACAGATCGATCTTGCTTTGTCAGAGTTAGGTCGTTTAAACCTGTGAATCAGTTTAGGGAAAATCGCCTAGTCTCGTTTGCTTAACTTTTGTGTGTTTGATTTCTAGTTAGAACCCCATAGATTTCCCGAGAAGATCCCCAACGTGTTTCACCCATCTGCTTTTCAATCAACATTTAGGCACTTCAATATTTACTTTTTCTGCACTGCCTTTCAATCGAGATTTACGCACTTCAATATTTACTTTTCTGCACCACACATCTGATTTCCTTTTTACAAGTTCTTAAGACGGATTGACAACCTCTTCTATATAAAGCGTGATACTACTTTCATTACTCCTGCAAAAACCGTGACACTTACCCCAAAACCCCAGTTCCCTGCGTCTTTCGTTGCGCTGATTTCCTGTTTCGCAGGTTACCTCCTCCCTGTGGTTCGATACCCTAAGTACTACAACGCAAACTGTTCACTTGCAGCTTAGGGTCCTACAAATTCAAAGCTCGACGAGTCCCCAAAGAAATCCTCCAATCTCGGACAACTATTTAGACCCCATCAATGGTTTCCAAAGAAGCATTGGAATGTCGCCATATGAAGCATTATATGGGCGGCCATGTATAACGCCATTATGTTGGAAACAAGTGGGAGAAAGCAGTGTGATTGGACCATATATTGTGGAAGAAACCATAAAAAATATTAAGTTCTTACATATCAAATTGAACGTGGCTTAAGATAGACAAAAGAGTTACGCGGATAAGCGCCAGAAAAACATTTAGTTCGGGGTCAATGATTGGGTTATCTCAAGATGATCACGTTTAAGGGAAAGGTAAGGACATATAGAAAAGGGAAATTGGACCCAAGGTACCTTGGACCGTTCTTAATCATAGAACGAGTTGGGACAGTCGCATACAAGTTGGACTTGGCAGGTAAAATGGTTGAGTTTCACAACGTGTTCCATGTGTCCCAACTACATAAATGTTCAACTGATCAAAATGTGATTGTTTCTGAGTTACCTTCAGAATTCAAAGAAAATATGACTGCTGAAGCCAGGACAGTTCCAATTATCTATATGATGGAAGTTAACAAGGACAAAAGTGATCCCAATGATCAAAGATGATTGGGATTGTAATGGTTTGTAAGGTATTAGTTTGGTAATGGTTGGAGCAGCAGACTGATGTGGAAAATTGATCCCCGAGTGGCTTTTTCCTCCGTTGGTGGTAAGCTCTGGGAAGGTAGAAATTGAGTGCCTTGGGAAACTGAAAACAGGATGAAAGTCGAGTTTCCCAAGTGGTTGGGAAATAGTTTTTACCAAGAGGTTCAGCCGGGAATGTTGTGTGAACTGGAAAGACTTGTATCGTGGCCTGGAATGGTCGGGAGAAAGTGTGTCGAGTTGAAGTTAGGACAGGATAAACAGGTCGACCCGGATTCGAGGACGAATCTTTTTCAAGGGGGGAGACTTGTAGCATCTCCGATCCTCGCTAGGATCACCGGGACGGACCATGGCCGTGAATGGGGAGAAAACTGGTCGGATTAAACCAAGTTAATCCGTTTCGTGGTTCGAAGTGTGGGTTAAAACAGATGGAAAAGGACTTAGCCGAATGTTGGAAAAAAAAGATTATGAAAGGTCAGGAAAAAGAAGAGAACTAGCTAATTTGGTTCAAACGAGCTGAAATGAGCTGGAAGATCGAGCTAAACCAGCTGGGTAAGCTAGCCGGAAGCTCAACTCAGCTGGACTTAGTGTTCGGAAGTTGGGTTAGCTGGGGAACTTTTGTGTCAGCTGGTAAACTTTTGTGCCAGCTGGTGATAACATGAATATTTTACCTATTTTTGCTATCATAAGTGAGTGTTTTAATATGCATTTAACTAAGGTTTTAATGCATAAACACTAGATTTCGAGTATTTGGTTGTTCAAGACTCTTTTCAGGTAAACTTAGAAAAAGACGCTTATTTTGGAGCAAAATGGATAATTCTGTAAACAGTGCTCAAGGACAGAAGTTCAACACCAGACGAAGTCCTTCGCACCACAAGATCAAGCTCATATTTGGAGACAAGGAAGCCTTATCAGCTGTCTTTCACCACGAAGTGGCTTGAGAACAATCCCACGGTTGGATCTAAAGTTATGAAAGAAGCAAGAAGGTCCGTCAAGCACCCGAAAGACCTAGATGGCCGCGCCACGGCCGATCCAGACGACCACTGGCCGCGCCAGGACCGATTGCTCGAGCGGCAAGGCCACTCGCGGTTCCCAAGCCCATTTGAAGCCCAACTTAAACCCGCAGCCGTCTTACGCAAGCCAAGCCCTAATCGTTGTTTAGGAGTTTTCTAGAAAAGGAAGAAAAAAAAGACAAAAAACACATATTCATAGCTTTCTTTTGGTGGCCGCGAATCTTGTATTCGCGGTTTTCACTTTGTTCTTTGAGGGAGATTGATTTGTTCTTGAACCCTCTTTGTTTCTTATCGATTTATACAAGTTATGCTTTCATCGATCACGTTTTCTAATTCTTCTTTCATGTCTGAGTGGTTTATTTTCGTTGGGTATTTTTTAAGGGGATCTATGGGGAATTTCATTAACTGTTTTTAAACCGATTGTTTAGGCCGAAAATTAGGGTTTTCTGTCTCACCATGTTCGTTCTTATTGCACGAGTCTAGCGTCATGAACTATATTCTGATCGCAGGGTCTTGAGAGCGACGAATATCCTGAATCTCAGATCTAGACCATAATAGGGTAGAGAGCATCCTTTAAAAGATGTCTGAATGTTTATTGTCACGATCTTATTGCGTGTTCGTCTAGGACGCATGATACGACAGTATACCTACGAAATAGATGTTCACAGATCGATCTTGCTTTGTAAGAGTTAGGTTGTTAAAACCAGTGAATCAGTTTAGGGAAAATCGCCTAGTCTCGTTTGCTTAACTTTTGTGTGTTTGATTTCTAGTTAGAACCCCATAGATTTCCCGAGAAGATCCCCAACGTGTTTCACCCATCTGCTTTTCAATCGAGATTTTTGCACTCTAATATTTACTTTTTCTGCACTGCCTTTCAATCAAGATTTACGCACTTCAATATTTACTTTTCTGCACAACGCATCTGATTTCCTTTTTACAAGTTCTTAAACTGATTTTCCTTTTTCTGTTGGTTATAGAAGGGATTGACAACCTCTTCTATATAAGGCGTGATACTGCTCTCATTATTTCTTGCAAAAACCATGACACTTACCCCAAAACCCCAGTTCCCTGCGTCTTTGGTTGCCTTGATTTCCTGTTTTGCAGTTGACCTCCTCCATGTGGTTCGATACCCTAAGTACTACAACGCACGTTGTGCACTTGCAGCTTAGCGTCCTACAAATTCAAAGCTCGACGAGTCCCCAAAGAAATCCTCCAATCTCGGACGACTATTTAGACCCCATCAATGGTTTCCAAAGAAGCATTGGAATGTCGCCATATGAAGCATTAAATGGGCGGCCATGTAAAACGTCACTATGTTGGACACAAGTGGGAGAAAGCAGTGTGATTGGACCATATATTGTGGAAGAAACCATAAAAAATATTAAGTTCTTACATATCAAAATGAAAGTGGTTAAGATACACAAAAGAGTTACGCGGATAAGCGCCATAATGACATTTAGTTCGGGGTCAATGATTGGGTTATCTCAAGATGATCACATTCAAGGGAAGGGTAAGGACATATAAAAAAGGGAAATTGGACCCAAGGTACCTTGGACCGTTCGTAATCATAGAACGAGTTGGGACAGTCGCATACAAGTTGGACTTGGTAGGTAAAATGGTTGCGTTTCACAACGTGTTCCATGTATCCCAACTACCTAAATGTTTAACTAATCAAAATGTGATTGTTTCTGTGTTACCTTCAGAATTCAAAGAAAATATGACTGCTGAAGCCATGCCAGTTCGAATTATCAATAGGATGGAAGTTAACAAGGACAAAAGTGATCCCAATGATCAAAGATGATTGGGATTGCAATGGTTTGTAAGGTATTTGTTTGGTAATGGTTGGAGCAGCAGACTGATGTGGAAAATTGATCCCCGAGTGGCTTTTTCCTCCGTTGGTGGTATGCTCCGGGAAGGTAAAAATTGAGTGCGCTTGGGAAACTGAAAATAGGATGAATGTCGAGTTTCCCAAGAGGTTCAGTCGGGAATGTTGCGTGAACTGGAAAGACTTGTATCGCGGCCTGGAATGGTCGGGAGAAAGTGTTTCGAGTTGAAGAAGACAGGATAAACAGGTCGATCCGGATTCGAGGACAAATCTTTTTCAAGGGGGGGAGACTTGTAGCATCTCCGATCCTTGCTAGGATCAGCGGGACGGACCATGGCCGTGAATGGGGAGAAAACTGGTCGGATTAAACCAAGTTAATCCGTTCCGTGGTTCGAAGTGTGGGTTAAATCAGATGGAAAAGTAGTTAGCCGAATGTTGGAAAAAAAGATTAAGAAAGGTGAGGAAAAAGAAGAGAACTAGCTCATGTGGTTCAAACGAGCTGAAATGAGCTGGAAGATCGAGCTAAACCAGCTAGGTAAACTGGCTGGAAGCTCAACTCAGCTGGACTTAATGTTCGGTAGTTGGGTTAGCTGGGGAACTTTTGTGTCATCTGGTAAACTTTTGTGCTAGCTGGCCAACTAGTGAAGCTAGCTGGACGACAAACCTTGCTAGCTGGTTGGTTGGGAAGTGGGCATTCAGATAAGGTTTGACCACACACATTTCAAGTGTGTGGGATGGTTGTGGGAAGTTGTTGGGCGAAAGGACATGACACATGTTCGTTCAAAGGGACGATTACAAGCCGTTTTCAACCACAAATCATATATAAAAGATACCTAGGCGATTTTATTCGTCGACGATGCGTACAAAGGAAAATTTCTAGAGAAATTACAAAGATAGCCAAAAGAAAAGAGAGTTATCCGAGAGACAGAAAGAGATCATCGGACGTTTCTCATGGATAGTCGAGTGGTTTGGGATATCGTCGAATTGAGTGGGATAATCTCTGAGAGATAGTCGATCGAGAGAATCAGTATCTCTTTCTAATGTATATAATTTCCTTTAAATGTAATTTATTGTAAAGATGTCTTGTAAGAGTTATAAAAGCTCATGTATTCTCATTTGTAAAATACACATTGAAATTTTTGGAAATATAAAAGAGTTTTTTCTCTAAAGCTTAGGCTTGTTTGTTTATCTAAGTTAGATGAATTTCTACACTTAGTAAACGTTTGAATCTATGTCTCTTGTGTGCGATTTCTTGAGACTAGGTTTGTGTGTAGACTAGCTTGTGAGATTCAAGTTATTCTATTCGTGGTTGAGTGTGGATTCTTTCAAAAACCCCCCATCAATTGAGAGAGTCAATCAATTTCATCTCCATCTCTACCAAGGACCATCTTCCGCAACAATGCTTGTAAACTCTCGATCATCTCGTGAATATAAAATTGGTGGATTCCGATCTTATATCAAAATGATTATTGACGCTTGAAGATGGATCGACAAACCTAAGAGGCTCGTCGGAGAACCTTGAAGATGGATTGGATAATTCAAAGGTTTATCGAAAAGTTTGAAGATATATTGGATAATTTAAGTGACCGTCGCGTTTAAGTTTGAAGATCGGCCGAAAAACTCAAGGGGTCGGCGGCAGAATGATAAAAAGCGAAAAAACCCTAATCAAAACATAAATATAAACGAGAGAAAAAGAGGAGAGGGAAGAGAGCGAACCTTTGTAGGTTTTGGAGAAGTGAAATTATGAGAAGAGTTGAGAAGGACTTCGATATATATATATATATACAATTAAGGTAGAGCGCGTGGGCGCACATTGTCTCGGAAACCGAAGAAAATGTTTACAACTTTCAAGGTGGTTATAACATTCGCTAACGATCACTTATCTCCGGATGCAAATCTTAATTCCGAAGTAATATTGAGGCAAATCTTAATTTCAAAGACATCTCGAAGCAAAACTTAGCACTGAAGTGAACCGAAGTCTTGAAGCTTTCCCGAGGCAGGGAAATGGCTCAGAAATCATCTGCAATCCGAGAATGGCTCGGAAACTGAAGAAATACTCGGTGATATTGCTTAGCCGAGGCAGGGAAACAGCTCGTAAAAATCAACTGCAATCCGAGAATGGCTCGGAAACGGAAGAAATACTCGGAAAAATCATCTGCTATCCGAGAATGGCTCATAGAGATCTGCAACCTTTACTGGAAAAACACCTAGCATATCGCTTATCGCTTTCTTGTATCAAAAGCTTTACGAAACATTAATAAAACACCATCATTGATCGCTGTTCGCGTGTGTTTATTTTAAAATCTTCAGTTCTCTCTAAATTTCTAAGCAAATTTAGTTGTGCGGGTTTTGACTCCTACACTGGTGACTGAGGAAAATCATGAAGGAAATCAGAACCATGACGATAGCATTTCTCCAGCAACTGAAGAAAACAAAGAGTTCTACGAAATTGATGAACTAGTAGAGGAAGAATTAGCGCATGAAGAAGTACCTGATCAAGTTGTAGAAGATTCTGAAATATAGTCTGATCAAGTTGTAGAAGATTCTGTAATGGTCGACTCTAATTTCGAAGAAACAACAACAGCATCAGACTCTAATGAAATGGCTATTCATGAGGATTATTCTCCTCCCCCTCTTCGCAGAAGCACACTCAACATTAGGGAACTCGAAGCGAGCCAACACTAGACTTGGTCTTTCCCGAACCAAATTGGACGTAGCTGACCATTTAAATCACTTTCCAGAGCATCATGCAGTGGTAATAACATTTTCCCAAGAATTTTTATCATCTCTTCCAGGTAAGTCTTCACCTCCATTACCATTTTCCTCCTTCCTCTCCATCATGTCTCGATTTATTTAACACTAGGGAAAGTGTAATTAAAGTTTAAGGGAGGATTTCATCCGTTACTAACCAGTTTTCTTTCTTTTTGAGTTTTTTTTTCTTGAGTCGTTTTACTGAGTTTTGGAAACTATGAAATTTTCTTGTAGCCAACCACGTCGAACAAGCATCCCAATGACCATTCCCACAATATTTGAAAGCAGATCTTACTAAGTTGAAAACATCAAATGGATCGATCTACCGGAAAAATTTCAGATCTCTGGAGCATTTAATGAATCCAGCGTTTACTCTGCATTCAATATAATTTACATTTCTCACTTTAGGGCTTGATATACATTGAACTGGACTCCTCTTTTAAGTATGTCAAGACAAGTTGGTACAGTCTCTCCCGAATCTTAAAAAAAAAAGAAAAAAAAACAATATGCTGAAAAAAATATAGGTACCATCAAAATTCATATCTCATGTAAGCTTGTTCTGGAAGCCGATAAAAAAATAGAATGATACCCTAAAAAGTAGGGAGAAATCGGCAGTGGATAAGAAAATAATAATACAATGAAACCATAGAAAAGTAGGGAAGAAATCGACTATGGGAGAAAAGAGAGAGGAAAATGTGCAAGGCTGTTTGTGTGTTCATGAACTTGTAAGGGAAAGAATCTACATGTTATTTGACCGATATTCCCTCGATGATACCACACGACTAACTCACTAAAGGAGTCAACAATGGATAGTTTAAAGTTTGTTAAAGGACTCGAACCGGATTTGGGACATACACTAAGCATGTGATAAGTAAGCTGGAATACTTTCTGAGTTTGATTCAGAGTGATGTGGTTCAACAGATGATTGGTCGATTTGGCGTTCTAAATAATCTGGTGAGTGTCCACGTTTTCAAAGATCTTTTCAAAACTTTGATTTTTGGTTTTGTTTGAGGACAAACCTCTTTTCTGAATTGGTGAGCCTAGGAGAGTTGATGTAACCGTGTATTTACCCATTTTACTTATGGTTTTCTAACATTTTAATAAGTGTTTCACTCGGTTTTCAACGATTTATTAGTGCTTTTATGATATTTGCAGTGTCAAAACTCTTTACAGGTTATCAGGACAAAACAAATATGAAAAATGGAGCAAAATCCACTTTTGAACAAATTCAGATAATGAGAAGTTTGACATCCAATAAAGACATTTCCACCATTTGATCAAGCTCATTTTGGAGACAAGATAGAGTGATCAACCATATCTTACATCAAAGAGGTTTGAGGAAGATCCAACGGGTTAATCCCAAGAACCATGAAGAATACTGAAGTCCTCAAGCTGCCTCAAAGGAAAAGCAAGTGCAGAAATTAACTAAGGAACGAGCCTTTCTGGCCATGCCACAGAAGGACGTGCTCACGGCTATAATCCATCCTCACGCAGCCAGCTCTTTACGCACATGTTCTTGCTCGTATGTAAGCCCGCTTGATGCGGTCATCAAACCAGTGGTTGAACCAGAGCTCCATCAAACATGCCACTCAAGCCACCAAGGGTCCAACCAGGACACGTGTGACTCTAATGGAGCATATCTAGCCAACCAGGAGTTAATAAGCGAATCAAGTTGTTCCAGAAAGTTGATTCGTCAGAGACTCACGCTGAAGTGGAATCAGCTCGAGCTGAGCTCCTATGACGAAGATATTAAACTGGCAAAACGGGTGATGCCGAACTTATCCGAGTCAGATATACGTGCATTAAATGGAGGATTGCGACCGGACCGGGAGGAACTAAGATACAAACCAGATTTTTATGGAATCTTGGTCAAACCAAGAAGCTCGTCGAATTAGATTCTAGGGTCTGGTTTCTGCTCCAACTACGTGTCTAGGCCAGATATCGAGCTACACAGCCCAACTCAGTCATGGTTTCGACCCGATACCACTTGGAGATTATTTTCGGGTCTCTCCTGGTTCCAGAAAGTCCAAGATCTGAATATATGCCCATAGGATTCTCAAGTTATGCTATATTTCCCAAAACGGGTCATCTTGGTCTATTCCGAGCAAGTTCTAATCATGATCAGTTTAGCACTTGTCAAACGTACTTATGGCGACCAGGCGACTTTCCTAATCACTCAGAAGCTATCAATGACGTCTCTTCATGCTCCAGAATCCAAAGGATTAGTCTAATCACTCCACAGTTCAACTTTACATATTCGGAACCAACTACATCAAATCTGGTCCAACGAATATATCTCTTTGATTTATTCAATCCAGCCTGCTTGGAGACCATTTACATGGTTCATAATGTTCTAAGACGTCATTACTTCATGCCCAAGTTGTCCAGATACAAAGCACCTTCCAGTCTTCCTCATTTGGCCAACAATCGAGCATTAAAGGTCATATCAATCAAGCCTTTGATTGATCTATCATTTAGTTCGATTTATTTTCATTACCGATGATTTATTTTCTTTTTAATGCTTTAGAACCAGCCTTGTACGAGCTCTATATAAGCTCTTTGATTATTCATTGTAAAAGACACACCTTGAATTAGAAATATAAAGTTTTTACAAAGTATTGTATGGCGACCCAACCCGATAATTCTATCCAGGCCGGACTGTCCCAAGTCTAAATCACGACCAGAATGCATACTTAGCATAATTTCCAGATTTTTCCTTAAACATATTTAAACAGATTCGATTCATAAAACATTTATTCTCATTGCATAATTATTCCAAATCCAGACGTACACCGAGGTTCATAAAATCATAAACTAACTTAGCCAAATTCGATTAAGTTATAAAATGATAACATCAAAGCCAATAACCAGAACAACTCATGATAAATAAAATCCCAAAAACCCAGTCCTAATCCACTTCTTTTTTCACTGCCTCCATGTCCGCTTTCAAGACTAAACGTCCCGGATAACTTCTTTAGCTGCACACTCAACGCAAATGAGAGGTATAAGCATTAGCATAAATGCTTAGTGAATACGGTCATCTCGTACCACCTAGCCAATACCATAAACGCAATCATACTAACAGTTACACAATTCACATTATCACTTAGCAAGCAAGCACATAAAACATATATGATCATCTACCCTAACTCGCGTACCATGACTTATGGACTCGGTTCTGCTCTAGCGTGAATCACCCAACAAAGAGACTCGATCCAGCTATCAAAACGAGCTAGTTAGACATCATGTATTCTCACGGTTCACACTTAACCAATCACAATCACAGAAACATTGACATTGCTGAGCCAAAACCACTAACTTACACAAGCAATCAACGAAAATCAGATAACCTACCAATCCTACGATCCTAGATACCAGCCACAGTCACGCACTCACCTTAGACACACAGATAAACGTTTCAGTTGGAAGAAACTCGGTGATTGGTGATCCGTATGCATGACAAACTCTTTGGGCCACAAGTAATGTTGCCACGTCAGAAGAGCCCTTACCAAAGCGTACAATTCCTTGTCATAGGTGGGGTAGTTAACGGTTGCACCACCTAGCTTTTCACTGAAATACGCAATGAGTTTTGCTTCCTGCATAAAAACAGCACCAATTTCCACGCCTGAGGCATCACATTCAATTTCAAAAGTTCTCGTAAAATCTGGGAGAACAAGTAATGGAGCTTGAGTTAACTTCCCTTTTAAGGTTTGCAAAGCATCTTCCTGGGCTTGCTCCCACTTAAAACCCACGTTTTTCTTGATCACTTCCGTGAGAGGGGCTGCAATGGTAATGAAGTTCTGGACAAAGCGCCTGTAGAAGCCAGCCAATCCATGGAAGCTTCTGACTTCACTTACGGCTTTAGGACTAGGCCACTCCTTGATCGCCTTAACCTTTTCCTCATCCACACAGATACCATCAGCACCTACAAGAAAACTAGGTGATCCGCTCCAAGGATGCATTTCTTTTCATTAGCATGTTCTTACTATAGATTAAAATGTCATCAAAGTATCCAACAACAAAT
Organism: Alliaria petiolata; assembly: GCA_020283515.1. Classification (NCBI taxonomy): domain Eukaryota; kingdom Viridiplantae; phylum Streptophyta; class Magnoliopsida; order Brassicales; family Brassicaceae; genus Alliaria; species Alliaria petiolata. Next base: position 11,221,703 of record JAHZTW010000001.1, on the reverse strand, counting down.
TCCCCTATGTAATCCCTAAGAACATGATTCATGAAACGCATAAAGGTACTAGGAGCATTAGTCAAACCAAATGGCATCACAAGCCATTCATAAAGTCCATGCTTAGTTTTGAAAGTCGTTTTCCATTCATCCCCTTCCTTCATCTTTATCTGGTGATATCCACTTCTAAGATCTATCTTAGAAAAGACCCTAGAACCATGCAACTTATCCAACATGTCATCTAATCGAGGAATGGGATGGCGATACTTAACCATGATGTTGTTGATGGCTCGGCAGTCCACGCACATCCGCCAAGATCTGTCCTTCGTAGGCACGAGCAACACGGGAACACACCAGGACTAAGGCTCTCTCTGATGTAACCCTTTCCCATCAACTCATCTACCTGTCTTTGCAGCTCCTTGGTCTCAACAGGGTTGGTACGGTAAGCGGGACGGTTCGGAAGAGACGCTCCGGGTACTAGGTCGATTTGATGTTCTATCCCACAGATAGGTGGCAAACCACTCGGAGTTTCTTACGGGAATACATCCTGAAATCTGCTCATCAACGGCTTAAGTTCACTCGGCAGCTCCGGTGTAGGGTTAGTAGACATTAGTGCTTCTTTAAACACAAGTAAAATGAGAGAAGGTTTAGAAAACAAAGTTTTCTTTACCTGACTTTGTTTCATGTAGAAGTTGGACCTTTTGACTGGTGCCTTAGCTGCTTCTTGTTGCTTCTCAAGCTCACGGCTCTTTCTAAGTTGTAGTTGATCCTGGTGAACTTCGGATGGAGACAAAGGGATGAGAGTGATCTTTTTGCCTTGATGATCGAACATATGCCGATTGGTATAGCCATTATTCACAGCCTTTTTGTCGAACTGCCACGGTCGTCCTAAGAGTATATGGCTGGCATCCATAGGCAAAACGTTGCATATGATCTCATCTTGGTATCGGCCAATGGTAATTGGAACCATGACCTGTTCCTTGACGTGCTGAACTCCGTCTTCATTTAGCCATTCAAGCTTGAATGGTCTCGGATGCGGCCTGGTTTTTAGTCCGAGTTTCGTGACAATCACATCACTAGCAACATTAGTGCAACTCCCACCATCAATAATCAAAGAACAAACTTTATCATTTACGAAACAATGAGAATGGAAAAGGTTCTCCCTTTGTTCGCTGTCATTGGTTTTGGGTTGCACACTTAGTGATCTCATGGTCACTAGAAGATTTCCTTGAGCCGGATAATCATAAGGTTCTTCTTCATCAAAGATGGGTCCGGTTGATATACTCATAATTTAGCATGTTTTAGCATTTATTTTAAATAGCATTTTATCCATTTATGCATTCATTTAGTTACTTTTAGTCCAAATTGCATTCATATTAGAGTTTAGCAAGTTTTACCTTAGGTTGTTACATATTGTGCATATTGAGTCTTAATTAGGTACTTTGGAGGCTTGGAGGACCTCTATGAAGAGTTGGGTGATAAGGAAGAAGAAGAGAAGGGAGCCAAACATGAAGCAGACAAATTTTAGAAGTGTATCGACCTTGGTGTCGACCTACCAAGGTCGATACGGTCCGGTAGGAAGGACGAGACGAGCGTATCGGGCATTCATATCGGACTACTAAGGTCGATACAAAGGCCACCCGGAGATTTGGAAAGAGTGTATCGGGCATCTGGGTCGGACTGCTAAGGTCGATACATACCTCAGCCGAAGATCGAGCAATGGCATATCGAGCGTTTGTGTCGAGCTACTAAGCTCGACACACTCCTTGAAGAAAAGTTTTAGCAGCGTATCGAGCTGCATGTCGACCTAGCAAGCTCGATACGCTGCCTGATTTTTGCCTAAAACCAGGTCAATACCCGGTTTGTTCCGGGTTGACCCAGTTCGTCCACTGTTCACTATAAATAGAAAAAGACCTAAATTTTCCTAAGTATCTTTTAATCTTTTGTTCTTGCTTAGAAAACCTTCCCTTTTGGTTTCTAAGTGATTTTGTAAGACATTTTTTTAAAGTTTATGCAAATTAGTACTTATCTCTTTTAATCTTTCATCTTCTATCTCTCTAATCATGTTTATCTCTATTTTTTTCATAGGATTTAAGAGATTAATCATGATTAGTGAGTAGTTCATTAGGGTCTAAGGATGGGTTAGATCTAAGGTGTTTTAAGGGTTAATCTTGATGGCTAGGATTAGATCTTCTCATTTCCCTACTTGTTTAGTGTTCTAAATGCTAGTTTAGCCATGATCAACCTAAAACTAGGCCTTAGGGAATTTCTCACCCACAAGGTGTTTGTTGAAATTCCCCAACCAACTAAACAAGGGATTTACATTCCAAGCTCATGAAAGTGATTGTCTAGGGTGTTTATTTGTAATTTAGAATTTTTTCATAATGCTTATTAGCTTTCTTTTCACAAATGAAAGTTTTATCTTGATTAGAATGATTAATGAGAGGATAAGTGCCACGAAAGTGGATTAGTCTAGCTTTTGAGTTCTAAGCTTAGGGATTAGCATATTATGTTATTGATTGACATCAAAGATTGATTCTTGGAACACTTTAGGTTGATTACCCCATCCTTGGATTCATTTTAGTAATTTGATAATCTTGATTATTAGTTAATTAGCTTTTAATTTGCTTGATTAGTGCATCCATTGCTTAATTAAAGTGTTAGTAACTTTTGTTTGGGTTGTTTGATCATTTAGATTGTTAGATAAACCTCAAAACCTTATTGCTAGCTTAGATTATGAAGTTATATGCATTACTAGTGTCTTAACCATTTCCATATGGATTGATCCTCAAGTATTACAATGATATGAGTAACTTGAGTAATTGTTAAGAACAATAAAAATCTACTTATCAATTTGGCGTCGTTGCCATTTGGATATTGGTTTAGGCATTAGGATTTTACATCTTCTTGAGACTAAGCTTTATTTTTCTTTGATTACTAATCACTTTTGCGTGTATTATCCTTTCTCTTTATAGGTACAAACACAACTAGAACACATTGCTTTGAGAGCTTGGGTATGGATCATGCACAAGGTTTGGGTGGTAATGGACAACCACCAAGGCGACCTACACACATTGGTTTTGGTGAAACTCCTCAAACTCATACTACTCGCCAAGGTTTTACTCCTCCTTCGGTTCAACAAAACAGTTTGGAGATCAAAAGTGGGTTGATTTCCATGGTGCAACAAAATAAATTTCATGGATTGGATATGGAAGATCCTCTAGACCACTTGGATGAGTTTAAGAGAATATGTAGCTTGACCAACATCAATGGCATCTCTCAAGATGGGTTAAAGTTGTGATCAATGCCAGAGAATCACTACTTGGGATCAATGCCAGAGAAACACTACTTGGGATCAATGCAAGAGAGCATTCTTGGCCAAGTTTTTCTCCAACACGAGGACAGCAAGGTTGAGAAATGAGATCTCTAATTTCAAGCAACAAGCTAAGGAGAGTTTTTGTGAAGCATGGAAAAGATTCAAGGGGTATTCTACTCAATGTCCCCACCATGAATTTTCGGATGAGTCTCTACTTAGCAACTTATACAGAGGCGTTCTTCCTAAGTATAAGATGCTACTAGACACAGCTAGCAACAGGAACTTCTTGGGAAAGGAGGTGGAAGAAGGTCTAGAGCTTGTAGAGAACATAGCTCAAAGTAATGGAAACTACGGTGACTATGATGATGGCTCTTCGACTAATGAGGATGCACATGAGGAAAAAAGGCAAAGGGAGATGAAATCCCTAAATGCGAAGATGGATAAGCTTGTGTGATATTGGTGCTAGTGTGAGTCTAATACCACACTCGGTTGCAAGAAGACTCAGTTTCAGTCGCTACAAGGAGTGTAGAATTTCTTTGGTGCTAGCGGATAGGTCCATTAGATTCCCAATTGGCTTGCTTGAGGATCTACCGGTTATGATAGGGAATGTTGAGGTTCCCACCGACTTTGTGGTCTTAGAGATGGATGAAGAACCAAAAGATCCATTGATATTTGGGAGACCTTTCTTGGCCACCACAGGGGCTATCATTGATGTTAGAAAAGGCAAGATTGATTTGCACTTGGGAAAGGACTTTGTGCTCAAGTGTGACATCAAGGATGCTTTGAAGAAACCAACTATTCAAGGCCAAACCTTTTAGGTAGATACAATGGATAAGTTGGAGAATGAGTATCTTGAGGAGTTAGCTATGGAAGACCATCTTCAAGTGGCCTTGACAAGGGAGCATGGAGAGAATGGGTACATACATGAAGCAATATTGGGATACTTGAAGTTACTTGATTCACACAAACCTATAGAGGAGGAGGCTTCTTTCATAGAGCTTAAGAATAAGATCAAGGGAGAATGTGTGATTGAGGAAATAAGCTCTTTCGGTGTTGATCATGGGGACAAGTCCAAGTTTGGGGGTGATTGGTGTGCGCTCAAAGCACCAAAGGTGGAGCTTAAACCTCTCCGCAAGGGCTAAGGTACGCTTTCTTAGGTCCTAACTCATATTACCCGGTCATTGTCAATGAAAACTTAAGTGAAGATGAATTATCCTCCCTTTTATGCGAGTTGAAAAAGTTTAGGAGAGCCATTGGTTATTCTTTGGTTGACATCAAGGTCATATCTCCTTCTCTTTGTACACATAGGATACATCTAGAAGATGAATCTATGACTTCTATAGAACATCAAAGAAGGCTAAACGCTAACTTGAAAGAAGTTGTAAAGAAAGAGATTCTCAAGCTTCTAGGTGTGGGTGTTATCTATCCAATTTCGGATAGCACTTGGGTTTCACCTGTCCATTGTGTGCTTAAAAAGGGAGGGATCATTGTAGTTAAGAATGAAAAGGATGAGCTAATTCCCACTAGAACCATAACCGACCATATGATGTGCATTGATTATAGGAAGCTGAATTTGGCCACAAGGAAAGACCATTTTCCTCTCCCATTTATTGACGAAATGCTTCAGAGGCTTGCTAATCATCCCTTCTATTGTTTTCTAGATGGCTATAGTGGTTTCTTTCAAATCCCAATTCACCCTAATGGCCAAGAGAAAACCACATTCACATGCCCTTATGGTACATTTGCATATCGAAGGATGCCATTTGGGCTATGTAATGCACCGACAACTTTCCAAAGGTGTATGATGTCTATTTTCTCTGACCTTATAGAGGAAATGGTAGAAGTGTTCATGGATGATTTTTCTGTGTATGGTTGCTCTTTTGGTGTTTGTTTGTCAAATTTGTGCAGAGTTTTGGAGAGATGTGAAGAGACGAATCTTATGCTCAACTGGAAGAAGTGCCATTTCATGGTTAGAGAAGGAATGGTGCTTGGCCACAAAATCTCAGAGAGTGGTATTGAGGTTGATAAAGCCAAGATTGAAGTCATGATGAGTTTAGCGCCTCCAAGTAATATGAAAGGGATAAGGAGTTTTTTGGGTCATGCCGGGTTCTATAGGAGGTTTATCAAGGATTTCTCCAATATAGAAAGACCCCTATCAAGGCTACTTTGCAAGGAGATCGAGTTTGTGTTTGATAAAGAATGCCTTGAGGCGTTTTTGAAGATTAAGGAGGCTCTTGTGAGTGCTCCAATAGTTCAAGCACCGGATTGGGATCTTCCTTTTAAGATCATGTGTGATGAAAGTGATTATGCGGTTGGTACTCAAGTGAAGTATGCAACAACAGTAAAGGAGCTCTTAGCCATGGTGTTTGCCTTTGAGAAGTTTAGAAGCTACCTAGTGGGGTCTAAGGTTGTGGTTTACACGGATCATGCAGCCCTAAGATACATCTATACAAAGAAGGACACAAAACCAAGACTCCTTAGATGGATACTTCTTCTCCAAGAGTTTGACATGGAAATAGTTGATAAAAAGGGCATTGAGAATGGCGTAGCCGATCACCTATCAAGGATGAGGACAGAAGAGCTAATTCTTATTAATGACTCTCTTCCGGAAGAGGAACTCATGATGATCAAGGTAGGGAAAGAAGGATACCACTTGGGGAAGAAGCTAGAAGAAGCCAAGAGCTTGGAGGAAAAAGGATTGCCTTGGTATGCTGATTTTGTGAACTATTTGGTGTGTGGAGATGTACCTCCTAATCTAGATGCTTACACAAAGAAGAAATTATTTAGGGATGTGTCTCACTACTATTGGAATGAGCCCTACCTCTTCAAGAGATGCTCGGATGGCCTCTATATAAGATGCATAGCGCAAGAGGAGAGGCCTAGTATCTTGTATCATTGCCATGGGTCAGTTTATGATGGACATTTTGCTACATTTAAAACATCAACAAAGGTGATTCAAGCAGAATTTTGGTGGGCAAGTTTGTTCAAGGATGCTCATGCCTATATCTATAAATGTGAGGAATGTCAAAGAAAAGACAACATAAACAAGAGAGATGAGATGCCACAAAACCCAATCTTGGAAGTGGATTTGTTTGATGTTTGGGGGATAGACTTTATGGGACCTTTCCCATCCTCCCATGGCAAAAAATACATATTGGTTGTTGTTGATTATGTCTCAAACTGGGTAGAAGCAGTAGCAAGCCCCACGAATGATGCTAAGGTAGTGGTAAAGCTCTTCAAGTCCATAATCTTCCCAAGATTTGTTAGGTGATGATAAGTGATGGTGGGAGTCATTTCATCAACAAGGTGTTTGAAGGTCTCCTCAAAAAATATGGAGTGAGGCATAAGGTTGCAACACCTTATAACCCTCAGACAAGTGGGCAAGTGGAGGTTTCCAATAGAGAGATCAAAGCCATTCTAGAGAAGACAGTTGGTGCTACAAGGAAGGATTGGTCCTCTAAGCTAGACGACGCGCTATGGGCATATAGAACGGTTTTCAAGACACCTATTGGGAGGTCACCATTCTCTCTTCTCTATGGTAAATCATGTCACTTACCCGTGGAGCTTGAGTACGAGGCATTGTGGACATTTAAACTCCTAAACTTTGATATCAAGACCACTCAAGAGAAGAGGTTGATCAATCTCCAAGAACTAGATGAGATCCGCTTGGAAGCCTTTGAGAACTCGAAGGTCTACAAGGAAAGGACCAAAGCATTTCATGACAAGAAGCTGAGACCAAAGGGATTCAAGGCTGCAGATAGGGCATTGTTATACAACTCTCGACTGAAGTTGTTCCCGGGAAAGTTAAAGTCTAGATGGTCCGGCCCTTTCAAAATCAAGGAAGTCTTTCCCTATGGAGCAATCACACTCTTTGGTCAAGGGGGTGGAGAGTTTACCGTGAACGGCCATAGACTGAAGATGTACTTGGGCAGTGGCATGATTGAAGAGGCAAAAATCATTCCCCTTCAAGATCCTCCCCAAGCCTAAGGGTTTGAAAAGTCGAGCTAAAAGACGTTAAACAAGCGCACTTGGGAGGCATTCCCATGGTTATCTTTGTAAATATTGCACTTTTCATTTCAATAATGTGTTTTATAGTGTCTGTGGATGACAAATTTGAATCAAGGAATATGAGCCAAGGGGAATAAGCTTGCCAAGGAATTTTTGGCGATATATCGAGCTACGTATCGAGCTACTAAGCTCGATACAGCTCTCACAGAAGTCTCGGAGGGGGTGTATCGGACGTTTGTATCGAGCTATCAAGCTCGATACAAACTCAACCCGAGGAACTTCAGCCTGTGTATCGGATGTTTGTATCGAGCTACTAAGCTCTATACAGTGCTAAAACTCGTGGCTGAAAGTGTATCGAGCTATGTATCGAACTACTAAGCTCGATACACTCTTTTTCCAGGTAAGTCAATGAGGTTGACCGGTTTAATTCGAGTGAGTTTCATATCCATTTCTGTCTCATCCATTTCATCTACAAGGTAAAACAATCTTGGAACCAAATTTTCTTCTTTGCTCTAATGGTGGAAAATTTGGGGGTTATATGTTAGGATGTTGAAATTGATGATTTAGGTATGGATTTGTTCCTTGCTTATGACTTGCTTGATGGATTGTTCTCTTGATCTAAATAAGTTGCTAATGCCATACCCGAGCTTTGGTTGTTTTAAAGGTACAATGGCATCAAGGAATGGAGCTTGGTACTCGGCACGACGAAGAGCGGATTTTACGAGTTAATTGAGGTTTGAGAGAATGCACTTTGAGCCCACCAGGTTCGCGAGGGGTTAGGATGTTGGACACTTGATGATCTCCTTGGAAAGATGGAGCTCCCTTGTCTGGCAGCAATGGATTACCCCACATACCCGGAAGCCACTATGCACTTCCTCTCAACGTTGAACTTCTCCTATGAAGATCCAAGCTCTCCATCACCATCGACGGGTAGGATAACGTTCAAGATTAGGGGAACCACCTTCAACCTATCCATGCAAAAGCTATGCCACGCCTAAAACTTCAATGACGAAGCACACCTCGTGGACTTCCCACAATTCGAGTCAGCTCGGTCGCTGTGGAATCTAATAGGAGAAGGGAACTTTAGGAATAACAAAGTCAAGATCACAAGGGTGAGGAATCCCTTGTTTAGATACACGCTCCAACTCCTTGCTAATACACTCACGGGAAGAACCACATCCGCTACCATATCGGAGAACGAACTTTGCTTCCTTTTTCAAGGAGTGAAGGAGACCTTGTAGGATCAAGGTTGGCTAACGGGAGACTTAGAAGGCCCGGTTGATGATAACTTTGGAGAAGACGTGAATTACGGGTGCGTTTTGGCTTCTTCACTGATGAAGTACAAGGCTTGGACGTTGATGTCTCGACCGTGCTCGATCTACATAGGAGGTTTTCTCACCCCACTTTTCACCAAAGCAGGGGTTGGCTTGTCATCGTTCGAGGAGTGCATGGATCGGGCTTACATGAACCACAACTTCATGGGAGCCATGGATTTTTGCGGACCTCCTCTCGCTCCGGGCACATACGCCCATCACTTCACCGACAAAGAAAACAGGAAAAGTGACTGTGTATTCCCAAACCCGACTATGGAGATAATGGGTAGCATTGAAAGCATGGAGTTTCTACCATTCGAGGAAGAGTGCTACATGCCCTTAGGAAGCACGTCCGCAATCCCGATTTCCATAGACTCATCCTCGCAGTCCGCCTACTCCTCCTCCTCCGAGAATTGAGGTACCTCTACCTCCCTTGTACATATGTTCTTTTTATCTTTTCATTTTGTGTTTATTGTCATGTTGATTGAGGTCTCCTCTAGACTTTTATTACACAAGGGACTGTGTAATTTAAGTTTGGGAGAGAGGTTGATAGACTTGACATTGTGTTTTGTGAGCCTTATTTTATTTTATGCATTTTGAGTCTCATGCATTCACTTAAGGCATATATAAACAAACAAAAATTGAAAATTTTCCAAAAACAAAATCATTTAGATGTTGCATTTGCATTTTAGGATTGAGTCTAGTTGCATTGCATGTAGGAATTGCATTCATATGCATTGGGAGCAATGATGAGCCAATCCTTGTAAAATGTCAACTCATGTAATCAATTCAATGCCCTAGTTTGTAGTTCTTTGTTTCATTTGAACAAATCTTGAAAGTAAGGAAGAACAATGCTTGGACTACTTCACTTGCCATTAGATTTTGGTCGAAATAGGGTCTTGAAATTGATAGCCAACTCTACTCACTTGAACCGAAAATTTGACATTTAATTATCATGCCTTGCATTGAAAGTGAATTCATGGATATTAGAAAACTTGGGCTTTCTTACTCACTTTACCACTCTCTTGCTAGCTCAAGTAGTACTCCCACCCTACCTTACCTATCTAAAAGCCAAATGCTCTAGTGATATTGCTTGTGAGGCCTTATTTTGATTAAACTTAGCATAAAGTGTTAGGTTTGAGACGACAAGTTTAGGCTCTCATGTAGATTCTAACTCTCACAAATCGAGGCTAGCTTTAGGCTTAGGAATTGGGGTATGGGTTGCGGCATTGCTTGGTGGTTTCGAATGAATTTTATGCTTGCAGTTTAGCATGATGAGTTGTGGAACGGGAGTAGAAAGAAAGGGAATGAAAAAGGCTTGGTGGAAGATAAGGGAAGCATATCTAGATTGAGGTCTTAGTGCATTTGATTGTTGCGATGGGAATGGCTAACTCTTTTGGAGTAGGATGAATTCAAATGCACCTTAGAATTAAAAACTAGGACATTGAGTTGATTGTATTTGTTGGTATTTTTGGATGATGAGCTCCCACCTTTAAACCTCTCTCTTAGATTTGTCATGTTTGTTTGCTTGAGGGCAAGCAAAAGCCAAGTTTGGGGGAGTTGATATACTCATAAGCATGTTTTAGCACTCATTTTAGATAGTTTTGCATCCATTTATGCATTCATATAGTTATTTTTAGTCCAAATTGCATTCATATTAGAGTTTAGCAAGTTTTAGCTTAGGTTGTTCCATATTGTGCATATTGAGTCTTAATTAGGTACTTTGGAGGCTTGGAGGACCTCTATGAAGAGTTGGGTGACAAGGAAGAAGAAGAGAAGGGAGCCAAACATGAAGCAGACAAATTTTAGAAGTGTATCGACCTTGGTGTCGACCTACTAAGGTCGATACGGTCCGGCAGGAAGTACAAGACGCGCGTATCGGGCATTTGTATCAGACTACTAAGGTCGATACAAAGGCCACCCAGAGATTTGGAAAGAGCGTATCGGGCATCTGCGATACATACCTCAGCAGAAGATCAAGCAATGGCGTATCGGCCGTTTGTGTCGAGCTACTAAGCTCGACACACTCCTTGAAGAAAAGTTTTAGCAGCGTATCGAACTGCATGTCGACCTAGCAAGCTCGATACGCTGCCTGATTTTCGCCTAAAACCGGGTCAATACCCGGTTTGTTCCGGGTTGACCCCGTTCGTCCACTGTTCACTATAAATAGAAAAAAACCTAAATTTTCCTAAGTATCTTTTAATCCTTTGTTCTTGCTTAGAAAACTTCCCTTTTGGTTTCTAAGTGATTTTTTAACACATTTCTTTAAAGTTTATGCAAATTAGTACTTATCTCTTTTAATCTTTCATATTCTATCTCTCTAATCATGTTTATCTCTATTTCTTTCATAGGATTTAAGGGATTAATCATGATTAGTGAGTAGTTTCATTAGGGTCTAAGGATGGGTTAGATCTAGGGTGTTTTAAGGGTTAATCTTGATGTCTAGGATTAGATCTTCTCATTTACCTCCTTATTTAGTGTTCTAAATGCTAGTTTAGCAATGATCAAGCTAAAACTAGGCCTTAGGAAATTTACCACCCACAAGGTGTTTGTTGAAATTCCCCAACCAACTAAACAAGGGATTTACATTCCTAACTCATGAAAGTGATTGTCTAGGGTGTTTATTTGCAATTTAGAACTGTTTCATAATGCTTATTAGCTTTCTTTTCACAAATGAAAGTTTGATCTTGATTAGGATGATTAATGAAAGGATTACTGCCATGAAAGTGGATTAGTCTAGCTTTTGAGTTCTAAGCTTAGGGATTAGCATATTATGTTATTGATTGACATCAAAGATTGAGTCTTGGAATACTTTAGGTTGATTACCCCATCCTTGAATTCACATTAGTAATTTGATACTCTTGATTAGTAGTTAATTAGCTTTCAATTTGCATGATTAGTGCATCCATTGCTTAATTAAGGTGTTAGTAACTTTTGTTTGGTTTGTTTGATCATTTAGGTTGTTAGCTAAACCTCAAAACCGTATTGCTAGCTTAGATTAAGAATTTATATACATTCTTAGTGTCTTAACCATTTCCATATGGATTGATCCTTAAGTATTACAATGATATGAGTAGCTTGAGTAATTGTTAAGAGCAAGAAAAATCTACTTATCACCGGTATCCTCCTGTTCATCGTTTTCAGCTTCGGATTCTATCTCTCCATTCTCAAGTAGAATCATTACCTTTTGGTTAGGGCATTTGTTTGCATAATATCCTAATCCCTGGCACTTGAAGCACCTGATATCTATGGCTCTAGTCGTGGATTACACGGTTTTGCCTTTGTCAAAACAAAAAGGTTGGTTAGTTTTAAACTCAGAAGTAAAAGATTTACCTTTATCGTGAAAATTATGCTTAGGTGGATAAGCGGGTTTTGGAGCATAAGCTGGTTTTGAAAAACCCCTCCTCTTGACTTATTGTTCTATCAAGATGGCTTTGTGGAGCCTGTCCTCAACACTTTCAAACTCTTGAAGCTCCAGTCGGTCATGAATATCCCAGTTTAAACCTGCAAGAAAACGAGCCAAGGTTGCGTCCATGTCCTCCTCTACGTTCGCCTTAAGCATGAGCATCTCCATCTCTTGGAAATAGTCCTCCACGTTCTTAGTGCCCTGAATTAAACGTCTCAACTTTTGGTGAAAATCCCTGTTATAATGACTTGGAACAAAAAGCTTTCTCATTAGTTCAGTTAGTTATTGCCAAGTAGTTATTGGTCTTTCAACTTTTCTTCTCCTAAGAAAAACTACCTGATCATACCAACTAATGGCATAGCCATTAAATTCAGAGGCATTAATTCTAACTTTCTTAAGTTCTGAAAAATTTTGACAATAAAAAACAAACTCAGTTTTTCTCTCCTATTCCAAATAAGTATCAGGTTCAATCTTACCTGCAAAGGATGTGATTTTGAGTTTGAGGCCACCAAGTCTGTCATCTGGCCTCCTATCAAATGGATTCTCTTCTTCTCGGTTTCTATGACCTCTCCTTGCCCGGAAGGTGGAACGGTTGTCATCGAATTGGTCTTCTTCGTCATGATCGTCAAAGGAACGGTTATGTATCCTTCCCCGGTTCCTCCTTTGGGCTGGCTGTGCTTGGCCTTGTTGATCCTCCTGAATTTTATCAAGCCTAACATGAACCTCTTCAAGACCTGCGTTCATGGATCTCATCAAATATTCGGTTAGTGCCTTCATTTGTAAACCAGATAATCCGGATCCAGGATTGTTATTTCCTTCTTCTCCACTTTCATCCATTGCTTTCCAGAAAATTACTTAACAAACGATTAGGAAAAACTCTCTTTCTCTCAAGTGTTTATTGCCTCTCCCACACACATGTTTTGCTCAGTGATTTTATGGTGATCACACTGAGTTATTTTCTCGATGTTTTTATCAAGCAATTCAAGCCAAATCCAGCAAGTACTCCCACACAACAAATGAGAAAGAAAATAGAGAAATTTCGAAGGGACATCGTTTAGCCACCTCTTGACGGGATTTCTCCTCAGCCAGCAGGATTTCTCTTCCACCACCCTCACAAACTGGATTTCTCCTCAGTTTGTTTTAAACCTTTTTGGTTTTCTTTTTTTTCTTTTTTTTATAAAAGAGGGTAGATGATGGCCCGGATTTTCAATGGAAAGAGGGAGAGGAGATCAGATTATATAGATATATATTTTTTTTTGATTGAAAAGAAAAGAAGATGAACAGCTTTACCAACAAAGAGTGGCTCTGATACCACGTAATGGAACCCTTGGATGGATTATGCTCTTTGTTGGCGCGTTGGATAGATCAGATAGATTAGATAGATGGTGGATCGATGAGACCGTAAAGAGATGCGGAAGTCTCTTGGTATTCTCCACTCCACAGAACCGAGGAAGTAACCCTTGACCACAGATCTTAGGAGGTTTGCTGCGTTTGGAAGTAACCCTTGCCAAACTCAACGAAATGTTCAAGATGAACAAAAAGATTTCTCTCAAAAGAAGATGAAAAAAACTTGGATAATTTTATTAGAATGAGTTTTACAAATACTTATAGAATTCGCACCACAGAAAAAGAAAAGAAAAATAAAGTTTGTTGATTTTCGAAACATAAAAAATGAAAATAAAAGACTAGAATTTATTCCTTGGTCAAAGACCCTTGGGTTCACGCGTCTTGCTTAGTTTGTCCCTTCGGCTGCTATAAATCTGGACGCTTCCTTGTTTCGTTTGATTATGCCTCGTACCGGATGGAACAAACATAAGTGTTCTCGGCCATTATGCAGTCGGCTTGGCCAAACCGAGTTATCTCACTTTCGATCTCTTCCTTTAATCCTTTAACTCGAGTAGAAAGCTTTTGACCGGAGGAAAAGTCGAATGGGTCAGGAAAATACTTATCGTATGAACTTGGCTCGGTGATATGATGCTTGGTTCGGACAAGAACTGAAATGTCCCGATCATCGGATGAATTGGCTCGGACAATCTGGTTTCTAGCAATCCCATCAGTTTCTTCATGATGTCTGATCTGAGAGCGGACACGAGATGGTCGAGAGACTCGGTCATTAGGATGGAGTTCCCTTCATAGGTTATTTCCGGACAGTGTTGGGTCAAAACGGAACACGGCTGTGTCGGTCTAAACCCGTTTGTGGCCAATGCTGGTTTCTCCTCGATGAACCTCTTTTGTACCGTTTGTGACCTGCTCCGGTACATGCTGCTCGTCATCCTCCGAACATTCCGTAGATGTTTAGCTCGATGCTTTGCCACAGATTCTATCAAATGTGACCCAAGAACCCAATCTGCCGTTGCCAAAAGCTACACTTACTCAGCTTGGCAAACAACTTATGCTCTCGCAACATCTCCAGAACAATCCTCAAATGCTTCTCATGCTCTTCCGAATTCTTCGAGTATACCAAGATATCGTCTATGAAAATAATCACAAACTCATCCAAGTATTCTCTGAACACGCCATTCATTATCTTCATGAATGCAGCTGGCGCATTTGTCAAACTAAACGGCATGACCACAAACTCGTAAAGACCATACCTTGTCTGAAAGGCAGTCTTCCGAACATCCAGTTCATCTATTGGTATTTGATGGTACCCAGAAGCCAAATCAATCTTTGAGAACCACGTAGCACCCCGTAGTTGGTCCAACAACTCATCTATCCTTGGAATTGGATACTTGTTCTTCACAGTAACACGGTTCAACCCTCAGTAGTCGATGCAAAGCTGAAAGCTTCCATCCTTCTTCTTTACGAACAGAACAGGCACGCCCCATTGTGAACTGCTTGGCCTTACAAATCCCTTGTCCATGAGATCAGCCTGTTGCTTCTTTAGTTCAGCCATATCGGCCGGAACCATTCAGTACGGTGCCTTAGACACTGGCGCGGTTCCAGGCTCAAGTTCAATCGTGAATGGATCTAAACGAGTGGTGGCATCCTAGACAAAGATTGGAACACGTCCTCAAACTCTTGCACCACTGGAATGTCCCCTAACTCCACGTCTGGTCCAACCTCAATTGAAGATATCATCGCCAAATATGCTTCACACCCTTTCTCTAACATTTTCTCCGCTTGTATTGCCGACACAACCAAGCTACCAGAACTCGGTCTAAATCCTTGGTAAACCAGAAGTTGGCCATCCTTCTCGAACTTCACCATGCCTCGGTGATAATCCAGATGCGCCTTGTGCTTACCGAGCCAATCCATTCTGAGGATGACATCGTAAGACTTAACTTCGCAGATCACTAAGTCTGCGGCATATCGACCTCGCCAATCCAGACATAAATGTTGCGAACGGTCCCTAGTCACAACATCACTTGGCCTCCAGCCGCTCTCACTAGTCCGAACTCTTCCCAGGGTTCCTTCTGGAATCTTCCCTTTCCAATCATCTCTGGATTAACAAAACAATGACTCGCTCCGGAGTCAAACAGAACATGTGTTTCCACCTCACCCATTAACAAGGTCCCTACACATTCAATCCTTAGAATGCTAAGACACTTAACAGAACACGCGGACAGAAACAACCTCAGAAAAACTTAAGTACTAAAACTTATCAGTGATCGGTCGAGAAGTGGTCGGGTGTCCGGTCCCTTCCGCGGTCACGGTATAAACCCTTGGCATGATGGCCTGCCTCTTAGCCGGTGGCGCCAGTCCATCTCCTGCACTCATAGGCTGAGTAGCCGCTTGCCCAACTACTCCGGACCTCGGACAATTGCGCTTGTAATGTCCCGGCTCTCCGCAACCGAAACACACAACGGACATGCTATCACCATCCGACACTCTCACCAACCTCGAGTCTGGCTCAGGACAATCACGAACCCTATGCTCCAAGCTACCACAACGATGACAAGCTCCAGATGCACACCTACACACGCCAACATGCACCTTTCCGCAAGATCCACACACACTATTGTTTTTACTTGACTTAGCCGGAACATTCTTTCCAAACTTGCGGTTCTGTTCTCCAGACGATTGACTACTCTTGACAATGGTTCCAGCCTTAGACAAGGCCTCCTCCGTTTGTCCAGACTCCAACAAAGCCGCTTTCTCAACAAGCTTTGTGACCGTTGCATAGTCACGCATCAGACAACCATTACGCAGATCAACCCTTAGTCCCCTCATGAACCTTCAGATCAGCTTGTCCTCCGTATCGTGGTCACGTCCCACATACTCTCGTAACAGGTTAAACTCAGTCTCATACTGCCGAACCGTCTTGGTCCCTTGGCGCAGATACAGAAATTCTGCGTCCAACAGATTGTAAGCCTCATGCGGGAAGTAGTTACTTTGGAACATCGCCGAAAACGTCTCATAGGAACATTTCGGATTAACCAACCGTCTCGTGGTCTCTTTCCACCACGGGTGCACAGTACCCTCCAAGTAATGCACATCTATGTCCCTCTTGTACTCCTCAGGACATCAGATAGACTCGAAGTTCCTCTCAAGCCTCATCATCCACTCATCAGCCTCAATAGGCTCAATCCCTCCAGCAAAGAACTTGGTTCCCAACCTAGCCATATGATCCAGAACCTTGAGGTAAGGTGGAATCACCACGACCTGATCCGCTTCTTCCACAGCCACGTTCCCAACGTTCGGTTCCACCACTTGTGGTGCCACGGCGGTACCACTTTCAGTAAAGGCGCAACCACCAGTAAACGTTCCAATACTTGAGCTAGCAATCCCAACACAGCCTCCAGTCTGTCTGGAACAGCACCCGCAGCATTCACAGCCACGTTCTCAGCTCTACCCACACCCACATTCGCAGCAGCTGCGTTCGCAGTAGCAGCAGCCGCAGCATTCGCAGCCCCGGCCCCCGCAGCAGCCTTAACCTCCTGCCGTTTCTCAACCTCATTCCCAGTTCCAGAACTCCTCGAGTTCACAGCACCATTTACTCTTGCAGCCCTTGCCCTTCTCGGAGCCATCTGCAAGTCAAACAGAACCGGTTAGCCCGAAGCTAACACCAGACAAGAGTTCCAAATTCCACACAAACAACAGACCGCGAGACTTGGCAGTGAAAGGTGGATATTTCTAACCCCAACTATGCTAATGAACTATCCTAGAATCGAACATGCTCTGATACCAACTTGTGGCGACCTAACCCGATAATCCTATCCAGGCCGGACCGTCCCGAGTCTAACTCACGACCAGAATGCATACTCAGCATAATTTTCAGATTTTTCCTTAAACATAATTAAACAGATTCGATTCATAAAACGTTCATTCTCATTACATAATTATTCCAAATCCAGACGTAGACCGAGGTTCATAAAATTATAAACTAACTTAGCCAAATTCGATTAAGTTATAAAACGATAACATCAAAGCCAATAACAGAACAACTCATGATAAATAAAACCCTCAAAACCCAGTCCTAATCCACTTCTTTCTTCACTGCCTCCATGTCCGCCTTCAGGACTAAATGATGTAAGACTCGAAGGTGAGTCTTAAGGCAGGCGGAAGATGGGATCTAGGGCTGGCTTTCACGCTCTCGCTTCTAGATCAGTGGATGGCGATGGTAGGACAAAGGCTTGAATCCACAAGTCTTTGAGCCGAACGGTGTCAAACAAGCTGGCTTTCACGCCCTCTCTTGTTGGACGATTTGAGGGGAAGTGTTGGGGGATCGAATGGCACCACAGAGGGGTGGGAAACCTCTGATACTGCATGAACACTTGGTCTCGGTAAATCACACACGCAAGAACACAAGCAAAAGTCTAAGACAAGCGGCGGCTTGAGCAAAGAGGAGAACTGCGTTATTTTATTGATAATGTAGGGTAACCAAAAATACAATGCTGCAGGGGAGCTTTATAAACAGCTCGTCAGCTAGCCCTAAGGCCGAAATCATAAAGCAAAACGACAACAAAGAAAAGGCAAAAAGAAATAAAACGCAAAAAGGCAAAATTACATGAAAATGGAAAGTTCACTTAAACTAAAAGAAAATAAAAACTAAGCCTATTCTGCGTGGCCTTCTTCTGGGGCTCGAACCCTGGTCTCTTGGACGTGCTAAGAACCGCTGGGACAAGTCAGATTAGTTGCACAAATTGTATAAACTGAGTATACCTGGTTTTGGCGTGCGATGGCCGGAAATGCTTTCTTGGCGGTCATGTCTGGTCCTGGTCCGTTCCATGCTGGCTTCTTGATGATTCCATCTGCTTGATGTCCAGTGAAGTCAAGCTGATAGCAATCTTCAAGTGTCTTCCCGTGGTTAGCTCCCAAAACGTCTCCGTCCTCCATTAGTCCTCTCTCGGCTTCAAGACATGTTTTCGCGGTATCTTGAGGCTCGGATGTGATCTCCGTGAGATTCTTGTTGTTCTGGACTTCATTGCCTGCCAAGTAAACAGACTTACCTTGGGCTGCATGAGGCTGGTTGTCTTTGAGGCTCAGCCTTGCAAAATCCTCCAATATGTCTATATCGGGTGCTTTGGAGTTCTCCTTGCGGTTGGTTGGTGGTGGCGGGGTTGTGAACGCGGCTCCAAGTTCCATGGTGTTCAAGAGGGTCTCCACAGCTGCATTGAACCCTTCTCTAAGTCTCCTGGTCTTGGACCGTGTCATTGGAGTAGATTTGATTGTCGGTACAAGCTCATCGGTCTCGGTTAGGTCGATGTCCTCATCACTAAACGTCCCGGATAACTTCTTTGCATGTACACTCAACGCAAATGAGAGGCATAAGCATTACCATAAATACTTAGTGAATACAGTCATCCCGTACCACCTAGCCAATACCAGAAACGCGATCATACTAACAGTTACACAATTCGCATTATCACTTAGCAAGAAAGCACATAAAACAGATATGATCATATACCCTAACTAGCGGACCATGACTTATGGACTCAATTCTGCTCTAGCATGAATCACACATCACCTAAGCAAGAGACTCGATCCGGCTATCCAAACGAGCTAGTTAGACACCATGTATTCTCACGGTTCACACTTAACCAATCACAATCACAGAAATATTGACCTTGCTAAGCCGAAACCACTAACTTACACAAGCAATCAACGAAAATAAGATAACTTAGCAATCCTACGATCCTAGATACCAGCCACAGTCACGCACTCACCTTAGACACACATATAACCGTTTCTGTCGGAAGAAACTCGGTGAATGTTCGATCTGAAACAGAGATAGTCAGACGCACTTGCGATTCCTCGGCTCTCGCTACGACCAAACCCGCGAGATCAAATCTCCTCTCGACTATCTTTCAAACCACTCACTTTTCCTCGAACAAGCTTAAGTATTCCCTCGGAAACAGGTCAAAACAGACGGATTAGTCGAATGATATTCGACAGAAACTCGGCACTAATATAAATATCCAAACACTTACAGAATTCCCTCAAGACGGGTTTGAAGTGCTCTCGGATATCTCACTATCCGCTCGAAAACTCTCGGATAACTCGATCCTTCTCTCGGCTAGAACACCAAATCAGAACGAATAGTCGAATCAGATTCGAACAAAAATCCCGATCTATCGATGATAGTTGGAACGCTCGGACAATCCCTCGGATTCAGTCGAACTCTCTCGGATACGACCAAGATTTCTTCGACTATGGCCGAAATCTCTCGGATAGAACTTTTCTCTCTCGGCTAAAATCGCCTTTAGGGTTTTTCTCTCGGATATTTCTCGACGCAAAGACGCGGCCTTGGGAGAAAACTCTTTTTATAAGCCAAAAACCCTAACTAAACCGTCCAGCCACGACTTAGCCGACGCGTCTCAGTTTTATATTGGTTATGTTCGGTCCATTTTAAGCTTATGTCGACTAAGTCCCCCATCGCTCGACTAAACTCGTAAACCGCTCGACTAACCTTCGAGAAATCATTTTCCCACACGGAAAACACAAACTTTGGCCAACCAAACACACGACCCACGACCCAGCCTCTTTTCCTCTCGACCCTTAACCGTTTTCTCGACAATTTCACAGTTTTACTCGGCTATAGCCACAGTACAGTCCATAACCTCACGAACACAGTCACGGTGCATACATTTTCACACGAACACGGTCAAACATCACTCGACCCAGAACATATTTACATCGGCCATCCCATGACCCACTCAACCATAATCAGGATTTCTGGTCGCGGATACTACATATTTTCTTTGTGATTTGTTCATTAGAGCTGTATGAAATCACTTCTCTTGTGTTAGTGCGAGTTATTAAGTGTTTTGTGGATTCAATCACTTGAATTTTTGTGTAGAGACTTGCATCGCTCGCGAGGAATAGTACTTGGGATCCTGCCTCTAACCCTCTTTGGTTGTTGAATCAATCGACACCCAGCTTTAATCCTCTTGTATCGTGCGTGAGACTTTGGTGGATTCCCGAGTCTTACATCACCGCTTCAAGAACTTTTTTTCTCACAAGGAAAACCCTAGACCACCCAACGAGAGTCCAAGACCTATAAATAGATTGTTTTTAAGCTTTTGTAAGAGACACCATGCTTACCACCCCATAGACCACAAAATTCTCTTAACCACTAGTTTTTGTACTTGTTCTTTGTTCTTATTTTTTTGGGAGAAAGAGATTTTCTCTAGATACCTTTTGTTCTACTTGGATTTATTGATTATGCAATTATCCATCTCTGTAATGTCTCGATTCATCATGTATGAGAAGTTCATTAGTTGTGTTAAAGGGTTCATCAAAGAAGATTTCAAGATTGAATAAGATAAGTGGCGATTTTAACATAGTTGTCTTTAGAAGTTCTTTCGTTATTTGCTTGATCGTACTGCATGTTGTTAGAGTCATGAACTAGCGACTGATCTTAGGAAGATAAAACCATTAATGTGCTGAATTTATTAACATGGACTAGCTTACAAAGTCAATTACGTTATAACTTGTGAAAACTGAGTTATAGAGCTTTGTAAACGCAAACGAACATGATTTAATTACATGTTTGATTTCATGGCTGCCTTTGAAAGTTGAGTAGTTAGATTATTCAACATTAGGTAGTCGATTCTGTGAAAATAGGTCACCTATTCTCTCATGTTTCCGGTTTAAAAAACATGCATCTACTTGAACTTGCTATCGTTATCGTTCTTGTTTTAATCAATCGTAATTCATGTGGTTTACCTAAGACCCAACGCCTAGTTTTACATTGCTTACAACTGTTTTTAGTTTACTTGCTTGCTTTAATCTTGATACTAAATCGTGACTCATTCTCAAACCCGTCTTTTGGCTTAGCTATTTCTAACAATTTGCAGACTTGCAGACAAACGTAGATTTATTGTGGTTCAACCTCTAAGTAATAAAATGCAAATTTGTGCACTTACAGACATCTAGGGTTTACAAATTTAAAACCTGGCGTGAACCTTAAATTTGCTTGCATCAGCTCTATCCCTGCAGTGTTTTCGAGCCGTCTCCCGATAGGCTCTCCTAGTCGAGCCGGAGCCTGACAGACTTCCCGAGCCGTATCTCGGCATACTCCCCGATATGTAGCCCTGCGGGCTCCCCAAGCCTTATCCCCACAGGCTCCTCGAGTCATAACCCGACCGGCTCCATGTGTTGCAGCCAGATAGGGCCCCTGTGTCCCAACCAAGCACGCTCCTTGTGTCCCCAACAAGCATGCTCCCGGAATCCCTGCCAGCCAATTTCCCGGGTCCAATTCTACCCATCTGCATGGAGATAGTCAACCCCACAGCCCCAAAGGTATTGGTCTTGTTTGCTTCCAGAGAATGCAGCTCCTACCCTAAGCTTTGTCGTTATTCCATCCATCCAAGACACTCCTAAGTGACGCTGAAGTCATTAGTACGGAATAATACAAAATTATGTCCAAAACAGTTTCTTTAAACTCATTTTTAATATTGTTTTTTTTTTTTTTTTTTATTTTATGAATTGTACAAACCTCAACCTTCTATTTTACAAAAATCAACTATTCTTGACCTTACTATTGTACCAACCCATCTCATACTCTCCAGGACTACTATCTCGTCGATTTCAGGCAACATATGATATAGCTCCCTACAACGATAGTACAATCCAACATGTCTAAATGTTATCTAAATAACATCGTTTATCATTCAAATTTAATTATTTTTGTAGTCTTGATTGATTTTTGTTAGATATCTAAAATATAGTAAAAGAGATCTCAAAATATAGAGAAAATTGAATTATAACTCATAATACAATATTTTTTTTTTTTTGATGTTTCTTACAATCTGGAAAATGAGCAAATAAAATTGGTTGCAAAAATAATTATTTTTACTCAAAACTAGCCCTGGCCAAATTTCTTGAAACCAAATAACCGAATAGAACCGAACCGAATTGTAAGATATTGAATTAAACTGGAGCCGATGTAAATATCCAAATGGATCCTATACTCATATACTCGAAGAATCTGAACCGAGTTTGAACTGAATCGAGAGCCGAATGGGTACTCGAAATACAATTATATACCAAAAAATATTTGGTATATTTGGACTTGAAATAACCAAAATACCTAAAATTGTAATTATAAACCAAATAAATTAGTTATGTTTAGACCGAAATATTAAAAATACTTAAAATTTCCAAAAATCTTTAGTTATATTTGTCAAAATTAAATAATATTTTGTAAATTTTAGTCAAACAACCTAATTTTTGGTATATAATTGTATTTCGAGTACCCATTCGGTTCTCGATTCAGTTCAAACTCGGTTCAGATTCTTCGGGTATATGAGTATAGGATCCATTTGGATATTTACATCGGCTCCAGTTTAATTCAATATCTTACAATTCGGTTCGGTTCTATTCGGTTATTTGGTTTCAAGCAATTTGGCCAGGGCTAGTTTTGAGTAAAAATAATTATTTTTGCAACCAATTTTATTTGCTCATTTTCCAGATTGTAAGAAACATCAAAAAAAAAAAAAATTGTATTATGAGTTATAATTCAATTTTCTCTATATTTTGAGATCTTTTTTACTATATTTTAGATATCTAACAAAAATCAATCAAGACTACAAAAGAATTAAATTTGAATGATAAACGATGTTATTTAGATAACATTTAGACATGTTGGATTGCATTATCGTTGTAGGGAGCTATATCATATGTTGCCTGAAATCGACGAGATAGTAGTCCTGGAGAGTATGAGATGGGTTGGTACAATAGTAAGGTCAAGAATAGTTGTTTTTTGTAAAATAGAAGGTTGAGGTTTGTACAATTCATAAAATAAAATAAAAATAAAAAAACAATATTAAAAATGAGTTTAAAGAAACTGTTTTGAACATAATTTTGGATTATTCCGTACTAATGACTTCAGCGTCACTTAGGAGTGTCTTAGATGGATGGAATAACGACAAAGCTTAGGGTAGGAGCTGCATTCTCTGGAAGCAAACAAGACCAATACCTTTGGGGCTGTGGGGTTGACTATCTCCATGCAAATGGGTAGAATTGGACCCGGGAAATTGGCTGGCAGGGATTCCGGGAGCATGCTTGTTGGGGACACAAGGAGCGTGCTTGGTGGGGACACAGGGGCCCTATCTGGCTGCACCACATGGAGCCGGTCGGGTTATGACTCGAGGAGCCTGTGGGGATAAGGCTTGGGGAGCCCGCAGGGCTACATATCGGGGAGTATGCCGAGATACGGCTCGGGAAGTTTGTCAGGCTCCGGCTCGACTAGGAGAGCCTGTCGGGAGACGGCTCGAAAACCATGCAGGGATAGAGCTGATGCAAGCAAATTTAAGGTTCACGCCAGGTTTAAATTTGTAAACCCTAGATGTCTGCAAGTGCACAAATGTGCATTTTATTACTTAGAGGTTGAACCACAATAAATCTACGCTTGTTTGCAAGTCTGGAAATTGTTAGAAATAGTTAAGCCAAAAGACGGGTTTGAGAGTGAATCACGATTTAGTATCAAGAGTAAAGCAAGCAAGTAAACTAAAAACAGTTGTAAGCAATGTAAAAATAGGCGTTGGGTCTTAGGTAAACCACATGAGTGACGATTTATTCAAACAAGAAGGATAACGATAGCAACTTCAAGTAGATGCAAGTTTTTTAAACCAGAAACATGTGAGAATAGGTGACCTATTTTCACAGAATCGACTACCTAATGTTGAATAATCTAACTACTCAACTTTCAAAGGCAGCCATGAAATCAAACATGTAAATAAATCATGTTCGTTTGCGTTTACAAAGCTCTATAACTCAGTTTTCAGAAGTTATAACGTAATTGACTTTGTAAGCTAGCCCATGTTAATAAATTCAGCACATTAATGGTTTTATCTTCCTAAGATCAGTTACTAGTTCATGACTCTAACAACATGCAGTACGATCAAGCAAATAGCGAATGAACTTCTAAACACAACTATGTTAAAATCGCCACTTATCTTATTCAATCTTGAAATCTTCTTTGATGAACCCTTTAACACAACTAATGAACTTCTCATACATGATGAAGCGAGACATTACAGAAATGGATGAATGCATAATCAATAAATCCAAGTAGAACAAAAGGTATCTAGAGAAAATCTCTTTCTCCCAAAAAAATAAGAACAAAGAACAAGTACAAAAACTAGTGGTTAAGAGAATTTTGTGGTCTATGGGGTGGTAAGCATGGTATCTTACAAAAGCTTAAAAAAAATCTATTTATAGGTCTTGGACTCTCGTTGGGTGGTCTAGGGTTTTCCTTGTGAGAAAAAAAGTTCTTGAAGCGGTGATGTAAGACTCGGGAATCCACCAAAGTCTCACGCACGATACAAGAGGATTAAAGCTGGGTGTCGATTGATTCAACAACCAAAGAGGGTTAGAGGCAGGATCCCAAGTACTATTCCTCGCGAGCGATGCAAGTCTCTACACAAAAACTCAAGTGATTGAATCCACAAAACACTTAAGAACTCGCACGAACACAAGAGAAGTGATTCCATACAGCTCTAATGAACAAATCACAAAGA
>JAHZTW010000001.1:11134343-11150776 GCA_020283515.1 Alliaria petiolata | reverse complement strand
GGTTTTAAAGTCTAGAGATTCTCAATGGAGATCTCTTTAATCTTAGGGATTTCCTTATCCTAACAAGACTTAGGAAATCCCTTAAAACCAAATCCAATATGCTAGCTCATCCATTCCCAAACGCCATGGATGCTTAGGGAGCTAGTTAAGCCATCTTTTAAGATCAAAGCTTCATGTTCTTCACCCTATCTTTCCACCACACATCATGGGTTAGGAGGAAAGGGTGAAGAAAGGATTTATACAACACATAATGGGTAAATCTAGTCATGGCTTCTTAAGGTTTAGAGAAAGCACTAAAGTGTGTAAAATTATGTTTTTAAAACCCCAAGTTTGAATCTTCAACCTCCCTAAGAATGAATCCCAACCTTGAATCTGTTTTAAACATTCGAAAACTTAAAACCATTTTCCTCTTGTTTAAAGTTTAATTATTTTCCCTAAAATCTCCTAGATAGCTTAATAATGCAATAGAGTCTTCTAAATTTGTAAAATTGTGTTTTTGCTATTTTTAGTATTTTAAAAATTTCCTAGAGTCGTATTTTACTGTCTAGTATTGAGTTAGTAGTCGTTAGAGTTTTAGAAATAGTTTTTGAAAATCTTGTCACTTACCGAAAATTGTCTAGTTTATCCGGTTTTAGATTTTGATTTTATAAAATTAGTAGATCGGTTGTTTAATCGTTTAGAAGTCATCTGGTAGTTGTATAACCCTTCAGTAGGGATTTTAAAATTGTTTTCGTGGCTGTATAATCACTGCAAGTAATTTTCATAGGATTGTTCCCCAATTTACCCGAATTCAGCTTAGCTTTACTTGAACTCTTGTATTCTTGGTACCTTTCACAACCCCAATTTGGATTGACTCCTAAAGTACTACAACAACAAAAGACATTTTAGGTTTTGATTAGAAAACCATGAAAAAGTTCTCTTATCATCGATCGTGAGGCCGTTTTAGAGAAGATCGAGTGAAACGATCGATCTATAGGTCGATCTTAGATCGAAGATCGAGTGACTCCAGTCGATCCACACCCCGATCATAAATTCGTGTTAACACACGGGTGGGTCATCCTCTCAAAATCGACTGGTTCACTCGATTGTCAGCTCATCTAATAAAGATCGACTGACTCCCAGACAACGCCTGAAGCTTGACTTACCCCGAGGCCACGCTTCACTTCCTCTCCACCTTGGACTTCGCATATGAAGATCCGAGTATTGAAACTCCAACCGAGGGTCTTGTCACGTTTAAGATAAGGAAGCAAGCCTACCGCCTCTCTATCCCTGAGCTATGCCAAGCTTACGGTCTCAATGCTGCAGCAAGCCTTGTGAAGTTCCCACAATTCAAATCCGCAAGCGATCTATGGGACTTGATTAGCGATGGAGATTACAAGTCCAACACCGCCAAAATCAAGAAGGTTTGAAATTCCTTGCTAAGATACAATCTCAAGCTGCTAACCAACACATTCAGTTGGAGATCTACGACAGCAACAGTGACCAAGAACGAGTTATGCTTCCTTTTCCAAGGGGTTAAGAACGTTCTATGATATAGCGAGGCGAATGAGGAACCAATGGTGGATGATCTTGGAGATGACGTTAAATATGGGTGCATCCTGGCCTCATCCTTGGTCAAGTACAAGGCCTGGGCTATTAAGTGCAAGGCAACTTCAGCGTTCATAGGTGGCTTCCTCACGCTACTGTTCGTACAAGCGGGAGTACCACTTACCGAATTCACACCTTGTGCGGAGCGTGCATACATGGATCAAGTCTACATGACCAACACGGATTCCTTGGGACCTACTCCAGCTCCAGGCTATGATGCATACTTGTTCTACAATGAGAACCATGAGAAGAAGACCTGCATCCTACCCAACCCGGAGGAAACGCTACTTGATAGCGATGGCAACATTGAGTTCTTGCCGACTGATGAGGAATGCTATGCACCTCTTGGAGGCGTGGCAACAGCACCCCAACCTACCCAATCATCCCCGAATGTCCTCCCACAGATGCTGAAATACCCTCAAGCTTTGAGCTCCCGAAGTTGGACAATGAGCCGCGCACCAAGGCTGAAAAGTTCCTTGCCTCAGTTGTGGAGATTCAGCGCAAAGTAAAAAAATGGCAAGGCAAGATGATCAAGAAGCTGGTAAAGAAGGTCAAGGTTCTCCAAGGGAGAAACTCCTCAGAAATGACCTTGAGTGATGAAGCCGAGCAAGTAGGAGAGACAATGGGAAGACACTAAACCGGAGGGATAGAAATCAGTGAGCCCCAAGTTTATCAAGCTGGAAGTACTTCTCTCCAAGACCGTCCAAACGGGAACAAGGACAAGGGAATACTCCATGACACTCCAAGAAAGAGCAGAAGGACCGGAGCAACCTCAAGCTCCGGCCATCTCTAGCTCCAAGGTACCAAAAACTCCAACCTTTGTAAATAACATGCATTTTTAATTTTTGCTTTGTTGATTTTTATCTCCTCTTGAATTTGTTTGACACCGAGACGTTGTCATTCAAGTTTGGGGGAGAATGTGTGCTTTGACATATTTTTATTTGGATCTTATTTTGCTTTTGCATATTTGAGTTTTCATGCATACATAAAAAAAATTGCATTGAAAAATTAAAAACAAAATCAGAAAAACTCTAAACAATTTCCAAAAAAAATTCATATAGCTTGCATTTGCATTGTCAAAAATTGTAGGATTGAGTCTAGATTTTTATCATATAGGTTGCATCATTCATATGCATAGGGGGCAATGATGAAATTTTTTTCTTAAAAAGTGTTTTAAGCTCATGTATTGGTTCAAGGCCCTAGTTAGTAGCTCTTTGATGCTTTGCTCAACTTTGAAATTAAGTTCTAACCATACTTGGATCATTTGATTTGATTTTCTTAGCTTAAAGTTGAAACAAGCATGAATTGAACCCTTTCCTAAAAATAGGAACCTTAACATGAACATCTAATTATCATACTTGTGCAATTTGGGAAAGAATACATGGATTACAAAAAAATATTTAGGCTTTCTTATTCACTTCACCACTCTTTGTAAGCCTAAATAGAATACCACACCTTGACCCTTGCCTTATTTCAAGCCAAATTTCGTGTGTGATTGCAAATTGTGAGGCCTTATTTTCTGTTTGAACTTGGCATAAAGTGTTAGGTTTTGGGCGACATGTTTAGGCTCTCATAATGTTGCTAGCTTTGCATTTTAGCTAGTTTTAGGCTTGATTGGGAATTGGGAGTTCACAGGTTTGAGAATGGGAAGGTGTTAAGGAAAAAGATGAAAAAGGGATACATATTTCTAGTGGTTGATCTTGATTTGTGATAAGAAAAAGCTCAAAAGAAAGAAAAAGAGCCCTAGAGGCCAAATGCATAAAAGAAATATTTTTAGAAGAAAGCTATCAAAAGAAAGAAAAGAGCTAATATTTATGACCATACCACTAGCCTTAAGCAAAGTAGAAGAAGTTTCCCTAAAAGAGAGTGTGTTTAAAATGGAGTTCTTGTGGGTTTATGCTTGGCGTTCTAGCCTTGTTGATTTGGGTAGTCTCTAGAGGGTGAGTGAGCTTGGAAATCAAAAAAATGAATGAAAAAGGGATTAGGATCATTGTTAGTATACTTGGGTAGATGTGAGTCTAGTCATGTATGCATACATTGCCTTTTACCTTTAGCATTATGCATAAGTTCAAACCTTTTTTAGAGAAACCAATGCTTGGAGTACCCACTTGAATGAGATCATTTTTATCTCATAACCTTGTCCCTTGCCAAATGTATTCGGTTTTAAAAGCACAAGTGTGATTCACGGTTTGAGCTCTTAATGAATGTTAAAGGTTAGAATTCTTGGATTGCTTGGAATAAACAAGTCATGATTTGAAATTTGATATGTGATGATTATGGCTAAGTCCTTTTGAGTAAATGCTTGTGTACTGCATCCTAGAATTGAGAACTAGGACCGTTGAATTGATACATTTGAAAAACACTTTTGGATTTGAGCCCCCGTTTTTAATCATCTCTTCCTAGCTTGAATTTTGTTTGCTTGAGGGCAAGCAAAAGGCAAGTTTGGGGGAGTTGATATACTCATATATTTCGCATATTTAGCATGCATTTAGAATAGGTTTTCATGCATACATCATTCATAATAGGCTAGTTTGCATCATTTATCTCATTCTAAGTCCTAGAACACTTTGCATTAGCATTTGCATGTTTCTTACATATTTACATCATTTTCAGGTTGTTTAGAGTACTTGGAGTTGTGGAGAATGGCTGGAGCTCAAGAAGGTTTAAAGGACAGCTTGGAGATTTATGGAAGAACTTAGGAGAACTCGGACAAAAGCAAATGGGCCAAGATCGAGAAGCAGATCGAGTAGAATGACTCGATCTAGGAGAGACCGACCGGACGATCGACCGGCCAACCCGAACCAAGCCAAGATCGAGTAGAAGATCGACCGATCCAACTCGATTTCCCTAACCAGGCGTGCCAACTATTTTTTAAAGGCTACTTGTTGTCTTCTAGTGAGGGGACCAC
Organism: Alliaria petiolata; assembly: GCA_020283515.1. Lineage (NCBI taxonomy): Eukaryota > Viridiplantae > Streptophyta > Magnoliopsida > Brassicales > Brassicaceae > Alliaria > Alliaria petiolata. The sequence goes on along the minus strand of JAHZTW010000001.1, from coordinate 11,146,281 downwards.
TTTGGTTTCAAAGTCTCCTAGAAGACATGAGTCCTTGTTTTAGGGAGGGGACAATTTCATATAATTCTCCTTATGAGAAAAGAGAGGAGCAATTTTGTGCATCCACTTATCATGACTTTTATACACAATCACTTTTCATAAGACCCCAAGCGTGAGAGAGAGAAAAAGAGAAAAATTATTGTAGTTTTTCTAAGCTCTTCCTTGTTCTTGTGTGTTCTTACTTGTTCTTGTGTGTTATTGAGTGAAAACCCTTAATCTTCATTATGAATCAAGTATTTTCGTTTATCTTAAGTCTAATATTTCTTCATGCAAAAATCTAACATGTTCAACAGATCTAAACTAATGTTTAAGAGAGGTAAGAACATGATTAGTGAGTAAATCACTAAGGTTTGGGGTTGGGATGATAAAGGGGGTTGAAGGCTAAAATCTTGGGTCTTTTCTTGTTCTTCATCTAATTCTCTTCTTGGATTTGGAGATTTTAAAGTCTAGAGATTCTCAATGGAGATCTCTTTAATCTTAGGGATTTCCTTATCCTAACAAGACTTAGGAAATCCCTTAAAACCAAATCCAATATGCTAGCTCATCCATTCCCAAACGCCATGGATGCTTAGGGAGCTAGTTAAGCCATCTTTTAAGATCAAAACTTCATGTTCTTCACCCTATATTTCAACCACACATCATGGGTTAGGAGAAAAGGGTGAAGAAAGGATTTATACAACACATAATGGGTAAATCTAGTCATGGCTTCTTAAGGTTTAGAAAAAGCACTAAAGTGTGTAAAATTATGTTTTTAAAACCCCAAGTTTGAATCTTCAACCTCCCTAAGAATGAATCCCAACCTTGAATCTGTTTTAAACATTCGAAAACTTAAAACCATTTTCCTCTTGTTTAAAGTTTAATTATTTTCCCTAAAAATCTCCTAGATAGCTTAATAATGCAATAGAGTCTTCTAAATTTGTAAAATTGTGTTTTTGCTATGTTTAGTATTTTAGAAATTTCCTAGAGTCTTATTTTACTGTCTAGTATTGAGTTAGTAGTCGTTAGAGTTTTAGAAATAGTTTTTGAAAATCTTGTCACTTACCGAAAATTGTCTAGTTTATCCGGTTTTAGATTTTGATTTTATAAAATTAGTAGATCGGTTGTTTAATCGTTTAGAAGTCATCTAGTAGTTGTATAACCATTCAGTAGGGATTTTAAAATTGTTTTCGTGGCTGTATAATCACTGCAAGTAATTTTCATAGGATTGTTCCCCAATTTACCCGAATTCAGCTTAGCTTTACTTGAACTCTTGTATTCTTGGTACCTTTCACAACCCCAATTTGGATTGACTCCTAAAGTACTACAACAACAAAAAAAAATTTAGGTTATGATTAGAAAACCATGAAAAAGTTCTCTTATCATCGATCGTGAGGCCGTTTTAGAGAAGATCGAGTGAAACGATCGATCTATAGGTCGATCTTAGATCGAAGATCGAGTGACTCCAGTCGATCCACACCCCGATCATAAATTCGTGTTAACACACGGGTGGGTCATCCTCTCAAAATCGACTGGTTCACTCGATTGTCAGCTCATCTAATAAAGATCGACTGACTCCCAGACAACGCCTGAAGCATAACTTACCCCGAGGCCACACTTCACTTCCTCTCCACCTTGGACTTCGCATATGAAGATCCGAGTATTGAAACTCCAACCGAGGGTCTTGTCACGTTTAAGATAAGGAAGAAAGCCTACCGCCTCTCTATCCCTGAGCTATGCCAAGCTTACAGTCTCAATGCTGCAGCAAGCCTTGTGAAGTTCCCACAATTCAAATCCGCAAGCGATCTATGGGACTTGATTAGCGATGGAGATTACAAGTCCAACACTGCCAAAATCAACAAGGTTTGAAATCCCTTACTAAGACAATTTAGGTTTTGATTAGAAAACCATGAAAGGTAGTTTTGTTGTTGTAGTACTTCAGGAGTCAATCCAAATTGGGGTGATGAAAGGTACCAAGAATACAAGAGTTCAAGTAAAAGCTAAGCAGAATTCGGGTTAATTGGGGAACAATTCTATGCAAACTACTTGTAGTGATTATACAGCCACGAAAACTATTTTAAAATCCCTACTGAAGGGTTATACAACTACTAGGTCTACTAATTTTAAAAAATCACCCCAATCTACTAATTTTAGATTTAAAATCCCTACTGAACGATTAAACAACCGATCTACTAATTTTAAAAAATCACAATCTAAAACTGGATAAACTAGGTAATATTCGGTAAATGTTAAGATTTTTAAAAACTATTTCTAATAATAAAACGACTACTAAATCAATTCCAGACAGTACAATAAGACTCTAGGAAATTTCTAAAATATTAAAACTAACAAAAACAAAACTTTACAAATTTAAAAGACTCTATTGCATTATTAAGCTAACTAGGCGATTTTTAGTGAAAAGAATTAAACTTTAAACTAGAGGAAAATGGTTTTAAGTTTTTCAAAAGTTAAAAACAGATTCAATGTTGGGATTTATTCTTAGGGGGGTTGAAGATTCGAACTTGGGGTTTTAAAAACATAGTTTTACACATTTTGGTGCTATCTCTAAGCCTTAAGAAGCCATGACTAGATTTATCCATGATGTGTGGTATAAATCCTTTCTTCACCCTTTCCTCCTAACCCATGATATGTGGTGGAAAGATAGGGTGAAGAACATGAAGCTTGGATCTTAAAAGATGGTTTAACTAGCTCCCTAAGCATCCATGGCGTTTGGGAAAGGATGAGCTAGTCTCTTGGATCTGGTTTTAAGGGATTTCCTAAATCTTGTTATGATAAGGAAATCCCTAAGATTAAAGAGATCTCCTTTGAGAATCTCTAGACTTTAAAACCCCCAAATCCAAAAAGAGAATTAGATGAAGAACAAGAAAAGACCCAAGATTTTAGTCTTCAACCCCCTTAATCATCCCAACCCCAAACCTTAGTGGTTTACTTACAAATCATGTTCTTACCTCTCTTCAACATTAGTTTAGAGTTGCTGAACATACTCGGTTTTAGCAATAAGAAAGATTAGACTTAAGAAAAACGAAAATACTTGATTCAAAATGAAGATTAAGGTTTTTCTCACAGGAACACACAAGAACAAGAAAAAGCTTATAAAAACTACAATAATTCTCTCCTCCTCTCTCTCACACGCTAGAATGATTGTATGAAAAAAGTGATGATACACAAAAAGTCCTCCTCTCTTAGAAGTCATAAGGAAAATTATATGAAATTGTCCCCTCCCTAAAACAAGGTTTCATGTCTTCTAGGAGACTTTCAAACAAAAGTGGTCCCCTCACTAGAAGACAATCACATGAGTTAGGAAGAGGTTGGTACGCCTGGGTCGGAGGATCGAGTTGGATTGGTCGATTGTCTACTCGATTTGTGCTTCGTTCGGGTTGGCTCCTCGAATGTCTAGTCGATCTCTCCTTTATCGACTCATTTTGCTCGATCTGCTTCTCGATCTCGGCTGAATCGACTTGGCTTGGTCGATTTTGGGGTCGTTCTTTAGGTGAAACGGGCTGGGAGGTCGATCTTGGAGTCGATCTCTGCTTCTTTTCTTTTGTCCAAGTTTTCCCTTGATTCCCGTCAACTCCTAGTCTCTTCTTTCATCTTCTTGTCAATGCTCAATATCCAGCACAGCTCCAAGTACTCTAAACAACTCGAAAAAGATGCAAATATGCAAGAAACTATGCAAATGCTAATGCAAAGTGTTCTAGGACTTAAAATGAGATAAATGATGCAAACTAGCCTATTATGAATGATATATGCATGAAAAACCTATTCTAAATGCATGCTAAATATGCGAAATATATGAGTATATCACTAACCCATCCTTAGACCCTAATGAAACTACTCACTAATCATGATTAAGCCCTTAAATTCTATGAAAGAAATAGAGATAAACATGATTAGAGAGATAGAAGATGAAAGATTAAAAGAGACAAGTACTAATTTGCATAAACTTTAAAGAAATGTCTTACAAAATCACTTAGAAACAAAAAAGGAAAGTTTTCTAAGCAAGAACAAAAGATACTTAGGAAAAATTAGGTTATTTCCTATTTATAGTGAACAGTGGACGATCCGGGTCAACCCGGAACAAACTGGGTATTGACCCGGTTTTAGGCAAAAACCAGGCAGCGTATCGAGCTTGTTAGGTCGACATGCAGCTTGATACGCTGCTAAAAGTTTTCTTCAAGGACTGTGTCGAGCTACTAATGAAATCCTATATGTTAAATTTTCAAAAATTAACCAATGAAATCCTAGTGTAGCACTCGAAATCTACTCCCGAACCATAATCAAACAATCAATTCGAACATCCTATTGTAAAAATCACAAAACTTTCCACCATTAGAGTAAAAGATGAAAAGCTTTGTTTTTGGATTGATTACCTCATGAGTGGTTTGAAGGATGAATGAGATTGACTTAGAATCAATGAAAGCACAAGAATTCTAGCAAGAGGCACTTGGAATCACAAAAATTCTTGAAAATTGAGAGAGATAGACCCAAAAATTCGCAAGTGTGTGTGTGAATGGGGCGATTTTCGTGTTTGGGGAAGAAGAAGGGGAAAGAACCGGTTTAATTCGAGTGAATTAAACCGGTTAAACCCCGTTGACTTACCTGGAAGAGGGGCGTATCGAGCTATGTAGGTCGATACATAGCTCGATACGCTTGCAGACGCGACCTTTTAAAATTGTATCGAGCTAGATAGCTCGACACAGATGCCTGATACGGAGGTCAAAATTCCCATGGCCCGTTTGTAGCGACCTTGGTTGGTCGATACAAAAGCCCGATACTCTTATTCTGAGATCCCTGCGGAGGCTGTATCGAGCTTAGTAGCTCGACACACAGCTCGACACAATGCCAAAATTTTCTTGGCAAGTTCTTGCTCTTGGCCCAACTACCTTGATCAAAACCTATCATCCACAAACACTAGAAAATATATTATTGAATTAAAAAGTGCAAATATATACAAAGATAGACATGGAAATTCCTCCCAAGTGCGCTTGTTTAAAGTCTCTAAGCTTGACTTTTCAAACCCTTAGGCATGGGGGTGAACAAGGAGTGGAATTTTCTTCCTATCTTCTTTCTTGATGTACATGGTGCTTGCTCCAGCTTGCGGCACCTTCTTCTTCTTCCTAGACCTCCTCAGTGGTTCAGCTTTATGTTCAATAATCTTGAGACCATCAAACATTGCTCGAAGACTCTCACCATCAAAGCTTGGCCCATCGTACTCATTGTGATCAAGGGTTTCATCCTCACTTATCATCACACTAGTGAGACCCATCAGCTGCTCCTTAGGTGGTTCTTCTTCAGCTTCCTTAGTGTCACATGTGATTGTCCCACAAAGGCTCAAAACAGAAGGTTTCATGAGATAGAAGACCTTAGCATTCACATTCTTGAGGATCACTCTTTTGTTGATGAAGTCAAGGCTTGCACCAGCTGTGTTGAGGAAGGGTGTCCCTAGAAGAAGAGGTAGCCTTTCTGCTTGAAACATACCCATCACAATGAAATCAGTTGGGACAAGGCACTCCCCAACTTTCAATGGATAATCTTCTACAAGGCCTAGAGGTTGCCTTGAGGAAGCATCAACAAAAGTGATGTGTGATGAATACTTCTTCATAGTAGTGATCCCGAGGTTATTGAACATCTCAAGGGACATTACAATTACAATTGAGCCGGAATCACACAAAGCTTCTCCAATCTTCAAGTCCCCAAGAGAACAAGAAATCAAAAATTTTCCCGGATTACCTAGCTTTAAGATGACCTTGGACNGACCTTAGCATTCACATTCTTGAGGATCACTCTTTTGTTGATGAAGTCAAGGCTTGCACCAGCTGTGTTGAGGAAGGGTGTCCCTAGAAGAAGAGGTAGCCTTTCTGCTTGAAACATACCCATCACAATGAAATCAGTTGGGACAAGGCACTCCCCAACTTTCAATGGATAATCTTCTACAAGGCCTAGAGGTTGCCTTGAGGAAGCATCAACAAAAGTGATGTGTGATGAATACTTCTTCATAGTAGTGATCCCGAGGTTATTGAACATCTCAAGGGACATTACAATTACAATTGAGCCGGAATCACACAAAGCTTCTCCAATCTTCAAGTCCCCAAGAGAACAAGAAATCAAAAATTTTCCCGGATTACCTAGCTTTAAGATGACCTTGGACTCATTCTTCGCCATGCTTGTAGAATCTAGACCCTCTATCAGCTCTTCAACCTTCTCTATGTTGGCAAGCATCTCCTTGATGAACCTTATTTGACCTTTGACTTGAGACAAACTCTCCACTTTGGGCAATGGTGCACCAATTTTTTCCATACTCCCTCAAAAGCTTGAGAGTATCTTCTTTTGTGTCTTAGTCAACACTGGTTCGGGAAAGGGGAGTGGTGACTTGTGGACAAGGAGATCATAAGCCTCAACTTCAGTCTTCTTAGCCATTTCACTTTCCTTTTCAACAATACTTGCTTGTGTAGAGATCACATCCTCCTTAAGCTCTTTTTTACCCATTGGTTTATCAACAACAAAATGACCGCCTCCCCAACTTGAACTTCAATGTCCTCATTGAATGCAGCCTCATCAGTAGGACACTCAAATAGCTGCTCAAATTCGGCCACTACACGCTCATACTCTTCCTCATCAATAGAGTAGATGGCATTGCAATATTCCTTGGGGTTGAGTTCGGGTTTACCGGGCAAAGAAGCTTGAGCTCGTGTAGATGAGGAAGCAATGGTCTTGTTGTTCTCCATTTGCTTAACTTTGAAGCTCAAAATGTCAAACTTGGAATTGAGGTCATTGTAAGAACAATCCACCTTGTTGTGGATTTCAGCCATCTTCTTACTCACATCCATAGCACTGCTTTCTTGACCTTGGAGGATTTGTTGCAAAACATTCCTCACATCCAAATCTTGCAGAAACCCTGGTGGAGGACCTTGCTTAGACTGAAAATTCCCTTGGTTACCTTTATTATTCCCATGGTTACCTTGGGAACATCCTCCTTAAGCTCTTTTTTACCCATTGGTTTTTCAACAACAAAATGACCGCCTCCCCAACTTGAACTTCAATGTCCTCATTGATTGCAACCTCATCAGTAGGACACTCAAATAGCTGCTCAAATTCGGCCACTACACGCTCATATTCTTCCTCATCAATAGAGTAGATGGCATTGCAATATTCCTTGGGGTTGGGTTCGGGTTTACCGGGCAAAGAAGCTTGAGCTCGTGTAGATAAGGAAGCAATGCTCTTGTTGTTCTCCAGTTGCGAAACTTTGAAGCTCAAAATGTCAAACTTGGAATTGAGGTCATTGTAAGAACAATCCACCTTGTTGTGGATTTCGGCCATCTTCTTACTCACATCCATAGCACTGCTTGCTTGACATTGGAGGATTTTTTGCAAAAGATTCCTCACATCCAAATCTTGCACAAATCCCGGTGGAGGACCTTGCTTAGACTGAAAATTCCCTTGTTACCTTGATTGTTCCCATGGTTACCTTGGGAACATAATCTTGTTGTTGCTTGTAAGGAACAAAGGCTTTTGGTTAACCTCCTTGTCGTTGTGGAGGGTAGACTTGATCTTGAGGGTTCTCCACATTGGTACTCCTATGGGAAAGGTTGTTGTTCTTATAGTTGTTGTTGTAGCCTTGGTTATATCCTTGGCCACCCACATAGTTGACCTATGATAAGAGAACTTTTCTGTGGTTTTCTAATCAAATCCTAAAGCCTCTTTTTGTTGTTGTAATACTTCAGGAGTCAATCCAAATCGGGGTGGTGAAAGATACCAAGAATACAAGAGTTCAAGTAAAGCTAAGCAGAATTCGGGTTAATTGGGGAACAATTCTACGAAATTACGTACGGTGATTATACATCCACGAAAACTATTTTAAAATCCCTACTGAAGGGTTTTACAACTACGAGATGACTTATAAATGATTAACTAACCGAGCTAATAATTTTAGAAAATCAAAATCTAAAACCGGATAAACTAGACAATTTTTGGTAAGTGACAAGATTTTTAAAAACTATTTCTAATAATAAAACGACTACTAAATCATTTCCAGACAGTAAAATAAGACTCTAGGCAATTTCTAAAACACTAAAACTAACAAAAACACAACTTTACAAATTTAGAAGACTCTATTGCATTATTAAGCTAACTAGGCGATTTTTAGTGAAAATAATTAAACTTTAAACTAGATGAAAATGGTTTTAAGTTTTCAAAGGTTAAAAACAGATTTAAGGTTGGGATTCATTCTTATGGAGGTTGAAGATTCGAATTTGGGGTTTTAAAAACATAGTTTTACACATTTTAGTGCTATCTCTAAGCCTTAAGAAGCCATGACTAGATTTACCCATGATGTGTGGTATAAATCCTTTCTTAACCCTTTCCTCCTAACCCATGATGTGTGGTGGAAAGATAGGATGAAGAACATGAAGCTTGTATCTTAAAATATGGCTTAACAGCTCCTTAAGCATCCATGGCGTTTGGGAAAGGATGAGCTAGTCTCTTGGATTTGGTTTTAAGGGATTTCCTAAATCTTGTTAGGATAAGGAAATCCTTAAGATTAAAGAGATCTCCTTTGAGAATCTCTAGACTTTAAAACCCCCAAATCCAAGAAGAGAATTAGATGAAGAACAAGAAAAGACCCAAGATTTTAGTCTTCAACCCCCTTAATCATCCCAACCCCAAACCTTAGTGATTTACTCACTAATCATGTTCTTACCTCTCTTAAACATTAGTTTAGAGCTGTTGAACATGCTCGGTTTTTGCAAGAAGAAAGATTAGACTTAAGAGAAACGAAAATACTTGATTCAAAATGACGATTAAGGTTTTTCACTCAAGAACACACAAGAACAAGCAAGAACACACAAGAACAAGGAAGAGCTTACACAAACTACAATAATTTCTCTCTTTCTCTCTCTCTCACGCTTGGGGTCTTATGAAAAGTGATTGCGTACAAAAGTCATGATAAGTGGATGCACAAAAGTCCTCCTCTCTTTTGTCATAAGGAGAATTATATGAAATTGTCCCCTCCCTAAAACAAGGACTCATGTCTTCTAGGAGACTTTGAAACCAAAGTGGTCCCCTCACTAGAAGACAACTCCAAGTACTCTAAACAATCTGAAAATGATGCAAATATGCAAGAAACTTGCAAATGCTAATGCAAAGTGTTCTTGGACTTAAAATGAGATAAATTATGCAAACTAGCCTATTATGAATGATGTATGCATGAAAGCCTATTCTAAATACATGCTAAATATTCGAAATATATGAGTATATAAACTCCCCCAAACTTGCCTTTTGCTTGCCCTCAAGCAAACAAAATTCAAGCTAGGAAGAGATGATTAAAAACGGGGGCTCAAATCCAAAAGTGTTTTTTTCAAATGTACCAATTCAACGGTCCTAGTTCTCAATTCTAGGATGCAGTACACAAACATTTACTCAAAAGGACTTAGCCATAATCATCACATATCGAATTTCAAAACATGACTTGTTTATTCCAAGCAATCCAAGAATCCTAACCTTTAACATTCATTTAGAGCTCAAACCGTGAATCACACTTGTGCTTTTAAAACCGAATACATTTGGCTAAGGGACAAGGTTATGAGATAAAAATGATCTCATTCAAGTGGGTACTCCAAGCATTGGTTTATCTCAAAAGGGATTGAACTTATGCATAATGCTAAAGGTAAAAGACAATGTATGCATACATGACTAGACTTTCATCTACCCAAATATACTAACAATGATCCTAATCCCTCTCTCATTCATTTTTTTCTTTTCCAAGCTCACGTACCCTCTAGAGACTACCCAAATCAACAAGGCAAGACACGCCAAGTATAAACCCAAAAGAACTTCATCAATCACTTTCACTTTTAGAGAAACTTCTTCAACCTTGCTTATAGCGAGCGGTATGGCCATACAATTATTAGCTCGTATCCTTTCCTCGGATAGCTCTCTTTCTCATATATTTTTTCTTTTATGCGCTTGGCCTCCAGGGCTCTTTTCTTTTTAACTTGAGCTTTTTCACAATACAATTCAAGACCAACCACTTAGAACTATGTATCCCTTTTTATTCATTTCCTTAACACCTTCCCATTCTCAAACCCGTGACTAGGTAAGCACTTTCATCAATCACCCGTGAACTCCCAATCCCAAATCAAGCCTAAAACTAGCTTCAATATGCAAAGCTAGCATCATTATGAGAGCCTAAACATGTCGCCCTAAACCTAACACATTATGCCAAGTTCAAACAAAAATAAGGCCTCACAATTTGCAATCACACAAGAGTTTTGGCTTGAAATAAGGCAAGGGTCAAGGTGTGGTATTCTATTTAGGCTTACAAGAGAGTGGTGAAAAGAATAAGAAAGCCTAAATACTTTTTTGTAATCCATGTATTCTTTCGCAAATACACAAGTATGATAATTAGATGTTCATGTTAAGGTTCCGATTTATAGGAAAGAGTTCAATTCATGATTGTTTCAACTTTAAGCCAAGAAAATCAAATCAAATGATCCAAGTATGATTAGAACTTAATTTCATAGTTTGTGTAAGCATCAAAGAACTACTAACTAGGGCCTTGAACCAATACATGAGCTTAAAACACTTTACAAGGAAATATTTTATATCATTGCCCCCTATGCATATGAATGATGCAACCTATATGATAGAAAATCTAGACTCAATCCTACAATATTTGACAATGAAAATGAAAGCTATATGAATTTTGTTTTTGAAATTTTTAAGAATTTTTCTGATTTTGTTTTTTTGTATTTTTCTGTGCAAATATTTTTTTATGTATGCATGACGAAGACTCAAAGATGTAAACACAAAATAAGATCCAAATAAAAATATGTCAAAGAACACACTCTCCCCCAAACTTGAATGACAAAGTCTCGGTGTCAAACAAATTCAAGAGGAGACCAAAAACCACAAAGCAAAAATAAAAAATGCATGTCATGTACAAAGGTTGGAGTTTTTGGTACCTTGGAGTTAGGGATGGCCAGAGCTTGAGGTTGCTCCGGTCCTCCTGCTCTTTTGGGGGGTGTCTTGAAGTATCCCTTTGTCCTTGCTCCCTCTTGATGTAGAGACAGATGTCCAGCTTGATCACCATCTTGAGGCTCACGGATCTCCACACCACCGGTTGAGTGTCTCCTCATGGTCTCACCCATTTTGCTCAACCTCATCACTCAAAGTCATCTCTGAGTAGGTTTCTTTCTGAAGGACTTTGATCTTCTTCACTAGCTTCTTGATCATCTTGCCTTGCCACTTGTTCACCTTGCGTTGGATTTCAACAACCGAGGCAAGGAATTTCTCAGCCTTTGTCCGTGGCTCATAGTCCAGCTTGGGGAGATCAAAGCTTGAGGGCATTTCAACATCTGTGGGAGTTGATTTCTGGGACGATTGAGCGGGCTGTGGTGGTGCTGCTTTGCCTCCAAGAGGTGCATAACACTTCTCATCAGTCGGCAATAACTCTATGTTCCCGACGCTTGATGTAGAAATTTTTAAGCCATAACTCAATCCTCAAACACACATGTCATTGTAGTATGTGAGGTGTCAATCCAGCCTAGATGTGAAAGATACTAGGAATGCAAGAGCAAAGTAAAGCTAAGTCATTTTCGGGTAAAAGGGAGGAGAAAATCAAAATAAACTACTTGCAATCACTAAACGACCAGGAAAACAATTTAAACAATCCCTATGAAGGGTTAACTAACTACCAGACGACTTCTACAAATTTAAATGAGCAAGCTACTGATTATGAAAATTTGAAATCTAAAAATAGGCGAATAAGGCTATTTCTAGCAACCTAAAGGAACAAACTTTAAATCTAAAGGAGAAAGCTTTTGAAACGACTTATATGACAAGTAACAGATTCTAGGTTGGGAATCATTCTTAGGGAGGTTGAAGATTCGAACTTGGGGTTTAAAAA
>JAHZTW010000001.1:11116165-11133288 GCA_020283515.1 Alliaria petiolata | reverse complement strand
ATCGCTTGCGGATTTGAACTGTGGGAACTCCACAAGGTTGGCTGCAGCATTGAGACCGTAAGCTTGGCATAGCTCAGGGACAGAGAGGCGGTAGGCTTGCTTCCTTATCTTGAAAGTGACAAGACCCTCGGTTGGAGTTTGAATACTCGGATCATAATATGCGAATTCCAAGGTGGAGAGGAAGTAAAGCGTGGCTTCGGGGTAAGTTGGGCAATCCATCCCTGAAAGGCATGCAAGACCCATGTCTCTGAGCAGCTCATCAAACCCCTCCAACAGTCCTAGCTTTTGGAAGAATTCCCTACTTGCAAATTTTGTGGGCTCAAACCGCAACCTCTCTAGCCTCTTCTTTGTTTTCTTCTCTTCCTTGCTCCTTTTAACCGATTCTTCCACCACTTGTTGTGTCTCCTCTTGTGTTACCAAATCTCTGCTTCTCTTCCTTGGTGCCATGGTACCTGAAATTCATATTCTCAAAGAGAAGGTGAGTATAAGCGATGGTGAAGAGAGAAAAAAATTTGGTTTAGAGAGTAGATCCGAAAAATCTTTTGCATTAAGTCCTCGATTTATTTTGTGGGATAGTTTCAAATATATCAATAATTATTAGAGGAAAGTCTCTTGAGATATAACTAATCAAGAAAATTTCCCTAATATTTAGATATTCCTAAAAATTAATCATTATCCCTAACAAATATCATTCAACCACTTCAATTAAGTGAGATTTTTGAAAACTCAAATATATGATTGGTGGATGCTCTTGTCTTTCAAAACCGAAACTCTCACTCTCTCTCTCTCTATTTTTTTTAAAACAAGTTTGTATCTAAGTGAGAGGTGAGTGTGGATGAAATGTTTTATAAAGAAAATTTTTTGGACTTATTCAACAAGTGGTTTTTGAAAAATGTGGTCAAGGGACGTTTTTTCATGGTCAAAGGAGCCAGCCTGAACCAAAATTCAAATTCAAAAATGAGAGGGAAGGAGAAGGGGGAATTTTTTTTTTTTTTAACCAACCTTGGCATGAGATCGAGTCAAACCAGTCGATCTTGGCCTCGATCTCAAGCCTATTTTATCCGGGATCGTAATATAATCTTCCTAGGATGCGCCAGTCTTGAGTTAAAAGGGTGTGGATGTTGCTGTGAAAGAACTGTAAAAGAACAGAAGTAACAATGGATCGAAGGGCTTTACTTCAAAGGCTGCGGATTTGCCTCAAGTAAACCAGGTGAATTCTTTGATATTACACACAAAGATTTCGAGTTTTGCTTGCTAAATATGACACATTAACAAACAGAGAGTTTAAGTCAAAAANCACAAAGATTTCGAGTTTTGCTTGCTAAATATGACACATTAACAAACAGAGAGTTTAAGTCAAAAGAACTTTGATAAAAGATAATTGATGTCTCTGCCCAAGAGGTTCAAAGACAATATAAAGGGAAAGGCTTACCATGCCAAACAGAAAACAACAAAACAATAACTAAAACAGTTGGGGAAAAGCATTAAATAAGCAGTTGGGGGACGCCAGCTTCTTCTTGTTGACTTGGGTGCAAATCCTTCTAGAAGGCTGGTTCCTGATTTAACAAATAGGCCTTGGTACAGTATTGGGAATACCTCATTAAAAACCTTGTCAAAAAAACCTAGTGGGACAAAACTTGACAAGGGAAAAAGAGCATAAACCCAACACTTATCCATTGTTAAAATCATATGGCTTGAATCAAAACGGAAATGTTTTGACAAGCTTCCTTGATGTCTTGATGTTCAGGTTTGTTGGTTCGATTGAGAAGTCCTCCAATAGCTTGATTAAATAGCTTAGTCTTTGAACTAGTCATTGGACCAATAGGCACGATCAAGGCTTTTTCTCCTCCTAGCTCAGGTTCGAGTTGCTCCTCAGGTTCTAGCTTTGCTTCCAGCTGCTCCATAGACTCCTTTCCATGCTCCAAGTTCCATGACTTGTCCAGTATCATATCATCATCTCCCACTTGAAAAGGATTTGAATTGAAAAGGATTTGACCTCAAATCCGTTTCATCTGCAATATAAGGAACAAGATCAGAAACATTAAAACTAGAGCTTACATTATACTTACCTTGGAGATCCAGCTGATACACATTGTCGCTTATTCTCCTTGTGATTGTGAAAGGACCATCGATTCTTGGCATTAGCTTAGACTTCCTTTCAGCAGGGAATCGTTCCTTTCTCAAGTGAACCCATACTTGATCGCCAACTTCAAAGGTCATTCCACGCCTGCCTTTGTTGGCGTGTTTGACATATTGCTTTGTCTTCTCTTCTATGTTCTGCTTGGCTTTCTCATGAATCTGTTTAATCAAATCAGCTTTTGTTTTTCCCATCCACGCTAGCTCTTTCACTCAAAGGTAAAGGCATTAGATCCAAAGGTGATAATGGGTTAAAGCCATAAACAATCTGAAATGGAGAAAACTTAGAAGCAGAATGCATAGCATGATTATATGCAAATTCTATGTGAGGCAAGCAATCTTCCCAAGTTTTCAGGTTCTTTTTAATCAATGCACGTAATAGAGTTCCTAGAGTGCGATTGACAACTTCTGTTTGCCCATCAGTTTGGGGATGACATATGGTTGAGAATAACAGCTTAGTTCCTAGCTTAGACCACAAGGTTTTCCAGAAATAGCTAAGGAACTTAGTATCTCTATCAGAAACAATGGTTCTAGGCATGCCATGTAAACGAATGATTTCCTTAAAGAACAAGTCTGCTACATGAGATGCATCATCTGTTTTATGACAAGCAATGAAATGTGCCATTTTAGAAAACCTATCAACTACCACGAAAATAGAGTCTTTTCCAGTCCTAGTTCTAGGCAATCCAAGCACAAAGTCCATAGAGATATCAGTCCAGGGATGAGAAGGAATAGACAGAGGAGTGTACAAGCCGTGAGGTTGGACATTAGATTTAGCTTGTTTACATGTTGTGCATCTGCCACAGATTCTCTCCACATCTCTTTTCATGTGAGGCCAATGGAAATGATCCTGTATTACTTTAAGTGTTTTAGCAATACCAAAGTGCCCCATCAGGCCTCCACCCTGAGCTTCCCTTACAAATAAGTCTCGAATAGAGCAGTTAGGAACACATAAACGATTATCAAAGAAAAGAAATCCATCTTGTCTAAAGTAATGCACTGAAGCAAACTTTTCACAAGACTTGTAAACTTCTTGAAAATCAGAATCAGTCGCATAAAAGTGTTTAAGTTGTTCGAAACCTAGGAGCCTAGCATCAAGGGCATTCAATAAAACATACCTGCGGGACAATGCATCGGCAACTACATTGTGCTTACCTTGTTTATACTTGATGACATAGGGAAATGTCTCTATGAATTCGACCCACCTGGCATGTCTCTTGTTGAGCTTCTGCTGGCCTTTGAGATGCTTAAGGGACTCATGATCAGTGTGTATAACAAACTCCTTAGGCCATAGATAGTGCTGCCACGTTTGTAATGCTCTCACCAAGGCATACAGCTCCTTGTCATAAGTGGGATAATTCAGCATTGCTCCTCCAAGCTTTTCACTGAAAAAGGCTATAGGTTTCTCTTCCTGCATCAAAACAGCTCCAACGCCTATACCAGAAGCATCACATTCGATTTCAAAAGTTTTAAGAAAATCTGGTAAAGTTAAGACATGGGCATGAGTAAGCTTCTCCTTGAGGGATTGGAATGCATCTTCCTGTGCTTGTTCCCATTTAAAACTCACGTCCTTCTTTATAACCTCAGTGGAGGCTGCCAGCGTGCTAAAGTCCTTTACAAACCTCCTGTAAAACCCAGGAAGGCCATGGAAACTCCTCACCTCGCCTACTGTCTTTGGACTTGGCCAATCACTCATTGCTTTAACCTTTTCTTCATCCACCTTAACTCCTTCTGCACTTACAACAAATCTTAGAAACACAAGGTTATCTGTGTAGAATGTGCATTTCTTAAGATTAGCATAAAGCTTTTCCTTTCTAAGCACACTTAAAACAGAATTCAAATGCTCAACATGTTCATTTAGGCTTTTGCTGTAAACTAAAATATCATCAAAGTAAACAACAACAAACACGCCTATGAATGATCTAAGAAAATGATTCATTAGCCTCATGAAAGTACTAGGTGAGTTTGTAAGCCCAAAGAGCATAACTAACCATTCATACAGACCATGCTTAGTTTTAAAGGCTGTTTTCCACTCATCACCTTCTTTCATTCTAATCTAGTGGTATCCACTCTTTAAATCAATTTTAGAAAAAATGCAAGAACCATGCAATTCATCAAGCATGTCATCTAATCTAGGTATGGGATGTCGATACTTCACCGTGATATTATTGATGGCTCTGCAATCCACACACATGCACCAGCTACCATCCTTCTTAGGCACAAGCAAAACAGGTACAGAGAAGGGGCTCAAGCATTCTCTAATATGGCCCTTCTCCATTAGTTCTTCTACTTGTTTATGCAGCTCTTTTGTCTCCACAGGGTTTGTTCTGTATGCTGGACGGTTTGGAAGAGAAGCTCCAGGGACGAAATCAATATGATGTTAAATGCCTCTTATAGGTGGAAATCCCTATGGATTATCTTCAGGGAACACGTCCTTATACTCCAGCAAAAGAGAGATCATCTCACTCGGCAGCACCGGTGCAAGGTCAGTTAAGCTCATAAGAGCTTCCTTATACACAAATAACAACATTGGTTTCTTTGCAAAAAAAGCCTTATTAACAACATTAGAATTAACAAAGAAATTGGAACGTTTTGATACCTGCTCTTCATTGCGTTTCAGGTGTATCTGATCAGTATATACTTAGTTTGGTGTCATTGGAAGCAGTATAGTCTTCCTGCCATTAAACTCAAAGGAATGGCGATTAGTATAACCATCATGAATTACCTTACGATCAGATTGCCAAGGTCTACCAAGCAGAATGTGGCATGCCTCCATAGGCAGAAAATCACATAGAACTTCATCCTCATACTTTCCAATAGCTAGGGGAACCATCACTTGGCTGTTAACTTTCATTTCACCACTGTCATTGAGCCATTGAAGTTTGTAGGGCCTTGGATGCTTCATGAATTTTAATCCCAGCTTCTTGACCATCACATCACTTGCAACATTAGTGCAGCTGCCCCCATCAATGATCAAACTACAGATTTTACCCTGGACTTTGCAACGAGTATGAAACAGATTCTCTCTCTGTTCTTGCTCCTCTTGACTCGTTTGCAAACTCAAGGACCTCCTGGCTACAAGTAACTCTCCTTTGACAGGCTCTTCCTTATACTCATCTGAAACTAATTCAGCTTCTGATTTCTCTTCTTCGGATTCGAAGTTCCCATTGTCAAGCAGAATCATAATCCTTTTGTTAATGCATTCATTTGCATAATGCCCCCTGCCTTGACACTTGAAACACTTGACATCTCTAGTTCTGGAAGTAGTAGCTTCAGCCTTGCCTTTGATGTCTTGAACTGCAGTATAAGGCTTCTTTTCATCTCTGGAATACGCAGGTTGTTTGGTATACCTTGAATAGATTGGATAGATTGGTTTGTCCTCTCTGTGAAAAATTGATCTTGAAGAAATAGCTACAGCTCCATACGCTGGTTTTGAAGATCCTCTTCTCTAGAGCTGCTGTTCCACCAGAATAGCCTTATGAAGTAACTCCTCTAGCTCCAAGTAATGCTGCATCTCTAATCTGTCTTGAATGTCTCTATTCAGCCCTCCCATGAATCTAGACATGGTTGCTTCTCTGTCGTCAGAGATATCAGCACGCAACATCAGAGTTTCCAACTCTTGAAAGTAATCTTCTACACTTCTGCTTCCTTGAACAAGTTGTCTCAGCTTCTGATGCAATTCTCTATGGTAATTACTTGGGACAAACCGTTTCCTCATTATAGTTTTCATCTCTGTCCAAGTTTCCACAGGATACTCTTGATTGCGCCTTCTTGAAGTGACTAACTGATCCCACCAGCTGAGGGCATAGTCATAAAACTCAGTAGCTGCAACTCTCACTCTATTGATTTCTGTATAGTGTTGACAGTTAAACACCAGCTCAATCTTCTTCTCCCACTCCAAGTAAACATCTGGATCATTTTTACCATGGAATTCTGAGCTTGAGACCACCAAGATTGTCTTGTTGACGATCTCTGTCTTCTCTAACTCTTCTCTATCTCCTCTGGCTGCGATGAGAAGAACCATTGTGATGACTATAGTAATCATCTGTTGCGTCATCTCTTGGTTGTCTGTGTGGTTCTCTTTCTCTTCATGGAGACCTCTCTTGTCTCCTTCTGGGCTCATCACACCTCTGCTCTTGATTTGTATTCTGTCGAAATTCTTCTCTAAGAGCTTCCATTCCTGCTGCCATCATTTTTTTCATCTCAACAGTAAGAGCTTCAAGAAGCAGTTTATTGTTCTGGTTGTTGCTGAAACAAGACTTTTTAATCTTGCTAGCAATTCCTCAATTGCTCATATCATTGCAATATTTGAGGTATCAATCCATCTTGGGAATTTGATTCACTAAGAATACATAATTTTGTTTAAGCTAAGCTAAATTAAAAGGTTTAAGGTGACAAGCAACAATTAAAAAGCAACCACAACCTAAGAGGGACACTACAAGTTCAATAATATGAAGCTAAGCCTTAATTACTACTAATCAAGTACTAATAACGCAATTAACTACTAATCAAGATTGACAAAATACTAAAAACGAAACCTAAGGATGGAATCATTGATTTGGGAAACTAAATGGACAATATTGCAATCATTTAAGCAACTAATCAAGCCATCTCTATGCCTAGAACACTAATTAAAAACTAATCCATGATGTGTGGCAATAATCCCTTTACTAATCACCCTAATGAACTAATGATGTTTTAACATTAAAATAATTAGCAAGCATTATTCACAAGTCTAAATAGCATGACAAACACCCTAGACAACTAATGATGTTTTAGGCTAGGTATGTAAATCACTTATTAAGTTGGTTCAAGCATTTCATCAAACACTTGGTGGGTGTGTGAAATGCTTATGATCCAAATAGCAAAAGATTAGCTATTTGGCATTAAGAACACCTTAATAAGAAGAGAGATGAAAGAATCTATCCTAGATTGCAAGATTGAACCATTAGAAAACCCTAAATCTAACCCATCCCCAAGTTCCTAAAGAACTACTCACTAATCATAGTGAAACCCATCAAATCAAAGATAAGAAAAAGGTTAAACATGATTAGAGAAAAGATTAAAAGAAATTCAAGATAGATATTGCATAAAAATTAAAGATTCAAAGCAAATACAAGGTTTTCTCTCAAAGAGGCTAAAAGTTTATGACAAGACAAGAGAGAATAAAAGTTATCATAAAAATTAGGTCGAAAGAGTATTTATAGGAGGGACCCATAAAAGTGACAAGGAGGATTCGTCTGTGTTCGGATCGACCAGGTTCGTCGATCCAACTCATCGATCCGAACATCTGGAAATTTGGATCGACGACTTNTGAAACAAGACTTTTTAATCTTGCTAGCAATTCCTCAATTGCTCATATCATTGCAATATTTGAGGTATCAATCCATCTTGGGAATTTGATTCACTATGAATACAGAATTTTATTTAAGCTAAGCTAAATTAAAAGGTTTAAGGTGACAAGCAACAATTAAAAAAAAGCAACCACAACCTAAGAGGGACACTACAAGTTCAATAATATGAAGCTAAGCCTTAATTACTACTAATCAAATACTAATGACGCAATTAACTACTAATCAAGATTGACAAAATACTAAAAACGAAACCTAGGGATGGAATCATTGATTTGGGAAACTAAATGGACAATCTTGCAATCATTTAAGCAACTAATCAAGCCATCTCTATGCCTAGAACACTAATTAAAGACTAATCCATGATGTGTGGCAATAATTCCTTTACTAATCACCCTAATGAACTAATGATGTTTTAGCATTAAAATGATTAGCAAGCATTAATCACAAGTCTAAATAGCATGAAAAACACCCTAGACAACTAATGATGTTTTAGGCTAGGTATGTAAATCACTTATTAAGTTGGTTCAAGCATTTCATCAAACACTTGGTGGATGTGTGAAATGCTTATGATCCAAATAGCAAAAGATTAGCTATTTAGCATTAAGAACACCTTAATAAGAAGAGATATGAAATAATCTATCCTAAATTTCAAGATTGAACCATTAGAAAACCCTAAATCTAACCCATCCCCAAGTTCCTAAAGAACTACTCACTAATCATAGTGAAACCCATCAAATCAAAGATAAGAGAAAGGTTAAACATGATTAGAGAAAAGATTAAAAGAAGTTCAAGATAGATATTAGATAAAACTTAAAGATTCAAAGCACATTCAAGGTTTTCTCTCAAAGAGGCTAAAAGTTTATGACAAGACAAGAGAGAATAAAAGTTATCATAAAAATTAGGTCTAAAGAGTATTTATAGAAGGGACCCATAAAAGTGACAAGGAGGATTCGTCTGTGTTCGGATCGACCAGGTTCGTCGATCCAACTCATCGATCCGAACATCTGGAAATTTGGATCGACGACTTACGTCGATTCGTGTCGTCGATCCGAGCTCTGGTCGTCCGGCTTCTTCTTGACGTCTTGGTTCGGTTCGACGAGCTACGTCGATCGATGTCATCGATCCGAACCCCTGGGCTTGTGGTTCGACGAGCTACGTCGATCCGTTTCATCGATCCGAACCCCTGGACTTGCGGTTCGACGAGCTACGTCGATCCGTTTCATCGATCCGAACCCCTGGAAGTTTGGATCGGCGTACTCGTCGATCCAACACGTCGAACCAGCGCGAGAAATCTTCTCCTTCATCTTCTTGGTGACTCCTTTCTCCTCCAAGTGCTATACAATCCTTCTCCAGCTCCATCCACGCCTCCATAGTGTCCTTTTCACCTGATCAAGACTCCAAATGCACCAAAACATGCAAAAGAATATGCAAAGAGATCCTAGACTCTAAATGATCGAAATGCAATACAATGATGCTAAATAAGGATTCTAAATGATGACAAACTTACACTAAATGGAGAGAAATATGATGCAAAATATAGACATATCAACACCCCAAACTTGCATTTTGCTTGTCCACAAGCAAATGAAACACAAGATAAGGAGAGAGGTTTGAAAGTGGGAGCTCAATATCCAAGATAGTTAACAATAATAATCAACTCAATATCCTAGTTCTTAATTCTAGAATGCATTTGAATACTTCCTACTCCAAAAGACTTAGCCATGCCCATCTCAACATTCAAGTGTACTAAGAATTTAATCAAAACAAGTCTCCCTATCAAACCAACTCTTTAACATTCATTAAGGTCAAAACCATGAATCATGACATTGCAAGGCTAGTGAATTCATTTGGTTTAAGGACTGGGTTTTGAGATAAAAATGATCCCAATTCATCCGGTTTTGCATTTAAGTAAGGGTAACACTCAAAAGGATTTAACCACATGCATAATGCTAAAGGTAAGAAACAAGTGATGCATTCATTTTTTAGCTCACTTAACCCTCTAGAATCTACCCTTTCAACAAGGCTTTTGTGCCTTGCTAAACCCTTTGAATTTGGAACATTTTTCTCTTTTTAAAGCCTTAAGGGGGAACTTCTTCAACTTAGCAATTTTGGTGAATGGAGTAGTCTACACTTATCAACTTAGCTCTTCTTTTGATTTCTAGGTGGCTTTGCATATATATATCTTTTTTTTACTTGGCCTTTTGGCTCTTTTGACTTCTTAAGACCACCTAGCATTTATTTACTTAGAGCTATTCCTTTTTAAAACCCAAGACTCTCCATTTCAAACCATTCTTCCCCTTATTTTCCACAACTCACCAAGCATAATCACAACCAATTAAACCCCCAAATCCTAAGCCTAAAGCTAACCTCAAAATGCAGGGTTAGAATCTACATGAAAGTCTATACTTGTCGTTTCAAACCTAACACTTTATGCTAAGTTCAATCGAAATAAAGGCCTCACAAGTAGTCACACAAAAACAATTGGCTTCAAAGGAGGTAAGGTTTGGTAGGAGTTCTACATGAGCTAGCAAGAGGGTGGCAAAGTGAGTAAGAAAGCTCAAGTATTTTCAATACATGAATTCACTTTCAATGCAAGCATGATAATTAAATGTCCAAATTCGGTTTAAGTAAGTAGAGTTGGCTTTCAAATTCAAGACCATATTTTAACCAAAAACTAGTGACAAATGAGGTGGTCCAAGCATGGTTCTTCCTTACTTTCAAATTCATTCACAAGCATTAAAGAACTACTAACTAGGGTATTGAATTGATTACAAGAGTTAAAAATCTACAAGGATAGGCTCATCATTGCTCCCAATGCATATGCAAACAACCTAAATGAGAAAAATTCTAGACTCAATCCTAAAATGTTAACAAGTGCAAATGCAAACTGAATGATATTTTTTTTTTTTAATTTTCGAAATTTTTTTTTCATTTTTCATTTTTTTTTTTGGTTTTTCTATGCCTTAGATGAGACTCAAATATGCATGCTAAAGAAAAATAAGATCACAAAACACAAAGTCAAATACCATACTCCCCCAAACTTAAATTACACAGTCTCTTGTGTAATCCAAGCTTGGAGAAGATTTCAAAGATGCAAAAATAAAAATAAAAATAAAAACTAAGTGGTATTTACAATGGTTTTAGAGTGGTACCTTGATCAAAAAGGTATGGAGGAGGAGGAGTATGAATCCATGGAGTATGATGGATTGCTTGATTGAGGAGTGGGGGATCGCATGACTCTCTTCCCACGCCTCCTTGTCTCATAGGAGGAGGGGCGTGGCTCATCCTCATGGCTTTGTGCACTTGGGGTTCCTTGAAAAGAGTGGCGCCTCTCCACCATATGGCTGTCCCCTTCTTGATCCTCATGCTGCTCTTCTTGATGTCTTGAGGAGGGAGCCTTGTTTCCCTTGGTCGTGAGGTCCTTGATTTGCCTCTTCATCTCCTTGACAGTCCTCACAAGCTTCCTAATGGTCTTATCTTGCCATCTGTTCCATCTTTGGAGAAGCTTGATGTGTTGGTGAGCTTGTCTAGAGGGCTCTCCTTGGTTAGCTCCTTCATAAGGCTCAAAGTTGTACCTATCACTACCATAGACTGGAGGAGCTTGATAAGGCTCATGATCAGTGTCCCATGGAGCTATTGGGAAGGTCTCTATGTCGCCTAGATGTTCGTCGGATGGAGTGAAGGCAGCGTTTGACTTTTCTCTAAGGCTTGTGAGGTGAATGCAAGGAAGTCGGATTGTAGCCTCCCTGAGCCTTTCCACATTGAATTTGTACCTGTAGCCATTTCCCGACTTCACCAAGAACTGACCCTTAAGGAGGTAGGAGGAGTCTATGTACTGCTTTTCGGCAGAGGGATGTCCTAAGTTGATGCCAACTTCTTCAAGAATAGGAGTGATCATGCCTCCAATGGCTAGTTGATGAGAGCGATCCTTCTTCTTGGCTGTAGCTTTACCATAGTAACTTGCCGCATGAGCCACCCAAATCTGCACCATACCATTTCCCGTAGCATCACCTCGCATCTCGTAGTTGTCGAGGTAACGGATGATGCCCTTGAGCCCAACATCTAGCATCTCCCACTCTTCAGCAGTTATAATCACGCTCTCCTTCTTAGCAAAGAAAGTGTGAGCTAGCACCTTTTGAGCATAGCGAATCGCGGGGTGACGGATCATCTTGCTCCTACATCTCCCGGTCTTGTAACTCCCATTACCAAGCAACTGCCAAAGCCTCTCCAACTCAGTCTTTCTAACATCCAAACGCGAACCAGCACCTTCCCCCTCATCAAATCCAAGTACCTCACTAAGCTTCTTGAAGCCCATCTTGTAAGACTTGTTGCGAACCCGGAATTGGATGAATCCGAAGCCATCTTTTTCTGCATCAACACCCCCTGAACTCGAAGTTGTCACCTTCAAAGAGGAGAGGAATTGGCAAGTTTCCTCTTGGTAGCTTGGGTATGATTGGTTGAACCATCTCTCACACCCCAAATTCCGGAAAATTGCAGTTACATCCTCCAAGAGACCCAACTCATCAAGCAGCTCATGGTCCGGGTACTTAGTTCCCTTGAAAGGCATCTCCATAAGGGACTTGTACACTGCTGAGGGTGTTGGAGTTGAGGCCGCGGCTTTCTCGGCTCTCCTTTCCTTAGCTTTCTCTCTACTAATGTCTCTCTTTTGAGACAACTTCCTTATAACCGGGGGACTCTCCTCAGGATCTTCTTCTTCCACCTCCACAGGCCTCTTGCCTTGTCTCTTGCTAGTCTCACTCCTTGATCTCCCCATATCACCTATAAATTCAAAAATCTTTGAAAAGAATGAGTACATTGTGAATTAAAACTTTTGAAAGCAACAAGTATGTACTCATAAAGCTTTATGGGGGTTCCAAGAATCAAAATTTCCATGACAAAGAATTGCTAGCAAGAATTAATTTCTTTTATCATCTCTTTTATCAATCAAAGAAATCAACAAGGAATTTTTCAAAATTAAGCATCCTCTAAGTGTTAACACATTAAAATTCAAGAGGATTCAAGCCTAATTACTTATGCAACATGGGAAAACAAGGTTAAAGAAAGCAATTTTGAAAATTTGAACATCAATTAGGCATAAACATGAATTTTCGCAACCCTTGAAAATCTTATAGAAAAAGTGTTCAAAAATCAAAATTTTCCCATGTATTTCCTTGGAAATCTTCAACAATCATCACCCATAACAATATTCAACTATACCCAACTCAATCAATCCATTCAAAGTCTACTTATCAATCCCAATCTATAATTCATTCTCAAGGAGAAGTCAAAGATTAAAAGAGAGGATGAGAAGACAAACCTTGGTTCCACGCAAGTGCAAGGCCGAAATCAACTAAGGAATCAAGATTAGCACAGAATTTCGAAATTATAGCACTTGAAATCAAAGGATTTGATGAAGAATTGAGAGAGAAAAGTGAAAAACAAGTTCTTGTTCTTATGAAAGCTTAAATTTCGTGGGTGAGATAAATTTTGGGGAAGAAGAAGTCTTAAAATCCCCAAAAGTCGGTCTAATCTAAGTGAGGGAGTCAACATTAAACCGGTCAAAGGAAGGAAGGAAAGTCAAGCAAACCTGTTTTTAGGAGTGGATCGACGTGTTCATCGATCCGGTTCGTCGATCCGAACCCCTGGAAACTCGGATCGATGAAGTTCGTCGGACAGGTTCGTCGATCCGAACCCCTGGAAACTTGGATCGATGAAGTTCGTCGATCCGTTTCGTCGATCTCAACCCCTGGAAACTTGGATCGATGAAGTTCGTCGATCCGTTTCGTCGATCTCAACCCCTGGAAACTTGGATCGACGTGTTCATCGATCCAAGTCGTCGATCCATCCTTAAAACTTTCTTCCTCACTCTTTTCTCCAAGCCAAAGTCCTCCATACTCAACCTAAAACTTTCAAAAACTCAAAGAAACATAATCATAGTACTAAATGAAAAATATATACATGGATAACCATGGGAATGCCTCCCAAGAGCGCTTGTTTAACGTCATTAGCTCGACTTTTCAAACCTTTTTAGGCAAGAGTGGGATCTTGAAGAAGACATGAGCTTGCCTCTTCCTTAGATTCATTCACCAAGTATGGCTTCACCCTATGGCCATTTACTGTGAAACTCTCCCCATTCTTTCCCATCAAAGTGATAGCTCCATAAGGCAAGACTTCTTGAATCTCAAAAGGGCCTCCCCACCTTGACTTGAGCTTACCCGGGAATAACTTCAATCTTGAATTGTAGAGAAGGACTTTGTCACCAACACTCAGCTCTTTCTTCACAATCCTCTTGTCATGGAAAGCCTTGGTTCTCTCCTTGTAGATCCTTGAGCTTTCATAAGACTCAAGCCTAATCTCCTCAAGCTCTTGGAGTTGAATCAATCTCTTCTCTTGGGCTGTCTTTATGTTGTAGTTGAGAAGCTTCACAGCCCACAAAGCCTTGTGTTCAATCTCCACTGGTAAATGGCAAGCTTTCCCATACACAAGGTTGAAAGGAGACCTTCCTATTGGTGTCTTGAAAGCTGTTCTATAGGCCCACAAAGCATCATCAAGCATGATTGTCCAATCCTTCCTTGTTATACCCACGGTTTTCTCTAGGATAGCCTTGATCTCACGGTTTGAAATTTCCACTTGACCACTAGTTTGAGGGTGGTAAGGAGTGGCTACCTTATGCTTGACACCATGTTTGCTCAATAACCCTTCAAAGACCTTGTTGATGAAATGGCTTCCCCCATCACTAATCACAACTCTTGGAACACCAAACCTTGGGAAGATTATACTCTTGAACATCTTCACCACAACCTTGGAATCATTGGTAGGACTTGCAATGGCTTCTACCCACTTGGATACATAATCAACTGCTACCAAGATATACTTGTTTCCATAAGAAGAAGGGAAAGATCCCATGAAGTCTATGCCCCATACATCAAACAACTCCACTTCTAAGATAGGGTTTTGGGGCATCTCATCCCTCTTGCTTATGTTTCCCTTCTTTTGGCAAGGTTCACATGTCTTGATGAACTCATGAGTGTCCTTGAACAATGTAGGCCACCAAAATCCGCTTTGAAGAAACTTTGTAGCTGTCTTGAAAGTGGCAAAATGACCCCCATACTTGGACCCATGGCAATGAAAAATCACACTCTCAACCTCTTCTTGTGCCACACATCTTCTATAGATCCCATCAGCACACCTTTTGTAGAGATAAGGCTCATCCCAATACAAGTGTGATACATCCCTCATAAAATTTTTCTTATGATAGGTGTTGAGATGTGTTGGTTCCTCATTGCACACCAAGTAGTTAACAAAATCAGCATACCAAGGCTCACCCTTGACCTCTATACCTTGAATCTCTTCAAGCTTCCTTCCAACTCCATGTGCACTAACAATGCTTTTGATCATCATAATTTGCTCCTCCGGTAGGGAATCATTGATTGGCAAAGCATCCTCAATCCTCATCCTTGACAAATTATCAGCTACACCATTCTCCACACCCTTCTTGTCAACTATCTCCATGTCAAACTCTTGAAGAAGAAAAATCCATCTAAGGAGCCTTGGCTTAGTCTCCTTTTTAGCATAGATGTGGCGCAATGCAGCATGATCGGTGTAGACTATCACCTTTGAACCAACCAAATAGGATCTGAATTTCTCAAAAGCAAACACCACAGCCAAGAGTTCTTTTTCTGTTGTTGCATACTTGGTTTGAGCATCATCAAGTGTCCTACTAGCATAGTAGATCACATGTAGCTTCTTGTCTTTCCTTTTTCCAAGCACAGCCCCAACCGCATAATCACTAGCATCTACCATGATCTCAAATGGTAGACTCCAATCTGGTGCTTGCACAATAGGAGCACTCATAAGGACTTCCTTGATTGTCTCAAAGGCTTGCAAGCATTCCTTGTCAAACTGAAATTCCACCTCCTTACAAAGGAGCCTTGTCATAGGCCTAGCAATCTTGGAGAAATCCTTGATAAATCTCCTATAGAACCCCGCATGCCCAAGGAAACTCCTTATGCCCTTCACATTGGTTGGTGGCGCCATCTTGACCATAACATATATCTTGGCTTTGTCCACTTCTATACCATCTTCAGAGATCTTATGACCCAACACAATCCCTTGGTTGACCATGAAATGACACTTCTCCCCATTAAGAACCAAGTGAGACTCTTCACATCTTTGTAGAACCCTGCAAAGATTAGAAAGACATGCAGAAAAGGAGGCACCATACACAGAAAAGTCATCCATAAAAACTTCTACCATTTCCTCAATAAGATCGGAGAAGATACTCATCATGCACCTTTGAAAGGTAGCTGGAGCATTACATAACCCAAATGGCATCCTTCGATATGCAAAGGTACCATAAGGGCATGTGAAAGTGGTCTTCTCTTGATCATTAGGATGAATGGGTATTTGAAAGAACCCACTATATCCATCAAGGAAACAATAGAAAGGATGGTTAGCCAATCTCTTAAGCATTTGGTCAATAAAGGGGAGGGGAAAATGATCTTTTCTAGTAGAAGCATTAATTTTTCGGTAATCAATGCACATTCTATGGCCGGTGATAGTTCTAGTTGGTATCAATTCATCCTTTTCATTCTTAATCACAGTGATTCCACCCTTTTTACGGACAACATGCACCGGGGAAACCCAAGTGCTGTCACTAATAGGATAGATCACATTAGCTTCTAAAAGTTTCAAGATTTCCTTTTTCACTACTTCATTAAGGTTTGGGTTTAATCTTATTTGGTGTTCAATTGAGGAAGCATTTTCATTTTCAAGGTGAATCCTATGAGTACAAAGTATAGGAGATATGCCCTTGATATCACTCAAAGAGTAACCAATAGCTCTCCTATACTTTCTCAACTCATTAAGGAGAGAGTTGAGCTCATCATCACTCAAGTTTTCATTTACAATGATGGGATAAGAAGAGTTAGGGCCTAGGAAAGCATACCTTAATCCAATGGGGAGTGGTTTGAGCTCTACTTTTGGAGCTTTGAGTTCACTCCAATCCTCATCAAGGTATTTAGCCAATTCGCCATCCTCAAGCGCCTCTAGCCTTTCCTCTTGTTCTTGACTTGAAGCTTCAACCCTCATGGATCCCTTGTCTTGGTTACCTTCTTCATTACCCTCACATGAAGCTACCAATCTTGTAAAGCTTTCCTTCCCATCTAGTGCCTTGCGTGAATCAAGCATTTGCATGTATGCTAGTGTTTCCTCATGCAAATACCCATTCTCTCCATGTGGTTTGGTGAGAGCTACAATAAGATGGTCTTCTTGAGCTATTTCCTCTAGTAACTCATCGGCCAACTCATCCATAGTCTCAATGTAGAATGCTTGACCATCAATGGTTGGCTTCCTCAAGGTCTCCTTTATGTCAAACTTCAACTCAACCCCTTTTCCAAGATGCAAACTAATCTTCCCATGCTTCACATCAATGATAGCACCAGCAGTAGCTAGGAAAGGTCTTCCCAAAATCAAAGGATCTTTTGGCTCCTCATCCATCTTAAGCATTATGAAATCCGTGGGAATGATGAAGTTGCTAACCTTGAGAGGCAAATCCTCAAGAACTCCAATAGGCTTCCTCACACTCCTATCCGCAAGTATTAGAGAGATTCCACACTCCTTGTACTTGGTGAA
>JAHZTW010000001.1:11051661-11076896 GCA_020283515.1 Alliaria petiolata | reverse complement strand
TACTCACAAATCATGTTCTTACCTCTTTTAAACATAAGTTTAGAGTTAAGGAACATGATCAATGGGGTTAAGAAGAAAGACTTGAAATTTATTTAAATACTTGTGGAAGATAATAAAATACAAGAATTTTCACAAAGATCTAAATAAAAATTAAGAAGAAAGATTTGACATTAGAATAACTTAAATTCGAAATATATATAATAAAAATAAGAGTTTTTAAAGAAATAAATAAGAAGAACTATAGTACTCAAGAACAAAGGAAAGCTTACAAGAACACTAAGAAGACTTTGAAAGTGAGAATATAAAGACTTGATTGAAAGCTTAATGAAAAACTGAATGATTATTACACGCACACACACACTCCTTATATAGAGTTTTAAACATGGCTATTGGCCTTAAAAGAGGGGTCAAGGGGCAAGGGACAAGGGGCAAGGGACAAGGGACCTCTCTAATCCCACTTTTACTAAAGCATAAACACTTTTTGGAGCACTTGCAAGTGGTATCTTTTGGTTCGGGTACATGGATTGATCGATCTGCGCAAGGTGCAAATTCTGCAAGGGGTACTCCCGCTTGTACGAACAGTGGCTTGAGGAAGCCACCAATGAATGCAGAAGTTGTCTTACACGTAATAGCCCAAGCCTTGTACTTAACCAAGGATGAAGCCAGGATGCACCCATAATTCACGTCGTCTCCAAGATCATCCACCATCGGGTCATCATTCACTTCGCTATCTCATAGAACATTCTTAACCCCTTGGAAAAGGAAACATAGCTCGTTCTTGGTTACTGTTGCTGTCGTGGATCTCCCACTGAATGTGTTGGCCAGCAGCTTGAGGGTGTATCTTAGCAAAGATTTTCGCACCTTCTTGATTTTGGCGGTGTTGGACTTGTAGTCTCCATCGCTAATCAAGTCCCATAGATCGCTTGCGGATTTGAACTGTGGGAACTCCACAAGGTTGGCTGCAGCATTGAGACCGTAAGCTTGGCATAGCTCAGGGACAGAGAGGCGGTAGGCTTGCTTNCTTTGTATTCTTATTGAATCATCTCCCAAGATGGATTGATACCTCAAATATTGCAATGATATGAGCAATTGAGGAATTGCTTACAAGACTTAAAAAGTCTTGTTTCAATTTGGCGCCGTTGCCATATTGGGACTGATTGATCATTAAGATTTGAGTTTAGTTTGAGACTAAGTATACATTTTGTGTTTATTGACCATCTCATTTTCTAGATTTCAGTTTACCCTTGAATGCATTTGAAATCACAAGGAGACAACAACTTTCAAGGCTTTCAAGAGATTGATCAGTTGGAAAGGGTTCCTAGGATTGCAAGAAGGGAGGCTGCAAGGTTAGAAAGGTTGAGAATGGAAGAACAAGTTGTTGTTCCTCCACCGATGGTGCATGCACACCAAGCTCATAATGGAAATGAGCAAGCTCCAAGGGGCAATGGAAACCCCTTGCATGTGCCAAGACAAGGAAGAACCATTGGGGCTGGTGATGCTCCAAATATTCATCAAAATAGATATGGCATCCAACCCCCACCGGTTCACAACAACACCTTTGAAGTGAAGCCAGCTTTCATCACCATGGTTCAACAAGACAGGTTCCATGGTTTGCCTATGGATGATCCCCTTGATCACTTGGATAACTTTGATAGAATTTGTGGGTTGTTCAAGATGAATGGTGTGAGTGAGGATGCTTTCAAGCTAAGACTCTTTCCCTTCTCTCTTGGGTATAGAGCAAGGCAATGGGAGAAAAACTTGCCTTAAGGTACCATCACCTCTTGGGATGAATGCAAGAAAGCATTCCTTTCTAAGTTCTTCTCCAACTCAAGGACAGCCAAGTTGAGGAATGAGATCTCTAGCTTCACTCAAAAGAACAATGAGTCTTTCAATGAAGCATGGGATAGGTTCAAGGGCTACACAATGCAATGCCCACATCATGGCTTCACACAAGAGTCTCTACTAAGCACTCTCTATAGAGGAGTTCTCCCAAAGATTCGAATGCTTCTTGACACCGCAAGTAATGGGAACTTCTTAGGCAAAAAGTAGAAGATGGTTTGGAGCTTGTAGAGAATCTTGCCTTGAGTGATGGTAATTACAATGAAGACTATGATAGAGCTCCAAGGGGAGGTGAATATGAATCTCACAAGAAAGAAATGAAGTCTCTACATGAAAAGATGGACATTCTCATGTCTTCCAATCAAAGGCATGTACATTTTGTTCGTGAGTACCAAGAAGATTGTGATGATCAAGTTAAGGCTCAAGAGTGTGAAGAAGTGGTCAATTTCGTGGGTGGCCAAGGAGGCTACAACAACTACTCCAACAACAACTATAAGGGGACTAACAACCTCTCTTATAGAAGTACTATTGTAGCCAACCCCGGAGACCAAGTCTATCCTCCACAAGCTACTCAAAACAAACCTTTTGTGCCTTACAACAATCAACAAACGGGTTATGCACCAAGGTCTAACTACCAAGGAGGAAACCAAGGCAACTATAATGGTCAAAAGTACAATGCTCCACCTGGTTTTCCTCAACCTTCACAAGGTCCTCCACAAGACAATGTTCAGCTCATGCTTCAACAAATAATTCAAGGTCAAGCTCAAAATGATGCGAATATGGGAAAGAAGATTGCTGAGATCAACACAATGATGAATTCTTCACTCAATGAGCTTGCAACTCAAATAGGAGGTCTTCAACAAAAGTTCAAGCAACTTGATAACAAGGGCAAGGCTTCTAGCTCCAATTCTCAAGGCACTTTCCCCGGTAAGCCCGAAGCTAACCCAAAAGAGTATTGCAATGCTATCTCCACTATTGATGAAGATGAGTATGAGATAGTTGTGCTAGAGTTTGAGCAACTATTCGAAGCTCCTTATGATACATCTACATTCAATGAGGACATTGAAGTTCAAGATGGGGAGGTGGTTATTGAAAATGACTCCATGGTTGTTGCTACAGAAATGGGTAATGAAGTGTTTGATGAACCCAAGACTTCTACAAAGGCAAGAGTTGAGGAGGATGTAAGAGAAGTGGCTAAGAAGAGTGAAGAAGGAGCTTGTGATCTCCTTATCTATAAGCCACCACTCCCATATCCTGAGCGGATTTTGACTAAGGCACAAAAGAAAGTGCTTTCAAGCTTTAGAGGAAGTATGGAGAAAGTTGGAGCACCCTTGCCAAAGGGGGAGAGTTTGTCTCAAGTCAAGGGTCAAATAAGGTTCATCAAAGACTTGCTAGCTAATAGGGAGAAGGTAGAAGAGCTGATGGAAAGCCTTAATCCACCAAGCACAACAAGGGATGAGCCTAAGACTATTCCAAAGCTTGGTAATCCCGGAAAATTTTTGATTTCTTGCTCTCTTGGGAATTTAAAGATTGATGAAGCTTTGTGTGATTCTGGATCAAGTGTCAATGTGATGTCCCTTGAAATGTCTAAGAGCCTTGGGATTACAAACCTAAAGAAGTATCCCTCACCTATTACCTTTGTTGATGCTTCCTCAAGACAACCTATAGGCCTTGTTGAAGATTATCCATTGAAGATTGGTGAGTGTCTAGTCCCAACTGACTTCATAGTCATGGACATGGTTCAAGCAACAAGGCTACCTCTCCTCCTAGGTACTCCCTTCCTCAATACAGCTGGTGCAAGCATTGATTTCACAAACAAGAGAGTGATTCTCAAGAGTGTGAATGATAAGGTCTTCTATCCTATGAAGCCTTCTACCTTGGGTTTTTGTGGCACAATCACATGTGCTACTATTGAAATTGATGAAAAACCACCATATAAAAAGGAGCAGCTGATGGGATTCACTTGTGTGATGCTAAAGGATAATGATACCTCGGACCACAATGAGTATGATGGGTCAAGCTTTGATGGTGTGAGTCTTCTTGCTATGTTTGATGGAATCAATGTGGTGGAACATATAGCTGAGCCACCAAGGAGGGCAAGAAGGAGGTCTAAGAAGAAGAAGAAGGTGTTAGACATTGGAGTAAACACCATGTTCATCGAGAAGGGAGGAGGAACTTCACATCCACTCCATGACCCTCCCAATGTGTAAAAGGTTTGAAAAGTCAAGCTTAGTGACTTTAAACAAGCGCTCTTGGGAGGCATTCCCATGTTATCCTTGTATATATTCTTGTTTTTATTCTATAATCATGTTTCTTTGAGTTTTGAAAAGTCTTAGGTTGAGTATGGAGGGCTATGAGATTTCCCACCCCTCAATCAAGCAACCCATCCTACTCCTCCTCCTCCATGCGTTTTTGATCAAGGTACCACTCCAAATCATTGTAAATACCATTTAGTTTTTATTTTTGCATTTTGAAATCTTCTCCAAGCTTGGATTACACAAGAGACTGTGTAATTTAAGTTTGGGGGAGTATGGTATTTGACTTTGTCTTTTGTGATCTTATTTTTCTTTAGCATGCATATTTGAGTCTCATCTAAGGCATAGAAAAACCAAAAAAATGAAAAAATTTCGAAAATTTCAAAAAAAAATATCATTCAGTTTGCATTTGCACTTGTTAACATTTTAGGATTGAGTCTAAAATTTTTCTCATTTAGGTTGTTTGCATATGCATTGGGAGAAATGATGAGCATATCCTTGTAGATTTTTAACTCTTGTAATCAATTCAATACCCTAGTTAGTAGTTCTTTAATGCTTGTGAATGAATTTGAAAGTAAGGAAGAACCATGCTTGGACCACCTCATTTGTCACTAGTTTTTGGTTGAAATATGGTCTTGAATTTGATAGCCAACTCTACTCACTTAAACCGAATTTGAACATTTAATTATCATGCTTGCATTGAAAGTGAATTCATGGATTGAAAATACTTGAGCTTTCTTACTCACTTTGCCACCCTCTTGCTAGCTCAAGTAGAACTCCTACCAAACCTTACCTCCTTTGAAGCCAATTGTTTTTGTGTGACTACTTGTGAGGCCTTTATTTCGATTGAACTTAGCATAAAGTGTTAGGTTTGAAACGACAAGTATAGACTTTCATGTAGATTCTAACCTTGCATTTTGAGGTTAGCTTTAGGCTTAGGATTTGGGGGTTTAATTGGTTGTGATAATACTTGATGAGTTGTGGAAAAGTTGGGAAGAAAGAGATGATGGATAAAAGGGTTGGTGGAAAGTAAGGGGAAGAATGGTTTGAAATGGAGAGTCTTGGGTTTTAAGAAGGAATAGCTCTAAGTAAATAAAAAGTGTTAGGTGGTCTTAAGAAATCAAAAGAGCCAAAGGGCCAAGAAAAAAAAAATATATATAAATATATGCAAGGCCACCTAGAAATCAAAAGAAGAGCTAAGTTAATAAGTGTAGACTACTCCATTCACCGAAATTGCTAAGTTGAAGAAGTTCCCCCTTAAGGCTTTAAAAAGAGAAAAATGTTCGAGATTCAAAGGGTTTAGCAAGGCACAAAAGCCTTGATGAAAGGGTAGATTCTAGAGGGTTGAGTGAGCTAAAAAATGAATGAGAGGGGTGTAGGATCATTGATAGTATTTCGGGTAGATGATAGTCTATCCTTGTATGCATCACTTGTTTCTTACCTTTAGCATTATGCATATGGTTCAATCCTTTTGAGTGTTACCCTTACTTAAATGCAAAACCGGATGAATTGGGATCATTTTTATCTCAAAACCCAGTCCTTAAACCAAATGAATTCACTAGCCTTGCAATGTCATGATTCATGGTTTTGATCTTAATGAATGTTAAAGAGTTGGTTTGATAGGGAGACTTGTTTTGATTAAATTCTTAGTACACTTGAATGTTGAGATGGGCATGGCTAACTCTTTTGGAGTAGGAAGTATTCACATGCATTCTAGAATTAAGAACTAGGATATTGAGTTGATTATTATTGTTAACTATCTTGGATATTGAGCTCCCACTTTCAAACCTCTCTCCTTAGCTTGTGTTTCATTTGCTTGTGGACAAGCAAAAGGCAAGTTTGGGGGAGTTGATATGCCAATATTTTGCATCATTTTAGCATCCATTTAGTATAAGTTTCTCATCATTTAGGAGTCTAATATAGCATCATTGTGTTGCATTGTATCATTTAGAGTCCTAGAGTGTTTTTGCATAGTCCTTGCATGTTTTGGTGCATTTGGAGTCGTGATCAGGTAACATAGATGCTGTGGAGGCAACAATGGAGTTGGAGAGGAAGAAGTTGCCAAAAAGATGGAGAAGAAGAATTCTGAGGACGGTTCGACGAGACGGTTCGACGAAGGCATGCCGAAACTTTCTTCAAGGACGACCGTTCGGCGACACCGTTCGACGATGCTCACCGAACCAAATGTCCAGGAGTTCAAGTTCGACGTGTTGGTTCGGTGAAGCTCGCCGAAACTTTCCCAGACGAATCTTTTTTGTCTACTTTATGGGTCCCTCCTATAAATACTCTTTAGACCTAATTTTTATGCCAACTTTGATTCTCTCTTGTCTTCTCATAAACTTTTAGCCTCTTTGAGAGAAAACCTTGTATTTGCTTTGAATCTTTAAGTTTTATGCAATATCTATCTTAAACTTCTATTAATCTTTTCTCTAATCTTGTTTAGCCTTTCTCTTATCTTTGATTTGATGGGTTTAACTATGATTAGTGAGTAGTTCTTTAGGAACTTGGGGATGGGTTAGATTTAGGGTTTTCTAATGGTTCAATCTTGCAATCTAGGATAGATTCTTTCATCTCTCTTCTTATTAAGGTGTTCTTAATGCCAAATAGCTAATCTTTTGCTATTTGGATCATAAGCATTTCATACACCCACCAAGTGTTTGATGAAATGCTTGAACCAACTTAATAAGAGATTTACATACCTAGCCTAAAACATCATTAGTTGTCTAGGGTGTTTATCATGCTATTAGACTTGCTATTCATGCTTACTAATCATTTTAATGCTAACACATCATTAGTTCATTAAGGTGATTAGGAAAGGGATTAATACCACACATCATGGATTAGTCTTAATTAGTGTTCTAGGCATAGAGAAAGCTTGTTTGAGTTGCTTACATGATTGCAAGGTTGGCCTTTTAGATGCCCAAATCAATGATTACATCCCTAGGTTTCGTTTTTAGTTAATTTGGTAATCTTAATTAGTAGTAATTGCTTGATTAGTGCTTGATTAGTAGTAATTAAGGTTTATTTTCATATTATTGAATTTGTAGTGTCTCTCTAGTTTATAGTTTGCTTTCAATTATTGCTTGTGACTTTCACTTACTATTTTTATCTTAGCTTAAACATAACTTTGTATTCTTATTGAATCATCTCCCAAGATGGATTGATACCTCAAATATTGCAATGATATGAGCAATTGAGGAATTGCTTGCAAGACTTAAAAAGTCTTGTTTCAAGCATTGAGCTAAGCACGCCTACCATCTAAAGCTAAGGTGAGTCCATTTTTATGTTTTCCATATGATTATTGTTACTAATAAAACTCTTGAATGTTTCTGTCTTAAGTAGTAGTTATTTCATTTCATAGATAAGGCATATGTTGCCCATTTTTATTTCATTCCTTTAGTATAGTTTTCATTAAATGTACTTTGCTTCAAAGACCCCTAGAAGGGCATAGCTGTTTGAACCATATATAAGGTTCCCTCACAGCCTTGTATTTTTTTCCAACCTATCAATAAAGCAGAACTTTCTTGTGTTCATAAGAACCCTAGCAGCCGAATTCTGAGATTGTGTGAGAAGCCTATTTCTTGAGTTCTTCAGACTTATCATTGCTTAATCCATAAAGCTTTGTGGCGTCTATCATTCCCCCATCTATTCCATCCCATTACTTGATCCAATCTGAGAGAGTTACACAGCCAGCAGATTGGACTCCATACACCTATCCATTTCGATCCATCCATTGATCAAACAGAGAGAGTTGCACAGCCAACTGTTTGATTCCATTGATTCACCATCCTGTATGATCATACCCCCTTGATTCATACATCATCTGGTATCAGAGCTTAGGCTCCAAGTCAGGTGAATCTATCCCTTTTCTTTTGTTTCTGCAATTTTTATTTCCATTGTTCATGTGTTTATCATCCATAAAAAAAAATCAAAAAAAATTTGCATCATTGTTTCATTTGCTTAGATCTGCGTCTGATAGTGTTTTCATTTCCAGAAAATCAAAAAAAAATTGTTTGCATCTTGTTATTGCTTGCGCTTGATTATATCTTGTTGTTGCATTCATTTTGTGTTCTTATCTCCAGCAAAGCCAAAAAAAAAAAAAAAAAGAGATCTAGTTCCTGTTTGCATTGCTTTTGTTTCATATCATTCATCATCTAGTTCTGCCTAAGTTTTCATTCATAAAATAAAAAAAAAAATCTGTTTTCATTGTTCTGTTTGGTTGCTTGAGTTTCTGCCATTGCTGTTCTTCATTCATTCATCTTTTAGTCAACTTTGCTGGCTAGAAAACGTGTTGTTGCTTCATTTTTGGCAAGTATATTTTCGGCAATACCATATTTGTTGCTCCTGGCTTTTACTCTCATTGACCTTCCCTATTTGATCATTCCATACTTGTTTTTGTGTCCATTTTGCGTCCATATTCATTGTATCTTGCATTTGAATTCATTTCTTTGTTAGTTCTGATCATTTGATTTCACGTTTTATCGTAGCAGCCATATCTGCGGTTCCTTGCATTTGAATTCTAAATTAGACCGTTGCATTCTTGACCTTTATTAAAAAAAAAAAAAAAAGAGAACCCATTTGCTTCTGATTTCATTTGTCCTTAGCCTTCCTGTTTTCTTTTACCATCCATTGTGCAGATTGGTTATATTGCATTGGTGTTTGGTGTTTGATTTATTTAAATCTTCATACCACACTTCTGCAGTTGATCTACTTGTTGTTTTTGTTTGAATACAGGAAACCATGGGAGAAGCGGCTGAGCAAGCTGACTTCACTCGCATCCTTGCTGGGATTCAGGCTAGCCTCACTCAGCTAACCAATGCTCAAGTTACGCTTGGAGAGCGTATTACTCGGATTGAGCAGCCACCACCTGCTCCTGTACCACGCATAGCTCCTGTTAGAGCTGTTAATGGACAAAGGAACCCTCAAGAAGAGGAAGATGATGATATGCCAGACTTAGAGAATGATCCTCTACACCACCAGAGAAGACCATCCAGTACAAGAAACAAACAGATAAAGGCAGGAAAGAAGTTACATTTGAGCCTGAAGATTGGGTATGGCTGCATATGAGACCAGAGAGGTTCCCCAACCAGAGGAAGTCCAAGCTTTCGTCCAGAGGAGATGGACCATTCAGAGTGTTAGAGCGCATCAACAACAATGCCTACAAGCTGGAGTTACCAGGTGAGTTTAATATCTCATCCACTTTTAATGTTGCTGATTTATCTCCATTTTATGCAGATGAAACAGTTCTGAGGTCAGAACCTCATCAAGAGGGAGGGAATGATGAGGACCTCAATCCACTAGATCAGATTCCCACAATGAGGCTGCCACCAAGAACAAGGTCTGGTACTAAAGCATTGCGTGAGGACTTCAGCAAAGCTGTAGAGAATTTGATGAATCAAAGAGAGCTTGAATCACGGATCAGCTCAACAAGCTTGCTATTTCTCCAAAGACTGCATCTCAAGACATGCTGGAAAACCAAGAAGAATTCAAAGGAGACGGTCCATACATGAAGACTATGGATTATATAAAGGAATGGCCTATTATTCAAGAGCAGAAAGGGATTGCCTTACTTAGCATTGAGCTAAGCACGCCTACCATCTAAAGCTAAGGTGAGTCCATTTTTATGATTTCCATATGATTATTGTTACTAATAAAACTCTTGAATGTTTCTGTCTTAAGTAGTAGTTATTTCATTTCATAGATAAGGCATATGTTGGCCATTTTTATTTCATTCCTTTAGTATAGTTTTCATTAAATGTATTTTGCTTCAAAGACCCCTAGAAGGGCATAGCTGTTTGAACCATATATAAGGTTCCCTCACAGCCTTGTATTTTTTCCAACCTATCCATAAAGCAGAACTTTCTTGTGTTCATAAGAACCCTAGCAGCCGAATTCTTGAGATTGTGTGAGAAGCCTATTTCTTGAGTTCTTCAGACTTATCATTGCTTAATCCATAAAGCTTTGTGGCGTCTATCATTCCCCCATCTATTCCATCCCATTACTTGATCCAATCTGAGAGAGTTACACAGCCATCAGATGGGATTCCATACACCTATCCATTTCGATCCATCCATTGATCAAACAGAGAGAGTTGCACAACCAACTGTTTGATTCCATTGATTCACCATCCTGTATGATCATACCCCCTTGATTCATACATCATCTGACACAAGATTGGAATCACTCCAACTTATGATCACTCGATAATCAAGAGATTCCAAGCTTAAGCTTGCGGAAGGTGGAAAAGAGGGTAGAAATGGCGGTGAAACATTGATTGACTCGCTCAATCGATGGGCTTGACTAACTCTCTCAATCGGTGGACGAACCAGACTTGTTTGAATCACACAAACAAGCTAAATTTGTGGCTTCTATAGATTAGAAGTGAATCGCACACTTATAATTTAAAGAACAAGATAAACTTCAAAGACACAACTTTGAAAGAAAATGAATACTTTGTATTAATCAAGATTGAAAGGTGATTTACAATGAGGGTCGAGCCTGAGCTTATATAGTGCTCACAAAAACATTAAAACAAGAAAGAAATCAAAACATTGAATAAAAACAATCTTTTGGCCATAATGAGCAANGTGCATCTCAAGACATGCTGGAAAATCAAGAAGAGCTTAAAGGAAACGGTCCATACATGAATACTATGGATTATATCAAGGAATGGCCTATTATTCAAGAGCAGAAAGGGATTGCCTTACTTAGCATTGAGCTAAGCACGCCTACCATCTAAAGCTAAGGTGAGTCCATTTTTATGTTTTCCATATGATTATTGTTACTAATAAAACTCTTGAATGTTTCTGTCTTAAGTAGTAGTTATTTCATTTCATAGATAAGGCATATGTTGGCCATTTTTATTTCATTCCTTTAGTATAGTTTTCATTAAATGTATTTTGCTTCAAAGACCCCTAGAAGGGCATAGCTGTTTGAACCATATATAAGGTTCCCTCACAGCCTTGTATTTTTTCCAACCTATCCATAAAGCAGAACTTTCTTGTGTTCATAAGAACCCTAGCAGCCGAATTCTTGAGATTGTGTGAGAAGCCTATTTCTTGAGTTCTTCAGACTTATCATTGCTTAATCCATAAAGCTTTGTGGCGTCTATCATTCCCCCATCTATTCCATCCCATTACTTGATCCAATCTGAGAGAGTTACACAGCCATCAGATGGGATTCCATACACCTATCCATTTCGATCCATCCATTGATCAAACAGAGAGAGTTGCACAACCAACTGTTTGATTCCATTGATTCACCATCCTGTATGATCATACCCCCTTGATTCATACATCATCTGACACAAGATTGGAATCACTCCAACTTATGATCACTCGATAATCAAGAGATTCCAAGCTTAAGCTTGCGGAAGGTGGAAAAGAGGGTAGAAATGGCGGTGAAACATTGATTGACTCGCTCAATCGATGGGCTTGACTAACTCTCTCAATCGGTGGACGAACCAGACTTGTTTGAATCACACA
Source organism: Alliaria petiolata (assembly GCA_020283515.1). Classification (NCBI taxonomy): domain Eukaryota; kingdom Viridiplantae; phylum Streptophyta; class Magnoliopsida; order Brassicales; family Brassicaceae; genus Alliaria; species Alliaria petiolata. Next base: position 11,065,318 of record JAHZTW010000001.1, on the reverse strand, counting down.
AACAAGCTAAATTTGTGGCTTCTATAGATTAGAAGTGAATCGCACACTTATAATTTAAAGAACAAGATAAACTTCAAAGACACAACTTTGAAAGAAAATGAATACTTTGTATTAATCAAGATTGAAAGGTGATTTACAATGAGGGTCGAGCCTGAGCTTATATAGTGCTCACAAAAACATTAAAACAAGAAAGAAATCAAAACATTGAATAAAAACAATCTTTTGGCCATAATGAGCAAATCGGCCAATTAATGTGGACAGTGAGATCTCCTTGTATCGGGATGGTTTGAGGGGATATGTGAGCTTCTCTGGAATATTCTAATCGCCATATGAGTTGCCTAAATCGCAGAAACTTGGGCAAGAGGGTCGTTGAAGAGTTAATGCTCCAAATGTGTTGAATGCTCTTGAGCCCAAGCTGAGGATCCTCTGTCTTGAAACTTGCATAACTTTCGTTTCAGAACCGGGTTTGGTATGATTCCAATTCGAAAAGCTCCCTGGTTGAGTCAAGATTCCACACACCAAGTCGGTTTGTAGCTTAATTCCTTCTGGTTCGGTCGGAACCCTCCAATTACTGCGCCTATGTCCAAATCGAAAAAGCTCCGGTTCACCCAACTTGTAAAAATAATAACTTCATCATATGAGCTCGGCTTGAGCTGATTCCACTTCGGCATGATTCTATGATGAGTTGAGTTTCCAAAACAATTTGATTTGTTGCTTGGATCATCGTGGTTTGGCCGGAATGACTCGATGAATGATCGCAGGTCTCCATCGGGTCCATTGGAGCTCTAGATGGGTTTAAAACATGTGAACCAATTTGCCTCGTTAAAACCTTTCCTGGAAAACCCAATGGGATAAAACCAAGGATAAGGAAAAAGAGTACAAATGGTCACAACCCATTTGTTAGCCTTTGCTTCACGTTCATATGCAAGCTCGTCAACAGGTGCAACTTCGGCAACAGGTTTTAGCATTGCTTCCGTTTGATGATCTTCAGTGCTTGGCAAGATCATACTCTGCTCCAGGGTTGATGATGTCCACGATATTGCGTCATACTCTCCTTCTTCAAAAAGTTTTGCCCTCAAAACTTGCTTATCTGCACATAGATAACTCAAGTTAGTTTCATGAATTATATGAGAGTCTAATGACTTACCTTAGAGACAGTTTCGGTTGGTGCTCAGTTGGGGTTGTTGTTGATCATCTGGGGGTTTTCCTTTGAGCAAGTAGCATAGAATCACTCCTCTGTTTTGGTCTAGGGCGTGGCTGCTCTCCCTTGTAGCTTTTACCCATTTGATAACCTCGGTTTTGGGTGGTGATGTCTCTTTGTTATGAGCTTGTTTTAACATCATTCTCTTCTCTGGTGGAACTTCTTTTGGGTTTATCTCCTTAATACCTGAAATAATCTCAGCAATTTGGACAAGAAACAAGTGTATTATGGGTTCTTTATAAAAACTTAAACTTGTTAAACCTTCTGTCCTAGTTGTATCAATTCTTTTAACTAATTTCGGTTTCAAGTAAGAAGATGTAACTTTATAGTTCTTACTTTCTTTTAATTCCAGTAAGTCCACCAACACTTTTTTTAATCCTTTGAAATAAATTTAGTGAAAGAATGACTTATCTGAGGAACACTCTTGGTGTTTTTGCTAGCCAAATCTATAAATTGATGCAATGTATGGATTGGGGGCTTCTCTTTGAAGCTGTCTTTTCTCTTCACCAAAATTTCTCTTCTTCGATTCTTCTTGGTATGTTCTGTACCTGAAACAACTCTCAAGAACAAGTGCATTATTTCTGAGTTTAAAACTATAGAAATAGGCCTTGAAATATTTAAATTCACAGTGATGGTGTTAGCTAGTTGTAGCATCAATTTCTCTTTGATGGCTATAACTCCACAGTTTTGGCTGCTCTCCCTTCTAGAGATGGTTATAGCTAGCTTTGCAGCTGAGGACAAAGCATCTGGTCGTGCCTCTGCTCTTTCCACATTCTCCTTTGGACAAATCAGTTGTAGAATATGTCCTTCTTGTATTTTTGCATCTCTGATTGTTTCCCTTTCTTCTTGTCTTATTCCTGGATCAAAACTCTTTGGCAATAACAAGTGCATGAGTCTAGAATTGGGAATTAAAATATCAGAATAAACTAGGCTATCACTTGTGTTAATTAAATCCAATTTCGTTTCTGGTGATGCAACCTTTAACAATTCGCTAGATAGACAAGTAGTAGCACAATCAGGAATTAAAAACTCAGAATGATATAAACTATCACTACTTCTAGATTTTTCCGTTTTCTTATCCAGTGAAGTTCCTTTCAACAGTTTCTTAATGGGACAAGTTGCAGCAAAGTGTCCTCTGTTATGACATCTATAACATGTAGGCTCTTGAGAATTCACAAAATTAGAAGACTTACCTTGAGTTTGCGTCTCTGGTGACTGTGTTATAGTCTTGGGCGTGGTTGCTGCTTCTCTTCTCATAGGTTCTTCTTTGGAGTTCTGTTTCGGGTCAGTTTTCTTAGCCACTATGTTGTAGTCTTTCTTGAATTGTTCCCACCATTCAAGTGTGGTGATGGGTTCCTGCTGAACTTCTTCTGCTGGAACTATCTTCTTTTCCTTTGTTTGACTTGGTGAAGCCTTTGTAGACACGTTCTTGGGCTCAGAATAATAAGCATGCTTATGCTTAGGAGTAGGCTTCGGTTCTGGTGTGAACTTAGCGCTTCTTGTTGTTGTAGTAGTGCCTTTGCGTGTCTGGTAGTTCTTTGCAAACTCTTTATACATCCTGGCCTTAAGTTCTCCCCAATCTAGTACTGGATTGATGTAGAAGCCGGGTGTGCAGTCTCTTAACCACCATTTGTAAGCATCTGATATACTCATATATTTCGCATATTTAGCTTGCATTTAGAATAGGTTTTTCATGCATACATCATTCATAATAGACTAGTTTGCATCATTTGTATCATTTTATGTCCTAGAACACTTTGCATTAGCATTTGCATGGTTTCTTGCATATTTGCATCTTTTTCAGGTTGTTTAGAGTACTTGGAGATGTGATGGATGCTGAGCATTAACAAGAAGATGAAAGAAGAGCATAAAAGTTAGTATGAATCAAAAGGAGACTTGGACAAAAAAGAAGGAGCAAAGATCGACTACAAGATCGACAAAGGCCAGTCGATTCAACCAAGATCGAGAGGTAGATCGAGCAAAATGAGTCGATCAAGGAGTGATCGACTAGACTATCGACCAAGATTAGTCGATCCGCGGCAGATCGACTGACCGATCGACCCGACCACCCGAACTAAACGCTGATCGAGTCAAAGATCGACCAACTGACTCGATCCAGAATAGATCGACTGGACGATCTATCATGCCGCTCGAACCATTTGGAAGTTGACCCAGAAAAGTTTATATGCTTTAGTAAGTGGGATTAGATAGGTCCCTTGTCCCTTGCCCCTTGTCCCTTGCCCCTTTGACCCCTCTTTTAAGGCTAAGAGCCATGTTTAAAACTCTATATAAGGAGTGTGTGTGTGCTTGTAATAAATCATCAAGTTTTTAATCAAGTCTTTCTATTCTCTCTTTTAAGTCTTCTTAGTATTCTTGTAAGCTTCCTCTTGTTCTTGAGCGTTCTTGAGTATTCAACCATTTTATTGTTGCTTCTTGTTTAATTCCTTGCGAAAACTCTTATTTTTATTATATATCAAGTGTTTAAATTATTTTAATGTCAAATCTTTCTTCTTAATTCTTACTTAGATCTTTGTGAAAACTCTTGTATTTTTATTATAGATAGCAAGTATTTAAATAATTCTAATTTCAAGTCTTTCTTCTTAACCCCATCGATCATGTTCCTTAACTCTAAACTTATGTTTAAAAGAGGTAAGAACATGATTTGTGAGTAAACCGCTAAGGTTTTAGGTTGGGATGATTAAGGAGATTGGAGATTAAAATCTTGGTTCTGTTTTTATCTTGTTCTTCATTGAATTATCTTCTTGGATTTGGAGGTTTTAAGGTCTAGAGATTCTCCATGGAGATCTCTTTAATCTAGGGATTTCCTTATCCTAACAAGACTTAGGAAATCCCTTAAAACCAAATCCAAGAGACTAGCTCATCCTTTCCCACACATCATGGATGCTTAGGGAGCTAGTTAAACCATTTCATTGAAGATCCAAGCTTAATGTTCTTCACCTTATCTTTCCACCACACATCATGGGTTAGGAGGAAAGGGTGAGGAAAGGGTTTATACCACACATCATGGATAAATCTAAATTGGTTTCTTAAGGTATAGAGAAATTACTAAAAGAGTAAAAATTATATTTTTAAACCCCAAGTTCGAATCTTCAACCTCCCTAAGAATAATTCCCAACCTAGAATCTGTTTTTAATATTTTAAAACCAAAAACCATTTTCCTCTAGTTTTGTGTTTATTTATCTTTATTAAATTTCTCATAAATAGTTTAATTATGCAATATAGTTTTATAAATTTGTAAAATTGTGTTTTTACTATTTTTAGTATTTTAGAGATTGCTTAAAGTCTTATTGTACTGTCTGGTATTGATTTGGTAGTTGTTTGATTTTTAGAAATAGTTTTTGAAAATCTTGCTACTCACCATCAAATTGTCTAGTTAATCCGGTTTTAGATTTTAATTTTATTAAATTAGTAAATCGGTTGTTTTATTGTTTAGGAGTCATCTAGCACTTGTATAACCCTTCTGTAGGGATTTTAAAATAGTTTTCGTGTCTGTTTAATAACCGCAAGTAATTTTTTTAGGATTGTTCACCAATTAACCCGAATTCTGCTTAGCTTTACTTCAAGCTCTTGCATTCTTAATACCTTTCACCACCTGATTTGGATTGATGACCTGAAGTATTACAATGATATAGACAAGCTTTAGGTTTTGTTTAACCTGCTAAAAAGCTAGTTATCAGCATCTCCAGTAAGTGCTTCAACGACATATGATAGCTTATCTTCCTTGGGGATGTTGTTGGATCGCAGCCACTGCTTCATGTTTGTTTCCCATTGGAGATAGTCTTCAGGATTCTTGCTGTAACCTGAAAAGGTTAATGACTTGGTATTGGGAACTCTTCTCTTGTAGCTTTGCTTCTTAGGGCAGGCTGGTCGTGGCTGAGCTGGTAATTGATATGAATCAACTCCATTGCTGATTGGCTTCTCTTCTCTCTTAGGAGGATTGTATTCTTCATATGAGTCCTCCTCTGAATCTTCTTCACACCACCGTGTATTGGAACAGCTTCTATAACAGTCTGGTGGTTCTGGATCCTTTTCCTCTTCATATGTTTCTTCTTCATACTCAGAACTCGAGTAGTCTTCCTCTGTCCATGGTTCTTCTTCTTCAGATGACTCCATTATTGCTTCTCGTTGCTAGTACCTTGCAAAAAGTCAACAACTAATCAGTATCAAGTTCAAAATTTATCACGGGAGTTTATGAACATAAAAAAATACTAGATCAGAATAATTTCTCAAATTTCACAATGACAATTAAGATGCTCGGCAATTGCAAAGACACAAGATATGGAAACTAAATGCACGCTTCTACTTAGTGCAAATTAAAATGGACCAACTATGTCTTATGAGAATAATGCAATTCTAAATGGCAATGATAGCAAATAGTTTTCTATATGGAAAAGGATTAATGCAATGATATGAATCTATTTTTTTTTTTTTAATGCAACAAATGGAAAACTAGATGCAATAATTATATGCAAATCAAACGAGATAGCAATGTAAGGCAAGTAAATCAAACGAAACTTTTTATGGCTTTTTTTTTTTCTTTTTCTTTTTAAAAATGCAATGAAACAATAAACTAGAAATAGAAAGACAATTTTGTTTTTTTTGGCTTTTCTGGATTTATGAATAAGCCTAAGAACAGGAAAAACACAAAAAGAATCAAACAGCAAACGATTTATTTATTTATTTATTTTTTGATTTATAAAATGAAACAAAAACAGAAATTAAAAGATAAAGGTTGGATGAATACAACCTGATGGATAGGAGCTTTTGAAGCTCTGATACCAGATGACACAAGATTGGAATCACTCCAACTTATGATCACTCGATAATCAAGAGATTCCAAGCTTAAGCTTGCGGAAGGTGGAAACGAGGGTAGAAATGGCGGTGAAACGTTGATTGACTCGCTCAATCGATGGGCTTGACTTATAATCAAAAGAACAAGATAAACTTCAAAGACACAACTTTGTAAGAAAATAAATACTTTGTATTAATCAAGATTGAAAGGTGATTTACAATGAGGGTCGAGCCTGAGCTTATATAGTGCTCACAAAAACATTAAAATAAGAAAGAAATCAAAACATTGAATAAAAACAATCTTTTGGCCATAATGAGCAAATCGGCCGATTAATGTGGACAGTGAGATCTCCTTGTATCTGGATGGTTTGAGGGGATATGTGAGCTTCTCTGGAATATTCTAGTCGCCATATGAGTTGCCTAAATCGCAGAAAGTTGGGCAAGAGGGTCGTTGAAGAGTTAATGCTCCAAATGTGTTGAATGCTCTTGAGCCCAAGTAAGGAAACTGGAAGTGGGGAAGGATCCGCCTTATCCTCTGGGTGATGGTGCAGATAAGGACGTCTCTTACAGCTTCTAGATGGTTTTCATTGACTCCTGGGCGCCAAAGATAAGTTTGGAGACTCCTAAACCCGGAAGGTTCCATATAAGGCAAGCTGAGGATCCTCTGTCTTGAAACTTGCATAACTTTCGTTTCAGAACCGGGTTAGGTATTATTTCTATCCAAAAAGCTCCCTGGTTGAGTCAAGATTCCACGCCAAGTCGGTTTGTAGCTTAATTCTTTTTGGTGCGGTCGGAACCCTCCAATTAGTGCGCCTATGTCCAAATCGGGAAAGCTCCGGTTCACCCAACTTGTAAAACTAATAACTTCATCATATGAGCTCGGCTCGAGCTGATTCCACTTCGGCATGATTCTCTGATGAGTTTAGTTTCCAAAACAATTGGATTTGTTGCTTGGATCATCGTGGTTTGGTCGGAATGACTCGATGAATGATCGCAGGTCTTCATCGGGTCCATTGGAGCTCTGAATGGGTTTAAAACATGTGAACCAATGATGAGGACCTCAATCCACTAGACCAGATTCCTACAATGAGGCTGCCACCAAGAACAAGTTCTGGTACTAAAGCATTGCGTGAGGACTTCAACAAAGCTGTAGAGAACTTGATGAATCAGAGAGAGCTTGAAGACATCACGGATCAGCTCAACAAACTTGCTATCTCTCCAAAGAGTGCATCTCAAGACATGCTGGAAAATCAAGAAGAGCTTAAAGGAAACGGTCCATACATGAATACTATGGATTATATCAAGGAATGGCCTATTATTCAAGAGCAGAAAGGGCTTGCCATATTTAGCATCACGCCTACCACCTAAGAGCCAAGGTAAGTCCATTTATATTCATTCCATATGATTTTGTCTAATAAAAACTTTGCTTTGTTTCTGTTTTGAGTTTATTTACATTTCTTAGTAGTAAGGCATATGTTGGCCATTTTTATTTCATTCTTAGCATAGTTTATTTTTAATGTAATTTGTTTCAAAGACCCCTAGAAGGGCACAGCTGTTTGAACCATATATAAGGTTCCCTCACAGCCTTGTATCATTTTTTTAACCTATCAATAAAGCAGAACTTTCTTGGGTTCATAAGAACTCAGCCCCCTTTTCACTAAGCTATCGTGAGATTCATAGCTTCTTGAGAAACCAGACTTATCATTGCTTAATCCTTAAAGCTTTGTGGCGTCTATCAATCCCCCCCTTCTATTCCATCTCATAAACTGATCCAATCTGAGAGAGTTACACAGCCAACAGATCGGATCCCACCATCTATCCACTTCGTTTTTCATCAATCTGATCAAACAGAGAGATTTGCACAGCCAACTGTTTGATTCACCATCCTTGTATGATCATACCCCCTTGATCTTACATCANATCGGATCCCACCATCTATCCACTTCGTTTTTCATCAATCTGATCAAACAGAGAGAATTGCACAGCCAACTGTTTGATTCACCATCCTTGTATGATCATACCCCCTTGATCATACATCATCTGGTATCAGAGCTTAGGCTCCAAGTCAGGTGAATCTATCCATTTTCTTTGTTTCTGCAATTTTTATTTTCACTGTTCTTGTGTTTTTCATTTCCAGAAAATCAAAAAAAATTAGATCTACCTTTCTGTTGCATTGCGTGTTGTTTCCTGTCATTTCCCATATCATCTAGTTCCTGTTTAAGTTGTTAAGCATCATAAAATCAAAAAAAAAAAAATCTTTTGTGCCATTGTTTGAGTTTCTGCATTTTTTGTGTGTTCTTGTTTCATTCATAAAGGAAGAAGAAAGCATAAGCATTAGATCTTTTAGTCAACTTCTGGATTCCATAAAACGTGTTTTTAAGCATTCTAGGAAGGTATATTTTCGGCCATACCATTTCTGTTCTCTTGGCCATTACTCTTGTTGATTTTCCCATATTGCTTTTTCCATATCTGTTTAGTCCAGAAACCCATCCTTGTTCATTGTACTATCATTTGAATTCATTTCTTGGTTTAGGATTCGACCATTTGCATCATTCACACTCATTTGAATTTTTATTTGAGCATTTGCATCCCTTAAAATATATATATATATATATATATATATATATATATACATCATTCATATCATATTTCATCCCTTGTTGCTATTGCACCTTTCGATCATCTTGTGTTAGTGCCTGGTATTTGATTTGTTTTAAATCTCTATACCACACTTCTGCACTTGATCCTTGTTTGTTGTTTTTGATTGAATCCAGGAAGCCATGGGAGACGCTACTGAGCAAGCTGACTTCACTCGCATTCTTGCTGGCATTCAGGCTAGCCTCACTTAGCTCACCAATGCTCAAGCTACGCTAGGAGAGCGTATCACTCGGATTGAGCAACCGCCACCTGCTCCTTTACCACGCAGAGAGCCTGTTAGAATTGTCAATGGACAAAGGGACCATCAGGAAAGAGAAGATGACGATATGCCAGACTTAGAAGATGATCCTCCACGCCATCAGAGAAGACAGGCACCATATGATCCTGCTGGAAACTATAACCAAAGAGGATCATACCCTAGGGACAGAAACAGAGAAGATGATTATGCAAGAGATGGAGGCAAGGATCTCAAGCTCACGCCCCCTACCTTTGCTGGAAAGATCAATCCATATGCTTACTTGGATTGGGAGAGAAGAATGGAGTACATTTTTGAATACTACAAGTATTCTGATGCAAGGAAAGTGTCTCTTGCTGCTGCACAACTCACTGAGAATGCCTTAGCTTGGTGGGACAGAGATGTTTCAGAGAGGAGAAGGCATAGACATGATCAAGTCACTACTTGGGGAGACATGAGGTTCAATCTGAGGAAGAGATATGTACCTGCTCACTACCACAGGGACTTGCAAAGGAGATTTCGCAAGCTTTCCCAAGGGAACAAGTCTGTGGAAGAGTACTTTGAGGAATTTGAAACCCTCAGGAACAGGCTGGAAGTAGAGGATACACCAGAGACATTGATGGCTCAATTTCTTGATGGACTTCAAGACAGAATTGCTAGAAAGGTGGAGAGGCAGAGTTACCACGATTTGGATGAGCTACTGCACCTAGTAATCCAAGCTGAACAGCACATCAAGAGGAAAACAGCCTCTACAAACAGAAGTAAGAGTACATGGATTCCAAAAGCTCAGCGAAATCTAGACAAAGGAAAGTCTATTGAGGTGGATTCAAGGCTCAAGAAACCAGTACCAGAAACTTCTAAGGGATTCAAACCAGAACCAGGTAAGTTTCAAAACTCAACAAATACTAGGGCTCGTGACATTACTTGTTTCAAATGTCAGGGAAAGGGGCATTATGCAAGAGATTGCCCAAACCAGAGAGTCATGATTCTCAAGGACAATGGAGAATATGAATCTCAAGATGAAGCAGAGGAGGAACAAGAAGGATCAGAGGATATTATAATCAACTATCCTGAAGTAGGCGAGATACTTGTTGTTAGGAGAGCCCTCAGCACACTCTTTGATCCAGAAACTGTTCAAAGAGAGAACATATTTCACTCCAGATACACAGTAAACTCTAAGGTATGTAGTTTGATTATTGATGGAGGTTCTTGCACTAATGTAGCAAGTGAGTATTTGGTGAAGAAATTAGGTTTGCCAAGAACAAAACACCCCCATCCTTACAAGCTGAGATGGCTCAATGATGAAACCGAGCTTAAGATAGCTGAGCAAGTCACTGTGCTATTCACCATAGGCAAGTATGCAGACCGTGTAGTCTGTGATGTAGTCCCTATGCAAGCTGGGCATCTATTACTTGGAAGGCCATGGCAATTCGACAAGGAAACAATGCATAATGGGCGCACAAACTACTACAGCTTCACTCATAACAGCCGCAAGCACAACTTGGCACCTCTTACTCCACAGGAAGTACATGAATTGCAAAGAGCTATGGCTAAAGGATCCGAGGTAAGTAAAACTAACCTCTATGTTACACCTGCTACTGTCCTTAAATCTCTTAATTTAAAAGAACAGGTGTTACTAATGATCTTTAAAGAAGGGTTACTTTCAGGATAAGATGAAAAGGAACCACCACCTGAAGTACTTAAGCTCTTAGATCGATTTGTAGATGTCTTTCCAGAGGAGATTCCACCAGGTTTACCCTCTGTGAGGGGCATAGAGCATCAGATAGACTTGGTACCAGGCGCACCTCTTCCCAATAGAGCTGCTTATAGAGTAAATCCAGAAGAAGCTAAGGAGCTAGAGAAACAGGTGCAAGAACTTATGTCTAAGGGATACATCAGGGAGAGTTTAAGCCCATGTGCAGTTCCTGTTCTTCTAGTACCAAAGAAAGGTGGGTCTTGGAGGATGTGTGTAGACTGCAGGGCTATCAACAACATCACCATCAAGTATAGGCATCCAATTCCCAGGCTTGATGACAAGCTGGATGAGTTAAATGGAGCAGTTATTTTCTCTAAGATTGACTTGAGAAGTGGATATCACCAAGTGAGGATGAAAGAAGGTGATGAATGGAAGACAGCATTCAAGACAAAGAGGGGCTTGTATGAATGGCTAGTCATGCCATTTGGGCTTACAAACGCCCCCAGCACATTCATGAGACTCATGAATCACGTCTTGAGGGCATACATCTGTAAGTTTGTAGTTGTCTATTTTGATGACATATTGATTTACAGTACCTGCCTAGATGATCACTTGAAACACTTAGAACAAGTACTTGAAACACTGAGAGCTGAGAACCTTTATGCAAACCTGAAAAAATGCACATTTTGCACTAATGAGGTTGTGTTTCTAGGATTTGTTGTAAGTTCTCAGGGATTAAAATTTGATGAGGAGAAGATCAAAGCCATACAGGAATGGCCAACTCCATCAACAATTGGACATGTCAGGAGCTTCCATGGGTTAGCAAGCTTCTATAGGAGATTTGTCAAAGATTTCAGTACCATTGCCGCCCCATTAACCTCAGTAATCAAGAAGAACATTGCTTTTAAATGGGGACCAGCACAAGAAGAAGCATTCAACAAGCTCAAAAACAGTCTTACTCATGCGCCAATCCTGGTATTACCTAACTTTGATCAGACTTTTGAGATTGAATGTGATGCATCAGGGACTGGAATAGGAGCTGTACTTACCCAAGGAGGGCGACCAGTGGCTTACTTCAGTGAGAAATTCAATGGAGCAGCCTTAAACTATCCCACCTATGACAAAGAGCTTTATGCTTTGGTAAGATCTCTGGAAACTTGGCAACATTACTTATTGTCTAAAGAGTTTGTTATCCATACAGATCATGAAACTCTTAAGCATCTGAGAGGACAAACAACACTCAAGAAGAGACATGCCAAATGGTTAGAGTTTGTGGAAACCTTTCCATACATCATTAAGTACAAGAAGGGCAAAGAGAATGTAGTAGCTGATGCACTGTCTAGGCGTCATGCTCTCATTACCACCATGGATGCAAAGGTATTGGGTTTTGAGTATATTAAAGAACAATATGAAACAGACCCAGATTTTGCAGATATATACAAAGAATGCAACAGAGGAGCTGCTGGACCTTTCTATCAACATGAAGGGTTCCTGTTTAGAGACAAGAGACTATGCATTCCTCAAGGATCCATGCGTGACCTGCTGCTAAGAGAGTCTCATGGAGGTGGTCTGATGGGTCATTTTGGTATAGACAAGACTTTGAGTATCATAGTGGAGCATTTCTTCTGGCCTCATCTCAAGAGAGATGTAGAGCGATTCTGCTCCAAGTGTATTATCTGCCTCAAAGCCAAATCCAGGTCACATCCTCATGGTCTTTACATTCCATTACCTATTCCTAACATGCCTTGGGTAGATATTTCTATGGATTTTGTCTTAGGTTTGCCAAAGATCAGACATAAGGACTCCATCTTTGTAGTTGTTGACCGATTCTCAAAGATGGCACACTTCATTCCATGTGCAAAGACAAATGATGCAACCCAAACAGCAGACTTGTTCTTTAAGGAGGTGGTGCGTTTACATGGGTTACCAAGGACTATTGTATCAGACGGAGACACTAAGTTCCTCAGCCACTTCTGGAAAACACTTTGGAGGAAGCTAGGAACAAAGCTGCTCTTCTCCACTACTTGCCATCCTCAAACAGATGGGCAAACAGAGGTTGTAAACCGCACCTTATCCACCCTTCTGAGGGCCACAATTGGTAACAATTTAAAGAATTGGCTTGATTGTTTACCTTATATTGAGTTTGCTTATAACTGAGTCCCCCACTCTGCTACTAAGTTGTCTCCTTTTGAGATTGTGTATGGTTTTAAGCCTCTTACTCCACTGGATCTTTCACCACTGCCACCACATGAGCACGCCAGTCAAGATGGGGAAAGCAAAGCTGAATTTGTTAGGAAGCTGCACCTCAAGGCTAAGGAAAACGTGGAGAAGAAAACTATTCAGTACAAGAAACAAGCAGATAAAGGCAGGAAATAAGTTACATTTGAACCTGGAGATTGGGTGTGGCTGCATATGAGATCAGAGAGGTTCCCCAACCAGAGGAAGTCCAAGCTTTTGCCTAGAGGAGATGGACCATTCAGAGTATTGGAGCGCATCAACAACAATGCATACAAGCTGGAGTTACCAGGTGAGTTCAATATCTCATCCACTTTTAATGTTGCTGATTTATCTCCATTTGATGCAGATGAAACAGTTCTGAGGTCAGAACCTCAACAAGAGGGAGGGAATGATGAGGACCTCAATCCACTAGACCAGATTCCTACAATGAGGCTGCCACCAAGAACAAGGTCTGGTACTAAAGCATTGCGTGAGGACTTCAACAAAGCTGTAGAGAACTTGATGAATCAAAGGGAGCTTGAAGACATCACGGATCAGCTCAACAAACTTGCTATCTCTCCAAAGAGTGCATCTCAAGACATGCTGGAAAATCAAGAAGAGCTTAAAGGAAACGGTCCATACATGAATACTATGGATTATATCAAGGAATGGCCTATTATTCAAGAGCAGAAAGGGCTTGCCATATTTAGCATCACGCCTACCACCTAAGAGCCAAGGTAAGTCCATTTATATTCATTCCATATGATTTTGTCTAATAAAAACTTTGCTTTGTTTCTGTTTTGAGTTTATTTACATTTCTTAGTAGTAAGGCATATGT